>WAAF01001999.1:2380-14042 GCA_013400475.1 Tricholaema leucomelas | reverse complement strand
TCCCCCCCTCCCCGGCCATGCCCTACCCGAGCAGATGGCTCCAGCATCCTCCTCGTGGCCACAGTTGTGCTCCCCCCACTCCCTCAGCTGGCACTGGCTGAGGGCACTCTCGGTGCCAAGGCAGTGAACGTTGTCGAGCCAGATGGGGTCAGAGCCCTGCCCGAAGCGAGCCGAGCCAGGAGCTGCCAGGGCGATGCCACAGCCCAGCTGCCTGCACACGACGTTGGCATCCTGCAGGTCCCAGGTGTCGTCGCAGACTGTGCCCCACTGCTGGGCGTGGAGGACCTCGACCCTGCCCACGCAGCTGCTGGAGCCGTTGGCAAGGCGCAAGGAGTGGTGCCCGGAGGTGCCCATGGCTGTGGGGGGGGGGGCCGAGGGGCACCTTCAGGCTTGGTGCCCACCCAAGGCATCCTCCAAGGGGCACCCAGAGGGGTCTGAGGAGCCTCAGCACCAAGGAGCTGTTGAGGTTGGATGAGGCCTTTGAGGCCACCAAGTGCAGCCCTCGGCGCCAACCCTGCCTCTGTGCCACCAATGCCACCACCCCCCCATGTCCCCCTGGCACCCCCCTGGCACCCACCCAGCCCCTGTGGTACAACGCAGGGCACCCTGCAGCCCAGCCCTGCCTCTGTGCCACCACCACCACCCCTCCCCCACATCCCCTGGCACTCACCCAGCCCTGTGGGCACCACCCAGGGCACCCTTCAGCCCATCCCTGCCCAGATGCCAACCTGAGCACTCCACCCCAACGTCCTCTCGGTGGTCGCAGCTGGAGGCTCTCCAGGTCCTGCTCTGGCACTGTGCCAAGGTCTCCTCCGCCCCTGTGCAGTTGACGTCGTCCAACCAGATGCGACCTGAGCCTTGCCCATAGGCAGCCTTGCCCGAGGCTGCCAGGGCGGTGCCACAGCCCAGCTGCCTGCAGACCACTGCCGCCTCTGCCAGGCTCCAGCCTGGGTCGCAGACTGTGCCCCACTGCTGGTACCGAAGCACCTCCAAGCGCCCTGCGCAGTGCCCGGGGCCGTTCTCCAGCCGCAGCTGCAGCCCAGGGGGCCTGGCAGCGGTGCCCGCGGGTGTGCCCTCTGCGGGGGGGAGGCAGAAGGGGGAGTCAGGGCAGGAGTACTGCTAGGGGGAGTCAGAGGAAGGATCCTCCAAGGGGGACCACTGGCAGCTGTGCCCGGGGATGTGCCCTCCTCCTCCTCCTCTTTCTTTTTCCCTCCTCTTCCTCTTCCTTCTCCTTCTCCTCCTCCTCCTCCTTCTCCCCTTCCTCCTCCTCCTCTTCCTCCTCCTTCTCCTTTTTTCTCCTCTTTCTCCTCCTATATCTCCTCCTCTTTCTTTTCCCCTCCTCTTCCTCTTCCTTCTCCTTCTCCTTTGCCTTCTCCTCTTTCTCCTTCTCTTTATCCTTTTCCTTCTCCCCTTCCTTCTCCTTCTCCTTCCCCTTCCTCTCCTTTTCCTTTGTTCTCTTTCTCTTTCTCTTTCTCTTTCCCATCCCCCTCCTCCAGCAGTGCCAGCTTACCTGTGCACACCACGCTGGCATCTTCTCCGTGCCCACAGTTGTTCACCCCCCAGGGCCTGGCTGGGCACTGGGACAGGGCAGCTTCGCTCCCGCTGCACTCGACGTTGTCCAACCAGATGGGGCCTGAGCCTGGGCCAAAGTGAGCTCCTCCGAGGGCCGAGAGAGCTGCCCCACAGCCCAGCTGCCTGCAGACCACTGCGGCCTCAGGGAAGCTCCAATCATCATCACAGATGGTTCCCCACTGCTGGTTGTGCAGCACCTCCACCCTGCCGGCGCAGCGCCCTGGACCGTCCACCAGGCGGAGCTCTGCCGCGCTGCTGGGGGCGCTGCTGGGGGCGCTGCTGAGCTGCTGCTTGGAGGAGTCTGGGCAGAGGGAGAGAGGCAGGAAGGGCACTGTGAAAACCTTCCCTTGGCCTTCATTTCTGCTGCGGTTTGCTGCTGGACTCCTTCTACAGGCAGGGTTGGGGGAGGGGAAGGCTGTGGAGGTCTCTGCCCAGGCAGGAGTGGCTGAGCTCAGAGGGCACTGCCAACCCAAGCAAGCTCCCAGTGAGGTTCCTTTGCCTCCAAGGCAATTCCCCCCCAGAAATATGCCAAGGCCAGGACAGAAAATGCTCTGCAAAAGCCTCTCCTGAAAGCAAATTCTGCCTGAAGGAGCTTCAGATGCCTCCTGCTTGGCCTTGGCCTCAACCCCATCCCTGGCCTCAAAGCCATCCCTGACCTCAAACCCACTCCTGACCTCAAAGCCATCCCTGACTTCAAACCCATTCCTCTGACCCCATCCCTTGCCTTGATCTCATCCCTTGAGCACAAAACCATTCCTTGGCCTCAAACCATTCCTCTGATCTCACACCCATCCCCTGACCTCAAACCCATACCTCTGACCTCAAATCCATCCCTTGACCTCACCTCTTGATCTCAAACCCATCCCTTGCTCTGATCCCTTGTTTTGATCTCAACCCTTGACCACAAATGCATCCCCTGACCTCCAACCCATCCCTTGACCACAAAACCAAGTTGGGGAAGGGTCTGGAGAACAGAACTGGGGAGGAGAAGCTGAGGGAGCTGGGGTTGGTTAGTCTGGAGAAGAGGAGATGAGGGGAGACCTCCTGGCTCCATCAAGGCAGAGCAGAGATAGTTCCACCAGGACAGAGCAGAGATGGTTCCACCAGAGCAGAGCAGACATGGTTCCATCAAGAGAGAGCAGAGATGGTTCCATCAACAGAGAGCAGAGATAGTTCCACCAAGGTAGATCAGAGATGGTTCCACCAGGACAAAGCAGAGATGGTTCCATCAAGGTGAACAGGAGTTGGTTCCACCAAGGCAGAGCAGAGATGGTTCCACCAGGACAGAGCAGAGATGGTTCCATCAAGGTGGACAGGAGTTGGTTCCACCAAGGCAGAGCAGAGATAGTTCCACCAAGACATAGCAGTGGAGGCTTTGCTGCTGGCAGGGCACAGAGCTCCTGTTTGTGCATAGCAGAGATGGTTCCACCAAGGTAGATCAGAGATGGTTCCATCAAGGCATAGCAGAGATGGTTCCACCAAGGTAGATCAGAGATGGTTCCACCAAGGCATAGCAGAGATGGTTCCACCAAGGCATAGCAGAGGTGGTTCCACCAAGGCAGAGCAGAGATGGTTCCACCAAGGCAGAGCAGAGATGGTTCCATCAAGAGAGAGCAGAGATGGTTCCAGAAACAGATCTTGAGGAGCACCTTTGGGGTCACCTCCCCTGGAGGCTTTGCTGCTGGCAGGGCACAGAGCTCCTGTTTGTGCCAGGCAGAAGAGGACTCTGTACCCTCTGGCAGTGACCTGCCTGCCCCTACAGGGTTGGGCAACCCAAACCAGCAGCTCCTGGGCTGGGCTCTGCCTGCTTGGGCAAGCTCCAAGCGGTGCCCAAGGAGCTCTGGGCACAGGCAGCAGCCTGGAGGCCTTTTTAAGTACCCTGCTAATGAGCTCTGCCTTCCCACTCCCTGCGCTGCCTCCCCTGCCTGAGCCTGCTGGGTCCAAGGCAGCTTTGCCAGCCCAGCCCAGTGCCAGCCCAGCCTAGCCCAGCTCAGCCTAGCCCAGCCCAGCTGAGTGCCAGCCCAGTGCAGCTGGGTGCCATTTATGTGCCAGCCCAGCCCAGCCCAGCTGAGTGCCAGCCCAGTCCAGCCCAGCTGGGTGCCAGCCCAACCCAGCCCAGCCTAGCCCAGCCCAGCTGAGTGCCAGCCCAACCCAGCCCAGCCCAGCCCAGCTGAGTGCCAGCCCAGCCCAGCTGGGTGCCATTTGTGTGCCAGCCCAGCCCAGCCCAGCTGAGTGCCAGCTGAGTGCCAGCCCAGCCCAGCTGAGTGCCATTTGTGTGCCAGCCCAGCCCAGCTGGGTGCCAGCTGAGTGCCAGCTGAGTGCCAGCCCAGCCCAGCTGAGTGCCATTTGTGTGCCAGCCCAGCCCAGCTGGGTGCCAGCTGAGTGCCAGCTGAGTGCCAGCCCAGCCCAGCTGAGTGCCATTTGTGTGCCAGCCCAGCCCAGCCCAGCCCAGCTGAGTGCCAGCTGAGTGCCAGCCCAGCCCAGCTGAGTGCCATTTGTGTGCCAGCCCAGCCCAGCTGGGTGCCAGCTGAGTGCCAGCTGAGTGCCAGCCCAGCCCAGCTGAGTGCCATTTGTGTGCCAGCCCAGCCCAGCCCAGCCCAGCTGAGTGCCAGCTGAGTGCCAGCCCAGCCCAGCTGGGTGCCAGTTTTGTGCCAGCCCAGCCCTCCCTCTCACCCCTCCAGACCACCAACCCTGCCCTTGCCCCCGGCCACCCCTCGCCCCCGCCGCTGCCACTCACCGCCCAGCCGCAGCAGGCAGAGCAGGAGCCCAGCAGCCAGGAGGCTCTGCAGGGTCAGGCCTCGACCCCCCCAGCCCCCCGCAGCCATCCCGGCAGGGGAGACCACCCCGGGGTGAGCTGCAGGCTGCCCTGGGAGCTGTGGGTGTGGGCACAGCAGCTTCTGTGCCCTCCCTCCTGCCTCCTCCTCCCCGACCTGCCCTGGGGGTTGTCGCCCTCTGCTTGGGGCTGTGCCAGGGCTGATGCTCTCCAGAACCTCCAACAGCCTCACCGACGGCCTGGGGGGAGGGGCAGGACGGGAGCCGGTTGGCTGCTGGGAACCGAAGTGGGAGCAGTGCCTGGCACCCCTCAGGCTGTGCTGCCAGCCAGAGCTGGGCAGAGGAGCTCAGGAAGAGCAGCCAGGGGCAAGAGGAAGCGGATCCTGAGACAGGGAGAGCCCAGGTGGGTAAGAAGGGCACCAGCAGCAGCCTGGCCTGGGTCAGCAGTGGTGTGGCTGAAGGTGAGCCCCCAGCCCTACCCAATCACCCAGACCCTGGCACTGGGCACCTCCTCTCTGGGCAGCCCATTCCAGTGCCAATCACTCTGTGCCAACAACTTCCTCCTCACCTCCACTCTGGCCCTGCCCTGGCACAGCTTCAGGCTGTGTCCCCTTCTGGCCCTGGCTGCCTGGCAGCAGAGCCCAACCCCAGCTGGGCACAGCCTCCCTGCAGGCGGCTGCAGGCAGCAATGAGCTCTGCCCTGAGCCTGCTCTGTGCCAGGCTGCACCCCCCCAGCTCCCTCAGCCTCTCCTCACAGGGCTGTGCCCAGCCCCTCACCAGCTTCTTTGGGCTGGCAAAGGCCTCTAAGATCCCTGAGTCCAACCCCACTGTGGCCACCAAGCCCTGTCCCCAAGTGCCATGGCCACAGCTTTCTGGAACCCCTCCAGGGTTGGGCACTCCACCACCTGCCTGAGCAGTCTTATGCCAGTCCCTGACCAAGGATGAGAACTCCACCACCTCCCTGGGCAGCCTGTGCCAGTCCCTGACCAGGGATGAGGACTCCACCACCTCCCTGGGCAGCCTGTGCCAGTCCCTGACCACTCCTGCAGGGCAGGAATTGCTCCTCCTGGCCCAGCTCAGCCTCCCCAGCAGGGGGCTGAGGATCTGGACCTGCCTCTGCGCCTGAGCAGCAGCAGGAGCAGGCTGCAGGCTCCAGCAGAGCTGGGGGGGTCCTGGCCAGAAAACCCCCAAAAAGGGCAAAGCAGAAGAGAGGTTTATTGAACTTCAGCATCTCAACTTCTCCCCTCCCCCCTGCACCAGGGCTGGGGGGGCAGGAGGGGAATCTGCTGAGGGTGCCCAGGCAGGGCTGGGCAGAAGGTCTGGGGAGAAAGGTCCCAGCTGGAGGCTCCAGAGGCTCTACCTGCTGAGGGATGCTCAGAGGAGCACAGGATGGCTCCAGGATGCTGCCTCCCAGCAGAACCCTCCCCAGGCACACTCAGCTCCTCCTGGTGCCACCCACCCTGCCCACTGCTGCCCACAGCTTTGCCAGCTTCTAACTCAAGTCTCAGAGCTCTTCCTGGCAGCTCCTCTCAGCCCCATCCAGAGCTGCTGCAGCCTTTGGGTCCTCTCTGTGACCTCCTCTGGGCCCTCTCCAACAGTTCCATGGCCTTGTGCTGGGGGCTCCAGAGCTGGAAGCAGTGCTCCAGGGGTGGGTAGAGCTACAAGCCCTGAGGGCTTCACCTCCCAGCTCCTTAGCCTCCAGGAAGCTTCTCTCCCTAATTACAGCAATTAGCCCCGGGAGCTGCTGAGCCTCTTCCCCAGCTCACCTCCCCGTTCCCGGGGAGCAGGAAGGAGCTCAGGGGCAAAGTGCTCCGGGGGGTCCCTGCTGAGCACTCTCAGCCTCCACCGAGGCACCGCAGCAGCCCTCACAGTTCCGTGGCCCATTCCCTGCTCCCCTCCTGCTTCTCTCCGTCCTGCAATCGCAGCAGGGCGCAGCAGGGAGGGGACAGGGAGGGACCTCTGGAGCCCACCCAGACCTCATCCCAAGGCAGGCAGCGTCTGAGGTCTCATTGGGGCATCTCAAGGGTCACTTGGGTGGAGCATTGGCACCAGCAGCGAGTGGCAGCGGCCTGGGAGGTGTCTCCCGATGCAGCTTTTGGGGTCTCCAGCTGCAGGGTTTAGTCTCCAGCTGCAAGGTTTGGGGTCTCCAGCTGCAGGGTTTGGGGTCTTGAGCTGCTGCCTTTGGGGGCTACATCTGCAGCATTTGGGGTATCCAGCTGCAGGGTTTGGGGTTTCCAGCTGCAGCATTTGGGGTCTCCAGCTGCAGGGTTTGGGCTCCCCAGCTGCAGCATTTGGGGTCTCCTGCTGCAGGTTTGGGACAGGGACCCCCAAGTCTCCTGGAGCAGCCCTGGTGGCACCATCCCGGAGCAGAGGGGAGGTGCAGGCTACCAGCACGGTGCCAGGGCACTAGTAGGGGGCATGGGAACCACATCTGCCCCACCAGCAGTGCCCTGCCCCCCTGTGCCACCTGTAAGGGGGTCCTGGGAGCCACTTGGTGGCCTCTGTGTGGCCCTGGGAGCTGTCACCCAGGGCAGGGCCAGATACTTCTGCACCTCTATGGCAGGGCTGCGCCGGTCAGGGTCCAGCTTCAGCAGGCGCCGAAGCATCTCCAGCGCCCCGGAGCTGAAGCTCTGCCAGGCTGCTGGCACCTCCTGCCCCTCCACACCCTCCTGCCAGGCACTGAAGGCCTCAAACTGGGGGTCAGAGCTGGCAGCCACCGCCCAGGGGAAGCAGCCTGTGAAGAGGCAGAAGAGGAGGACGGCGAAGGCCCAAACGTCCAGGCTGGAGTCCAGCTCCAGCATCTCAGAGCCCTGCAGCTGGCACAGCTCAGGAGGGGCATAAGGCAGGGTGCCAGACATGGCCCCCACGGCCGAGCCCTGCACCCGGGTCAGCCCAAAGTCTGCCAGCTTCACCAGCTGGCACTGGGGGTCGAAGAGCAGGACGTTGTCCAGCTTGACGTCGCGGTGCACCAGGCCGTGCCCGTGCATGAAGTCCAGAGCCGCTGCCAGCTGCGTGGCACAGCGCTTCACCAGCTCCTCTGCCAGCCCCTCCTGCGGGCAAGGGGGGCACTGTCACCTGCGTCACGGCGCTGCCCAGCCGGGCCCCTGCCTGCCACCGCTGAGCCCCGCAGCGGCCTGCGGCCACCTCCTGCACTGCAAAGGGCTCTGCTGCCACCTATGGCACTGCTGCAAAGGGCTCTGCTGCCACCTATTGCACCACTGCAAAGGGCCCTGCTGCCACCCCTGCCTGGCAGCTCTGCAAAGGGCTCTGCTGCCACCCCCCAGCATCTCTGCAAAGGACACTGCTGCCATCCCTTGGCACCACTGCAAAGGGCTCTGCTGTCACCCAGGGCACCGCTGCGAAAGGCCCTGGGCTGAGCAGGCCACAGAGGTTCCTCACCCACCCCTGAGCCAAGCAGAGCACAGAGGTTCCTCATTCACCCCGGGGCAGAGCAGGGCACGGAGGTTCCTCACCCACCCCGGGGCAGAGCAGGGCACAGAGGTTCCTCACCCACCCCGGGGCTGAGCAGGGCACAGAGGTCCCCAGCGGGTGCCAGCTCCTGGGCGAAGGCGAAGTGTGTGCTGGTCTCGAAGGCGATGGGCAGGGCTGGCAGGCAGGCTCCGTGCCCGGCCAGGCACCGCCCCACGCAGTACTCGCGCAGGAACCCACTCCGAGAGGTCCTCTCCTTCAGCAGCAGCTTCAGCACCACTGCGGAGCCTGCGCAGGGCCCGAGGGGGGAGGGGGTGAGGGGGGTCCTGGCTCAGCTCCGCTTGGCACCTCCAGGGTGGTTGAGGCAGAGCCAGGGGCNCCCACCCCCCCATCCCCCTCACCCCCGCGGCGGGGCTGGGTCAGCACCACGTGCCCGTAGGTGCCACTGCCAAGCTCCTGCAGCACCTCAAAGTGCTCCTCCAGCTCCTGCTGCGGCAGCTCCTGCCCGGCCTGGGCCATCAGCCGCTGCAGGAACTCTTCGTTGTCCTCCTCCTCATCCTCATCTGACCCCTCCATGGGCCCAGCACTGCTGCCGACCTCCCCCAGCTGCAGAGCAGTGCCAGCCTCGTGGCTGCAGGGCACCCACTGGGGGCATCCCACTGCAGCCCAGCGTGGAGTGGGCCAGACCAGTTCAGCCCAGCTCAGCCCTGTGTGGCCCAAACCAGTCCAGCCCAGTTCAGTCCAACCCACCCAAGACCAGTATAGTCCAATCCAGACTAACCCAGCCTGAAGCATTCCAGTCCAGACCAGTTCAGACCAGTCCAACCCACCCAAGACCAGAATAGTCCAGCCCAGTCCAGCCCAGCTGAGATCAGTCCAACCCACCCAAAACCAGTATAATCCAGTCCAGACCAACTCAGCCTGAAGCACCCCAGTCTAGCCCAGTCCAGACCAGTTCAGTCTAGTCCAACCCACCCAAGACCAGTATAGTCCAGCCCAGATTAACTCAGCCTGAAGCATCCCAGTCCAGACCAGTCCAGACCAGTCCAATCCACCCAAACCCAATATAGTCCAGTCCAGACTAACCCAGCCTGAAGCATCCCAGTCCAGACCAGTCCAACCCACCCAGGACCAATACAGTTCAACCTTCCCCAGTCTAACAGAGCCCAGACAAACCTGGAGCAATCTTCTCTGGTCTAGCCCAGTTCAGCCCAGTTTAGCCCAGTCCAACCTATTCTAGCCCAGTCCAATCAAGCCTAAACTAGACCAGTCCAGCCCAGTACAACCCAGTTCAGCCCAGTCCAGTCCAGTGCAGCCTAACCCATTTTACCCCAGTCCAGCCCAGTCCAGCCCAGTTCAGCCCAGTCCACTCCAGACCAACCTAACCCATTCTAGTCCAGTCCAGCCAAACTTCCCAGGGGAGGGACAGGAGCAGCTCATTGCACCCCACAGCCCCCCACTCATGGGCTCAGGTCTCCCTCTCCCACCCCACATCTCCCCACTGGTGGGCTCAGGGCTCCCTGCCTCACATCCCCCCACTTGTGGGCTCAGGGCTCCCTGCCCCACATCTCCCCACTGGTGGGCTCAGGACTCCCTCTCTCACCCTACATCTCCCCACTCGTAGGCTCAGGACTCCCTCTCCCACCCCACATCTCCCCACTGGTGGGCTCAGGGCTCCTCATCCCCAGCTCTGCAGCAGGTCCCTGGACCCTCCTCCCGGCCCGGCCCCGGCCCCGGCCCGGCCGCAGCGAGGTCTCTGCCGGCAGCAGCAGCAGCCGCAGGTGCTCAGGGCTGGCAGCAGAGCTCTGCGCCCACTGCCCCCCGCCCCCATCCCACCCCCACCGCCCTGGGGCTGCGCCAAGAGGTCCCTGCGAGCAAGCCCGGGGCAGAAGCTCGGTCTGGAGTGGCCCTCGGGGTCGGCTGGGGACAGCCCAGGAGCCCAGCGGGGCTGCGGTGGCCTCACCTGTGTCCCCCCGCGGCTGCCCGGTCGGGCAGGGAGCTCCGTGGGCAGCGCTCGGTGCCCCCCCCGGTCCCCAGCCCCCGGCCCCGGCCGCCGTGACTCAGATTTTCCTGCTCGGGCCCTGCTAATCTCCACGGCCAAAGATAGGCTGCAGCCTGGCAGCGGCGCGGACAGACGGACGGACGGGATGCGGCTGCGGACGGGGGGACAGACGGACGGGTGGAGGTGGACGCGGAGGGGCAGTCAGGGCACCGCCTGAGGGGACAGACGGACAGGGTGGGGGTGGGCACGAAGGGACAGACAGGTAGGATGCAGCTGAGGATGGGGGGACAGGCAGAAGAGATGGAGATGGGCACGGAGGGACAGACAGACAAGGGAGAGGTGGGGATGGAAGGACAGACAAGGTGGAGGTGGACACAGAGGGACAGACAGAATGCATCTGGGGATGGGGGGACAGATGGACAAGGTGGAGGTGGACATGGAGGGACACAAAGACAAGGTGCAGGAGGACATGGAAGGACAGACAGACAGGATGCAGCTGGAGATGGAAGGACAGACAGACGAGGTGGAGGTGGACACAGAGAGACAGACAGACAGAATGCAGCTGGGGATGGGGGGACAGAGGGACAGGATGCAGCTGGGGATGTGGGGACAGACAGAAGAGGTGCAGATGAACATGGAAGGACAGACAGACAGGATGCAGCTGGGGATGGGACAGGACATGGCACTGGACACAGCACCACACTGTCTGTCTGTCCCTGCGAGCTCTGCTGCACACTGCAGCTGGATTGAGCCAGCTCCATCCTCCTCCATCCACCTCCATCCTCCTCCATCCACCTCCATCCATCTCCATCCACCTCAGTCTCACAGTCTCACCAAGGTTGGAAGAGACCTCACAGATCATCAAGTCCAAGCTGTTACCACAGAGCTCAAGGCCAGACCATGGTGCCAAGTGCCACGTCCAGTCCTGCCTTGAACAGCTCCAGGGACGGCGACTCCACCACCTCCCTGGGCAGCCCATTCCAGTAGCCAATGACTCTCTCAGTGAAGAACTTTCTCCTCACCTCAAGCCTAAATTTCCCCTGGCGCAGCTTGAGGCTGTGTCCTCTTGTTCTGGTGCTGGCTGCCTGAGAGAAGAGAGCAACCTCCTCCTGGCTACAACCACCCCTCAGGTAGCTGTAGACAGCAATAAGGTCTGCCCTGAGCCTCCTCTTCTCCAGGCTAACCAATCCCAGCTCCCTCAGCCTCTCCTCGTAGGGCTGTGCTCGAGGCCTCTCCCCAGCCTCGTTGCCCTTCTTTGGACACGTTCAAGCATCTCAATGTCCCTCTTAAACTGGGGGGCCCAGAACTGGACACAGTACTCAAGGTGTGGCCTAAGAAGTGCAGAGCACAGGGGCAGAATGACCTCCCTGCTCCTGCTGGCCACACCTCCATCCATCTCCATCTGCCTCCATCCACCTCTATCCTTCTCCATCCATCTCTCCCCACCCTCCCATGCAGTCCTCCTCCCCCCCACTTCTGTCTTCTGCTCTGGGTTGTCCCATCCTGTCCTATCGGACCCCCTAGGCCACAGTCCCTGTCTGTCTGTCTGTCCCTGTCCATACTCTGCCCCATGCAGCACTGCACCCTGCCTGCCTCCCTGCCTGTGCTGCCTGTGCTGCCTGCCTGTCTGTGCTGCCTGCCTGTGCTGCCTGCCTGCCTGTGCTACCTGTGCTGCCTGTGCTGCCTGCCTGTGCTGCCTGTCTGTGCTGCCTGTGCTGCCTGCCTGCCTCCCTGCCTGTGCTGCCTGTCTGTCTTGCCTGCCTGCCTGTGCTGCCTGCCTGTCCTGCCTGTCCTGCCTGTGCTGCCTGTGTGGCCTGCCTGCGCTGCCTGCCTCTGCTGCCTGCGCTGCGTGCCTGCCTCGCTGCCTGTCTTGCTGTCTTGTCTGCC
>WAAF01001998.1:151512-168449 GCA_013400475.1 Tricholaema leucomelas | reverse complement strand
CCTGGGAGCCTCCTCTGCTCCAGCCTGCACAGCCCCAACTCTTTCAGTCTGTGCTCACAGCAGAGCTGCTGCAGCCCTCTCAGCATCCTCCTGGCCCTGCTCTGGACACTCTCCAGCATCTCCACAGCCCTCTTGTCCCAGGGGCTCCAGAACTGGATGCAGGACTCCAGGTGGAGTACTCCAACTGCCTGGGAAATGTGGAAGGTGATTTGATGTTGTTCCCTTGGAACATGAATAGAACTCCAAGCCACATTCAAGCAACCTGCTGCCTAAAACAGCAACCATGGCATTGCCCTGGCACCTCAGCTCATTGGAGCTGAAAGGCTTGCAAGCCATCACACACACAGCTGCCCTGTTCTGGCCTGTTAGAACAAGGCAGGACAGCAATGACCCCACAGTGTTTGCTGTGCACTTTGCAGCACTCAAAAACTCCAGGCATGACCTAGGGAACTATGGCTCCATGACTGGATAGGGCTGGGTGCTAGGTTGGACTGGATGAGCTTGGAGCTCTCTTCCAACCTGCTTGATTCTATGCTCCATACTGACTGCACTGGCACAAAGCACTGCTACTGACCTGGTAACTAACAGCAGCTGAGAGAAAAGGATTGAGGAAGCTGAAGTTTCACAGCTTCATGGCTTGAGGTTCCAGCCCCCCTGGCCATAGGCAAGGACACCTCCCACCAGCCCAGGGTGCTCAAGGCCTCATCCAGCCTGCCCCTGAACACCTCCAGGGAGGTGATCACATTGGGTGATTCTGTACTCCACAGCCTCCCTGGGCAACCTGTGCCAGTCTCTCACCACCCTCAACCTGTGCCAGTCTCTCACCACCCTCACTCCAAAGAATTTCTTCCTCCTCTCCAGTCCCAATCTGCCCTCCTCCAGCTTCAATCCATCCCCTCTCATCCTGCCACTCCCAGCCCTTCTCCAAAGTCCCTTCCCAGCTCTCCTGCAGCCCCTTCAGGCACTGTCAGGCTGCTCTAAGGTCTCCCTGGAGCCTTCTCTTCTCCAGGCTGAACAGCCCCAACTCTCCCAGGCTGTCCCCTCAGAAGAGCTTCTGCAGCCCTCTGAGCATCTCCATGGCCTCCTCTGGACCCTCTCCAGCAGCTCCATGTCCCTATTATGTGAGAGGCACCAGTGTGGCCTTCTTGCTTTGATAAGGAGTTGAACCCTGAAGATAACAGCAGCTGAATCTGACTGACAAATGGCATCAATCACCTCTGTGCCTGTTTCTCAGAGGTGTAACAGAGCAAAGCACCACACAGGATGCTCCTGTTAGAGCACTTAGCACACACCACTCTTACACACTGTGCTTGACTTCAGCTTGCAGAGGAGAAGGCTCCAGGAGCAGCTCAGAGCTGCCTGCCAAGAGCTGAAGGCATCCTGCAGGAAGGCTGCAGAGGGACTTGTGCTGAGGGGGTCTGCAGACAGGCCAAGGGGCAATGGTTTGGAGCTGAGGCAGAGCAGGGGGAGAGTGGAGCTGAGCAAGAAGCTGTTGAGTGTGAGGGTGCTGAGAGCCTGGCACAGGCTGCCCAGGGAGGCTGTGGCTGCCTCCTTGCTGGGGGTGTTCTGGGCCAGGCTGGCTGAGGCCTTGAGCAGCTGAGTGTGGCTGAGAGGTGTCCCTGGGCATGGTGGGGAGGTTGCAGCAGAGGAGCTCTGAGCTGCCTGCCAGCCTGAGCTGTTCTATGAGGAGGCAGGCTGCAAACCCCCAGCTCCCTCAGCCTCTCCTCACAGGGCTGTGCTCCAGGCCCCTCCCCAGCCTTGCTGCCCTTCTCCAAACACCTTCCAGCACCTCAACATCTCTCTGCAATGGAGGAGCCCACAACTGGACACAGCACTCGAGGTGTAGCAGGACCACAGCTAAGCTCCTGCCTCACAAAGCTGTCTGTGAGGCAGAGATCTTCCTCCACACTGCCCTTTCCCTCAGATAGCAGCAGAGCAAAAGGCTGTGCCAGGGGGCCGCAGGGGCAGCACAACCACAGCCCTGCTGCCCTGACACCACCCCCACCCCGACGCCAGCCGCTGCGAGCTCTCTGCTGTCCAACCACAACCAGGGGAGCTGGCAAGAGGGAAGTAAAACCTCAGCTCAGCTGTGTTTTTGGAGGGGCTGTGGGAAGAGGCCAACAACAGCAAGGAGGCTGGGAGCTGGGAGCTGAGCGCAGCGAGAGGTCTCCAGCGGCGGCGGCTGACGAGGAGCAGACCTGCTGCGTTACAGGCTCCCGTCAAAGGGCTGTGCCGGAGCTTCGGCTGGCAGCAGCTCCGAGCCTCTCTGCGCTCCCTGCCTTCAGGCAGAGGGCTCTGCAGCCTTCTCTTTCAGATTCTGCCAAACACCTTTTGGGCTTTTCTCTGGTCTTGTTTTTTTTTTTTTTTTGCCTTCCTCACTTTGCTGATCAGGCTCCGAGAGCTCTCTTGTGTTAGCTCACTCCAGGCTGGCCCTGCTGCTCCTGGCATGGGGATGACTCTAGCACAGCTCCTGGTGGAGTAAGGCTCCTCTGGTCACAGCAGTTAAGGGATGTGCCACAGGTCAGATTGCAGCAACTGCAAAATCCCATGAGGAGAGGCTGAGGGAGCTGGGGGTGTGCAGCCTGCAGCAGAGGAGGCTCAGGGCAGAGCTCATTGCTGGCTGCAGCTCCCTGCAGGGAGGCTGTAGCCAGCTGGGGTTGGGCTCTGCTGCCAGGCAGCCAGCACCAGAAGAAGGGGACAGAGGCTGAAGCTGTGGCAGGGCAGGTCTAGGCTGGATGTGAGGAGGAAGTTGTTGGCAGAGAGAGTGATTGGCATTGGAATGGGCTGCCCAGGGAGGTGGTGGAGTGGCCGTGCCTGGAGGTGTTGAAGCCAAGCCTGGCTGGGGCACTTAGTGCCATGGTCTGGTTGGTTGGGCAGGGCTGGGGGCTAGGTTGGGCTGGGGGAGCTTGGAGCTCTGCCAGCCTGCTTGGTTCCATGATTCTAATCAACATGAAGGTGCATTATGTAAGGGTAGGTAGCTACAGTACAAACCCTTCATGTTCACCTGAGGTGCAGCTCTGGTTTGGAGTAAACTGATTGCAAACTATGGGTTGGAAAGGACCTCCCAAAAGTCACTCAGTCCAATCCCCCTGCAGTCAGCAGGGACAGAGCATCACTGAATCAGTCAGAGTTGGAAGGGACCACAAGCATCATCCTACTCCAACCCCCCTGCCATGGGCAGAGACACCTCACACTAGGTCAGGCTGCACACAGCCTCATCCAGCCTGGCCTTAGACACCTCCAGGGATGAGGCTTCCACCACCTCCCTGGGCAACCCCTGCCAGGCTCTCACCACCCTCATGCTGAAGAACTTCTTCCTAACATCCAGGCTGAATCCACCCAATTCTAGCTTTGTTCCATCTATCACCCACAGACTAAAGTCCCTCCCCAGCTTTTCTGTAGCCCCCTTCAGACCCTGGAAGGCCACAAGAAGGTCACCTGGGAGCCTCCTCTGCTCCAGCCTGCACAGCCCCAACTCCTTCAGTCTGTGCTCACAGCAGAGCAGTTCCAGCCCTCTGTGCATCCTCCATCAGACCAGGACAAAGGACAATCACTTGAAACTAGAGAAGAGTAGATTGAGACTGGACATTAGGAAGAAATTCTTTGCTGTGTGAGTGGTAGAACCACTGGGACAGGCTGCCCAAGGAGGTGGTGAGGCCCCATCCCTGGAGATCTTCAAGGACAGGCTGGACAAGGCTCTGGGCAACCTGACCTAGTTGGGGATGTCCTTGCAGGGGGGTTGAACTGGATGACCTTTAGAGATCCCTTCCAAGCCACTGCATTCTGTGATGATGACAAATTGCTGAAGACCTAATTAGAAAGCAGTTGCTTCTAATTATTAATCAACTGGAGAGGGGAGGGAGGAATGGGACAATTGCTGTAAAGGAGGTGCCCCAGGAAGCTGAGGCTGCAGTTTCTGACTGGCATTTGGTACAAGTAAAAGCTCTTGGCTTGATCAACCTGCTCAGGAGCAGCTCTGCATGGGCCCAGTGAAATGTTGCCTTGTGCCACTGGGAGGTGTCACTACACAGCAATAGCAGCAGGGCAGGCAGATGAGCTCGGTGGGACACAGCAGAAGGCATCTGGGTTGTTTCCAGGGGACTACAACAAGGAGGGAATGGGGGCAGAGATGAAGTCATTAACGCTTGGATGCCTGACAGGTTTGTCATCGGCTGCTGCCCCTCTGCTGGCAGGGGTTTAGAATGACCTATCCTGGCCAGAAAGTTGAGTGATTATGTCACAGAGACACAGTGGAAGAGATCACAGCTCACAGGATGTCAGGGGTTGGAAGGGACCCAAGGAGCTCATCCAGTCCATCCCCACTGCCAGAGCAGGACCACACAGTCCAGCTCAGGGCACACAGGAACACATCCAGAGAGGCCTGGAAAGGCTCCAGAGAAGGAGACTCCACAGCCTCTCTGGGCAGCCTGTGCCAGGGCTCTGGGACCCTTCCAGGCAAGAAGTTCCCCTTTGTGCTGAGCTGGAACCTCCTGTGCTGCAGCTTCCATCCATTGCTGCTTGTCCTGTCCCAGGGAGCAGTGAGCAGAGCCTGTCCCCCCCTCCTGACCCCCAGCCCTCAGAGACTGATAAACATTGATTAAATCCCCTCTCAGCCTTCTCTTCTCCAGACTAAACAGCCCCAGGTCCTTCAGCCTCTCCTCACCAGGCACTGCTCCAGTCCCCTCATCATCCTCATAGCCCTCCACTGGACCCTCTCCAGCAGATCCCTGTCCCTCTTCAACTGGGGAGGCCTGAGCTGAAGGCAGTGCTCAAGATGAGGTCTCAGCAGGGCAGAGCAGAGGGATTCCAATACAGAGGCTGGGAGGGAGCTGCAGAGAGCAGCCAGCCCAACCTCTGCCAGAGCAGCAGCACCCAGGAGCACAGGCAGGGGGGTGGCAATGCCTGCAGAGGAGACTCCACAGCCTCCCTGAGCACCCTCACCATACAGCAGCGTCACCTCCTGGGTCCCAGCCTGTACCAGTGTACCAACTCAGACAGTTGCAGGCATCGCTCAGATGCCTTCTCAGCCTTCTCTTCCCCAGACTCAGCAGCCCCAGGTGGTGCTGCCCTCCCCTCTCCTCCGCCCGGCTCAGCAGCCGCGCACAGCCCGGCAGGGGCTCACACATCAGCAGAACCTCTGCCAGGCATCGACAGGTTTGACACTAACGAGGCCCAACAACAAGGCCCAGCCCTGTCCTATTGACCCCTTCGAGTTACCGAGAGAGAAAACTGCTGAGAGAGCGACCTGCCTGAGCCCAACGCATCAAACCTCTCCCTGCTACCCTCCCTCTCTCTCCTGCCATCTCCCTCACTGCGCCGATCACTGCAGCTGCTGCTCCACAGGAAAACGTTTGACAGAATCTGCATTTACCTTTTACTGCCGAGGGTCTTAGAATCATGGAACCAAGCAGGCTGAAGAGAGCTCCAAGCTCCCCCAGCCCAACCTAGCCCCCAGCCCTGCCCAACCAACCAGACCATGGCACTAAGTGCCCCAGCCAGGCTTGGCTTCAACACCTCCAGCCACGGCCACTCCACCACCTCCCTGGGCAGCCCATTCCAATGCCAATCACTCTCTCTGACAACAACTTCCTCCTCACATCCAGCCTAGACCTGCCCTGCCACAGCTTCAGGCTGTGTCCCCTTCTTCTGTTGCTGGCTGCCTGGCAGCAGAGCCCAACCCCAGCTGGCTACAGCCTCCCTGCAGGGAGCTGCAGACAGCAATGAGCTCTGCCCTGAGCCTCCTCTGCTGCAGGCTGCACACCCCCAGCTCCCTCAGCCTCTCCTCACAGGGCTGTGCTCCAGGCCCCTCCCCAGCCTTGCTGCCCTTCTCCAAACACCTTCCAGCACCTCAACATCTCTCTGCAATGGAGGAGCCCACAACTGGACACAGCACTCCAGGGCTGGCCTGAGCAGTGCTGAGCACAGGGGTGGGCAGAAGAACCTCCCTTGTCCTGCTGCCCACACTGCTCCTGAGCCAGCCCCGGGTGCCAGTGGCTCTGCTGCCCACCTGGGCACCTGGTCTTGTTCAGTTATTTAATTTGCATTTCATCTGACAACCACAACCACAAAATCCTGCCCACTCTGCAGGCTGTAATTGCACAAGGAGCAGACAAAACAGAGCTCGCTCTCTCTCTGGCTCTCTCTCTGCACGGCTGCAGAACCAAACAGCTCAGGAAGGGTCTTACAAAAGCTCCTTCTGCAGATTTTGTCCCCGAAGCAATTAGGCAGTACCAGTTAAAAACAAACCACAAAGAAACAAACAACAGCAGACCCCCACCCCTGCCTGCCCCCCCGTGCAAGGGGCAGGGGAAGGATACAAACAGAGGCGTGCCAGCTGCCTTGGGAGGCTTGGCTGAGGTTCAGACGAGGTTATTTAGACCCAGACAAGTGCCATCCTTCTCCACTGCCCCGTGAAGCTCTCTGCTTGACAAATGGCTCACACCCAGCCCCGGGGGAGCAGGCAGCTGAAAGCTACCCAAGCACCACCCAAGCTCCCTCTGCCTGCCTGCCCCGCGGCCCTACCGGCTGGCAGGGCAGGGCTTTGGGGTCCTTCAGCAAGTCCCTCAGCCATGTGCAAAGCAGGGGTCGGGTCATAAAAATGACATAGCAGTGAAGCAGGCTTGGCAAGTCCTGCACAGGCACGGCCAAGGCTGAGCAGTCTGTAAATCAGGGCGGATAGGAAGTACCTGTTACTGAAAGCTTTACTGCATTCCTTGGCTCTAGGAACAGGGGGGAGGGGGGAAGGGAGAAGGCATCCTTACACCAAGGGTGACTCCACGCAGGAGAGCAGGCTCTGCTCTGCAGCAGCCGAAGGGAAATACCCTCCCTCCCTCCAGCCTGGCAGAAAAGGGACTCTACCTGCACTCCTCAGCCCGCAGCAGCTCAGGGCCATGGCTGGATGCTCTGCTACACTTCTCAGCCGAGCGTCCCGACGTCCAAGGGGCTGCTCTGTCCTTCATGGCACCCACCCGGTCCCAGCCGCAGCAGGATGCTGCAGTGCTCCTGCAGGGGCAGGGAGGGCTGTGGAGGAACAACCTGCATGGGCCAGCCTGACTGTTGCCTCCTTGCTCCCCTCCTAAGCACACAGATGGTCCAGCCCTGGGACGTGGTCCTCCTAATCTCCCCACAGCCCAGGCAGGGTAGCAAATGGGAGTGGGGAGCAGTAATCTCCCTGCTCCTTCTGGCCGCTGCCTGCCGAGGTTAACACTTTCGTGCCCCGAAGGAGCCGGAGGTGGCTTCTGCCCCAGCTTACCTGGAAAGACACTGGGCAAGGAACTGTTCCAGCGGGAGGTGTCCCTGCCCACGGCAGGAGGGGTTGGAACTGGCTGAGCTTTGAGCTCCCTTCCAACCTAAACCGTTCTGTGAAAGGTTCCTGCTGTGGGTGGGGAAGGTGGAGGTGCCTAAGACCTTGCCCGGCCAGCAACGGGGAAAGATCACCACCGGTAAGGGTTGCTGGGAGCAGAAAAAGGGGGAAACAGGCCACAGGTGTGACTAAACCCAGCCCTTTCCAGCAGCTCAGCTGCAGCTCCCTGCACATCAGCCAGTTCCCAATTACCATCCAGACACCTGCTGCTCACCTGGCACAGCAAAGCCAGCAGAAGTTGGCCCCATGTTGTGCCACTCACAAGGCTTGGCACTGCCATGCCAGTCAGGGAAGCTGCAGCAAAGAGGCCACCCCTGGAGTGCTGTGTCCAGCTCTGAGCTCCTCCATTGCAGAGAGATGTTGAGGTGCTGGAAGGTGTTTGGAGAAGGGCAGCAAGGCTGGGGAGGGGCCTGGAGCACAGCCCTGTGAGGAGAGGCTGAGGGAGCTGGGGGTGTGCAGCCTGCAGCAGAGGAGGCTCAGGGCAGAGCTCATTGCTGTCTGCAGCTCCCTGCAGGGAGGCTGTAGCCAGCTGGGGTTGGGCTCTGCTGCCAGGCAGCCAGGGACAGAAGAAGGGGACAGAGGCTGAAGCTGTGCCAAGGCAGGTCTAGGCTGGATGTGAGGAGGAAGTTGTTGGCAGAGAGAGTGATTGGCATTGGAATGGGCTGCCCAGGGAGGTGGTGGAGTGGCTGTGCCTGGAGGTGTTGAAGCCAAGCCTGGCTGGGGCACTTAGTGCCATGGTCTGGTTGGTTGGGCAGGGCTGGGGGCTAGGTTGGGCTGGGGGAGCTTGGAGCTCTCTGCCAACCTGTTTTGATTCTATGATCCTATGAATGCTCAGCATCTCTCTGCAATCACAGCTCACAGATGTCAGGGATTAGAAGGAACCCAAAGAGCTCATTGAGTCCATCCCCCCTGCCAGAGCAGGACCACACAATCCAGCTCAGGGCACACAGGAACACGTCCAGACAGGGCCTGAAAGGCTCCAGAGAAGGAGACTCCACAGCCTCTCTGGGCAGCCTGTGCCAGGGCTCTGGGACCCTTCAAGCCAAGAAGTTCCCCTTGTGCTGAGCTGGAACCTCCTGTGCTGCAGCTTCCATCCATTGCTGCTTGTCCTGTCCCAGGGAGCAGTGAGCAGAGCCTGTCCCCAACTCTCCTGATCAGCCCTTAGATGTTTGTAATGCTTCTTCAGCTTCCCTAAGAGCTGTCTGCTGCCTTCTGCCAGCCCCAGTTCGTGATCCCTGCTTCTGGGAGGTGATGCTGTGCAGAACAGCAAGGAGGCTAAAGCCATTTTTCAGCTAAGCACCAACCCCCTGCCCCAGCCCTCTTGGCTGCTCAGGAGGCTGCTCCACCACATCAGCACCTCTGACCTTGTCACCACTGTGCAGCAGACTCCACTTTGCTTTATTTTCTGTGGCTCTCTCTTTGTTCTTCTTTTAAATGTTTGGGAAGGGTTAATTGTATAAACTCCTGCCTGCTGCTTCTGGCTCACTGCATCTGCCCCTGGGTAGCACCAATGGGGAAACCAAAGGGTGGGAAAAGAGATGCAGGGAGAGATTTCAGTGCTTAACCACCAACCCCCCAAACCAACACCAGCAGTACACCAGCAGCGGTCAAGTGAGAACTCTTCCCTCCTGCCTGGGCAAGCAGGGAGGCTGTGGTTAATGCTCAGGCTGCCCTGGCCTGGGTACCCACCTCAGCAATTACCAGAGCAGCTGAGCTGCGCAGTGCCAGTCAGA
The DNA here is from genome assembly GCA_013400475.1 of Tricholaema leucomelas. Lineage (NCBI taxonomy): Eukaryota > Metazoa > Chordata > Aves > Piciformes > Lybiidae > Tricholaema lacrymosa > Tricholaema leucomelas. Next base: position 159,353 of record WAAF01001998.1, on the reverse strand, counting down.
AGGGGAAGCTGAAGCACAGCAGAGGCTTCAGTGATGCATTCAGACAGCCCAAGCCAACAGCAGATCTGGCTGGAAGGGAGGCAGCAGTCTTGGAGAATGTGACCTAGATAAGGGCTGCAGCCTCCCAAGCAGCAGTGAGGGCAGCCAGAGGCTTACCCAGCCCTGGTGCTGCTGCCTGCTGCTGCCTGCAGCTGCTCCAGCCCCTCCCTCCCTTTGTGTGCCCAGCCTGGCAGTGCCAGCAAGCACAGGACAGCAAAACAGACCAGACCCTCCTCTAGGCTTTCACTCAGCTCTGCCTTGTGGATGAGCATTTCAGGAACAACAGAATAAAAAGGCAAATGAATCCATACATTGAGCCAAACCTCCTGCTCTGATCCCAAGGCAGGCCCAAAGCAACCTTTCCAGCCCAACTGCTTTTGTCTGCAAAGCTAAGCTCAGCCCTGGAAGGAAGAGCTGCCTCACATTGTATTTTCTCTAGGCAGTAAGGACAACTTTTGAAGGAGCAATACACCTCCTGCCCCTTTTCTTTGCCCCTTAAAGTGACCCCAAAGCTGCACAGGAGAAATATTTGCTCTCGGTGCTTGAACAAACCTCAGTGAATTAAGTTCCTGTTGTTTGTGGCACAGCTGCTGTTTATCTGCAGAGACTCAAACCAGATGTGCAAAACCAGCAGAGGGTTTGGAGGCTCAGCAGCTTGCCCTTCAACCTCAGGGAGGAAGCACACAACCTGGTCAGCTCTGGAGATGGCTGAGTTCATAGAACCACGGAACCAAGCAGGCTGGAAGACCTTAAACACCTCCAGGCATGAGGCTTCCACCACCTCCCTGGGCAAGCCCTGCCAGGCTCTCACCACCCCTCTTGTGTCATCATAACTGAAGGTTTAATGAAGTTACCAACCCTTCTGTACCAAATCTGTGCCTTTTGGACCCCCAAAATGCAGGCAGCTCAACAACCAGCAGAAAGACAAAGCAAGACACTGTGGGCACACAACTGCCAGCTGCTGGGGGCTGGGGCTTTTTCTCATGCTGCCAGTGGTGGAAGCATTTCCCTTCCAATATCAGTGAATTGACTCCTGGGGGGTGAAGAGTTCAAGCAATAAAGGCCTGGCAGAGAAGAAAGCAGAGGAGGGAGACTCACACATGCATGCACTCACTGCAAACCATCTCCTGTAGTGTGACTTATTTATGATGGCATCAATAAAAGAGCAACTTGCAACCCACTTTGGTGGCTGCTGGGTGTGCAGGGACAGCCAAGCAGCACACCTGAGCAAGCAGGCAAGGAATATTCAGGTTGAAGGGAGAAATTATTTATACCTTGGAGTTATTTTGGAGGAAGAAGGGCTGGGGGAGGAAGGGGGAAGGAGCAGAATGTACTTCAAATAGCATTATTTATCATTTCCTGACTAAATATAGCATGGGGCTCAGGAAGAGATTGACTTGGGCTTCCCTCTCAGCAGCACAGGGAGTTAACCCCTGCTGGCTTCGGCTGCTGAAGCCTTCAGAGGTGAGCCCCAGCTTAAATTCCAGTCCAAGCTGAGCTGCTGGAATGGGATGTGAGGAGGAACATTCCCTTTTGGATCACAGAATCATAAGCAGGTTGGCAGAGAACTCCAAGCTCCCCCAGCCCAACCTAGCCCCCAGCCCTGCCCAACCAACCAGACCATGGCACTAAGTGCCCCAGCCAGGCTTGGCTTCAACACCTCCAGCCACGGCCACTCCACCACCTCCCTGGGCAGCCCATTCCAGTGCCAATCACTCTCTCTGCCAACAACTTCCTCCTCACATCCAGCCTAGACCTGCCCTGCCACAGCTTCAGGCTGTGTCCCCTTCTTCTGTTGCTGGCTGCCTGGCAGCAGAGCCCAACCCCAGCTGGCTACAGCCTCCCTGCAGGGAGCTGCAGACAGCAATGAGCTCTGCCCTGAGCCTCCTCTGCTGCAGGCTGCACACCCCCAGCTCCCTCAGCCTCTCCTCACAGGGCTGTGCTCCAGGCCCCTCCCCAGCCTTGCTGCCCTTCTCCAAACACCTTCCAGCACCTCAACATCTCTCTGCAATGGAGGAGCCCACAACTGGACACAGCACTCCAGGGCTGGCCTGAGCAGTGCTGAGCACAGGGGTGGGCAGAAGAACCTCCCTTGTCCTGCTGCCCACACTGCTCCTGAGCCAGCCCAGGATGCCATTGGCTCTGCTGCCCACCTGGGCACTGCTGCCTCCTCTTCAGCTCCTCTCTCCCAGCACCCCCAGCTCCCTCTCTGCCTGCCTGCTCTCAGCCACTCTGGCCCCAGCCTGAAGTGCTGCTTGGGGTTGTTGTGGCCAAAGTGCAGAACCCTGCACTTGGCCTTGTTCAGTCTCATCTCCTTGGCCTCTGCCCACCCCTCCAGCCTGGCCAGGTCTCTCTGCAGAGCTCTGCTACCCTCCAACAGCTCCACAGCTGCTTCTTGCTTGGTGCCATCTGCAAACTCACTGCTGCTGGACTCAATCACCTGCTCCAGATCATCAGTGAAGATGTAGAACAGGACTGGGCTCAACAATCCTATCTCCAGCATTCCCTCGGGAAGTTATCCCAGAGGACAGGAACCACCAGCCCATTTCTCCCTTTGCTGGTTACTCATGTGAGTGATTCTTCTCCTGCCTTGGTCTTTCCATGCTCCACAGGTGCAGACTATTGCATCTCTTTGGCTGTGGCAGTGCCAAGCAAGCCAGGTTTAGGTCTCATAAATCACCACCCGCAGCTCTACCAACTCCAGGCTCTTCACCTCTATTTGTCTGGCTGCTGGGGGGTCAGAGCCCACTCCAAAATCCCAGTTAGAGATGGATTCTCAGGGAGACAGGAATTGCTGGCACCTGAAGTCACTCCATAATGCCTGCTGCTTTCAAGCTCCTTTGAAGGCAGGCAGTGGAGCTCTGCCCACCTGCCCACACACTCCTTGTGCCACTTCAAAACATCCAACCCTCCTTTCATCTTTTCCCCTAGGGCTTAAACTTGGCTTTCAGCAGGTCAAACCTCACTTGGGTAGCTTCTGCTCCTCTGGCCAGCCTGGCCAGGCCTGCTGCATCCCTGTCCTGCACTGCTCCTGACTCTCACTGGCTCCTGCTGCATCCCTGTCCTGCACTGCTCCTGACTCTCACTGGCTTTGCCAGTGCTTCCCAAGGCAGCATCAACAGCACAGTCCTCAGCTGGTGGGAGGGAAAAGAGGGGAGGGGGGAAAGAAGGAGGGAAGAGAAAGGAGGGAAGAGGGGGGAAGAGGAGAAGGGGGGGGAAAGAGATGGAGGGANGGGGGGGGAAGAGGAGGGGGGAGGAAAAAGAGGAGGAGGGAAGGAAAAGAGGAGGAGGGGGGAAAAGAGGATGAGGCAAGGGGAAGAGGAGGGGGGGGAGAGGAAGAGACGGGGGAGGGACCACTCCAAGGTCCCCTCCAAGCCTTCTCTTCTCCAGGCTGCAGAGCCCCAACCCTCTCAGCCTGGCCTCAGAGCAGAGCTGCTCCAGCCCAGCCTTCTGCTGCTGGGGGGAAGCAAGGACAGGAGGAAAGCAAAGGCTTGGGCCATTATGTCCCCTCCCAAAGTGATCAAGAGGTACCCACAGGTGTTTAGGTACTTGTTGGTGTCTTGCCCAAACAAGGGTGAGCAAGCCCTGGGGTCACCTCCTCTGGTGAGGTGAACAGCAAGTGCCATTCTGAGTGGTGAACCTCTGTGGCCAAAGAGCATTGCACTTGGGCAAGTAACAGGAATGGAGTTACAAGCAGCTGTGCTGCTTCTGCCTCATGGAGCTGCCTCTGCCTCACTGCAGGAGAGGGACCAGAGGAGGACACCGAGATGCTCAGAGGGATGGAGAAGCTCCCCTGTGGGGACAGGCTGGGAGGAAGGCAAGAGTCACCCTCTGCACACCCTGTGCTCTCCCCTGGCCACAGAGGCAGCCCACAGCACTGCCCTGCAGTAGGACCCAAAGTGCCAGGCAGCTGAAGCAAGGGAAGTACAGAGGAGGGAGCAAGTGTTGAGGCTATGAGCTTCTGGTGGGTGACAGAACCACAGCACCACCCAGGCTGCCAAAGGCCCTCAGCATCACCCAGTCCAGCCTAGAACCCTGCTTCATCACAGCACCCCCCAGGCTGACCTGGAACCCTGCTTCATCACAGCACCACCCAGGCTGCCAAAGGCCCTCAGCATCACCCAGTCCAGCCTAGAACCCTGCTCTACAAGATTCACCTTCAACCATAGCCCCAAGCACCACATCCAAACCACCCTGAAACACGCCCAGGGTCGGGGACTCCACCACCTCCCTGGGCAGCTCTTTCCAGTCCCTGACCACTCTCTGCATGAAAAACTTCTCCCTGATGTCCAGTCTAGACCTCCCCTGCCTCAGCTTGAGGCCATTCCCCCTTGTTCTGTCTCCAGTTCCAAGTGAGCAGAGCCCAGCAGCAGCCTCTCCCCAGGGTCCCTTCAGGTAGCTGTAGACAGCAACGAGGTGTCCTCTCAGCCTCCTCTTCCTCACACTAACCATCCCCAGCTCCCTCAGTTTCTCCTCATCAGATTTGTTTTCCAGGCCCTTCCTCACCTTCCTTGCCCTCCTCTGGAACCTCCTCTGTGTCCAGCTCTGGAGCCCTCAGCACAGGAAGGACCTGGACCTGGTGGATTTGTACACACATCTTGTGTACACATCTCTCCCCCCACCCCTCACCCCTCTTTCCCTCCAGCTCTGTAAGCTTCTCCTTCTTACACTTCTGCCTCAGCTTTTGGCAACACCTGGCTCACATATTTCATCTGCCTTTTCATCTCACCAGCTCTGTGAGCTTTAAACAACCGACAGGCTCCATCAAAAGGAGAGAGAACCAAAACAAGAACCCTATTAACCTCTGTCAGCCACCTCAGCTTATTAACTCTAACCTCTCCCCAGTTACCCCGGCAGAGGGAGGCTGCCCTGGTGAGCTTCCTGCTCTTTCTTCACCCTTCCCCTCTCTCAGCTTGCCTTGCTGCCCCCAGCCCCAGCTGCCCTCACAGCCCCGAGGGCTCCCCCGACGCTGAGCTGCCGCAGGATGCTGAGCCTGTGCAGGATGCTGAGCCTGTGCAGGATGCTGAGCAGCCGCAGGATGCTGAGCTGCCGCAGGATGCTGAGCTGCCGCAGGATGCTGAGCTGCTGCAGGATGCTGAGCCTGTGCAGGATGCTGAGCTGCTGCAGGATGCTGAGCAGCACACCCCTGAGCAGCACCCACGGTGCCCTCTGGGTGCCTCGGGGCAAGAGGCTGCTTTTGGCCACACTTTGCTTGTTCAGTCCACAGCCGAGGGTGAGTGACCCTTGGCACCTGACCTTGGATTACGCTCCAGGCTTTCCATGGGCTTCCTGTCTGCTGATTAAAGCTTGTTTGTTGAAAGCAGAAGGATTAAAGAGGGTAATTATAATCCTGCTAATTTCTGTGACTCTTCATGCTAAGCCCTGCCTGCATGCAGAGACAGCTGTGGGCACACGTGCCTGGGATGCCTTCCTCCGCTCCTGCTTTCAACCTGTGCCAGCAGTGAGGCAGACAAAGATGATCAAGCTGGCTGCTGTTTGCCCTCCCTGTGCCACAGCTATGTCAGCCACGGACCAACCTCCTGCCTGCTGCCTTCACAGCAGCCAGGAGCTGCAGCATGCTAAGATCTTGCTTCTGCTGAGAGAGGGGATTCTGCCTCCCCTCCCCCTTGCTCTGCTCTGCTCAGACCTCGCCTGCAGCACTGCCTCCAATTCTGATGCCCCCAGCAGCATCCGGAGTCAAATACTTTAAACTAGGCTGGCTACCTAAAATCCCCCAGAATAACCCCCCCAGAGAAGAGGGACATGGAGCTGCTGGAGAGGGTCCAGAGGAGGCCATGGAGATGCTCAGGGGGCTGCAGACACTCCCCTGTGGGGACAGGCTGGGAGAGTTGGGGCTGTGCAGCCTGGAGAAGAGAAGGCTCCAGGGAGACCTTAGAGCAGCCTGCCAGTGCCTGAAGGGGCTGCAGGAGAGCTGGGAAGGGACTTTGGAGAAGGGCTGGGAGTGGCAGGGTGAGAGGGGATGGATTGAGGCTGGAGGAGGGCAGATAGAGAGGGGGACTGGAGAGGAGGCAGCTGGAAGGCTCCAGGGAGACCTTAGAGCAGCCTGACAGTGCTTGAAGGAGGCTACAGGAGAGCTGGAAAGGGTCTTTGGACAAGGGGTGGGAGTGACAGGATGAGAGGAAATGGATTGAAGCTGGAGGAGGGCAGACAGAGACTGGAGAGGAGGAAGAAATTCTTGGCAGTGAGGGTGGTGAGAGACTGGCAGAGGTTGCCCAGGCAGGTTCAGGCTGGATGTCAGGAGGAAGTTGTTGGCAGAGAGAGTGATTGGCATTGGAATGGGCTGCCCAGGGAGGTGGTGGAGTGGCCGTGGCTGGAGGTGTTGAAGCCAAGCCTGGCTGGGGCACTTAGTGCCATGGTCTGGTTGGTTGGGCAGGGCTGGGGGCTAGGGTGGGCTGGGGGAGCTTGGAGCTCTCTGCCAGCCTGCTTGGTTCTGTGATTGCTCTTTACAGCTGGACAGGGCAGGGATCCCAGTGCAGACTCAAAGGCAGAGTCCAGAGCTGCTTTGGACTTGGTCTAGAAGTTGATTGAGAGACTTTTCAACAGGCTCCATGACCTGGGCCAGGAGAGTTGTCGGGATGAGGACCTGGTGAAGCCTCAGAGGAGCCAACAAGCAGAGCAGGGCCAGGCTGCTCTCCAGCGTCCCTGATGCTGCTGCACACAGACAGGGAGGGTTCAGCACAGCACCTGGCCAGCCTCATCCTGACAGTGTCAGTCCTACAAACATCAGCGTCTCTCAACCATCCAGCCAGAGCCCTCTGAGGGACAACAGGCAGGAAATTGCTTTCTTCCCCCTGACAAACATTACAGAAAGAGGCAGCTGGGCAGGCTCTGCTGAGCCCTCAAGGCTTGGCTTTTGGTGCTGCAGAAACCTGCAGCCAGCCCAGCTTTTACTGCACCCCAGGGGGTGTGACACTCCACTATGCCCACTCAAGTGAAGAACCCAGAAGTGGCTGTGCAGGCACTCGAGGAATGGCCTTGGATGTGCCACGGTGGCTGCAGCAAGTCCCTGCCCGCTCCATCCGTGCTGCTGATTCTGAAGTGCTTTTCTTCCACCTGCTCCAAACCCAGCAGCCCTTCAGCTCCCACGACAGCATCCCCTGGAGCAAGAGCTGCCAGCCCAGCCTCCTCTGCTTCCTTTCTCTGCTGTCCATTCCTCCCTTTCCCTTGCCCCTGGCACCAGCCCCGTGGCACTCAACCCGCTGCTGGCTGAAGGACACAGCTGGGTGCCCACCGGGCTGCTGTCACCAGGCTGGGTGACCCCAGCTGCTACCTGCTGTGCCCTGCATGAGGCTCAGCATGGCTGGCAGGGCTGGGCTCCAGCCAAAGCTCTCCTCTCTCCCACCCCCATGCTGGGTCCCCCCAGAGCAGCGTCCCCATCCTTTGCTCCATGTGAGAGCAGCAGCAGCAAAACTAAAGCAGCAGATGAGGAATGCCAAAAAAAGTCCTCAGCACTCCCTCTCCATCTTCCTCTTTGGAAGCTGCTTTCAATCACTTCATGTGCTGAAAACAAACATGAAAGGGAGAACTCTCCTCTGCCTTCAGCTGTCAGGGCAAAACACCAGAATTCCCTGAGCTCTTTTCAGAAGTGCTAATATCCTCCCCCAGGCCTTCATTACACTGCACAGAGCTGCACTGCTCTGCACACAGGCACGGAGGGAGCAGCCCTGCAAACTGTGCTCCCTGCTTTACACACCCAGCTGCCTAACCCCCCTACCCCCCCCCCCCCCCCCCCCCCCCCCCCCCCCCCCCCCCCCCCCCGCGGGAGGGGGGGGGGGGGTGGG
>WAAF01001998.1:139296-150791 GCA_013400475.1 Tricholaema leucomelas | reverse complement strand
ACCTACCCACCCATCCATCCAGCTACCTACCTACCCACACACCCAGACAGCTACCTACCTACCCACCCATCCACCCAGCCACCTACCTACCTACCCACCCAGCCAGCTACCTACCCACTCATCCATCTACCTACCTACCTACCTACCGTCTGTCTGTCTACCTGTCTGTCTGCTTATCTGTCTACCTACCTACCCACCCATCCATCTCCCTACCTGTCCATCCATCCATCCATCCATCCCTCCATCCCTCCATCCCTCCATCCATCCTTCCATCCATCCATCCATCCATCCATCCATCCACCTACCCACTTACCCATCTACCTACCTTCCTACCCACCTCCCTCCCTCTGTACCTACCTACCCACCTCCTTACCCCTGCCCTCCCTACCTCACAGGGAGACAGGCAGGAGACAGGCACAGGGAGACAGGCACAGGGAGACAGGCAGGAGACAAGCACAGGCAGACAGGTAGAAGGAGACAGGCAGGAGACAGGCACAGGCAGACAGGCAGAAGAAGATCTCTGGCGACTTCCCAGCTGCTGTGCTGACCTGGGGCAGTCCTTCTCTCCCCAGCACCTCTGGAATCACTTGCAGAGGAATCCTCACTTAAGGAACCCCTCCTTTGGCAGTTGTGTACCCAAACCACTGAATAATTCAACCCAAACAGCAACTGAGAATCACAGAGTCACAGAATTGAGCAGGTTGGGACAGACCTCTGAGATCATCCAGTCCAACCTATCACCTAACACCTTCTAATTAACTAACCCATGGCACCAAGTGCCTCATCCAGCCTCCTCTTAGACACTTCCAGGAATGGAATGGGAAGAGTGGTTGCAGTTCCTCACTGGTTCCCATCTCCTGCCACCCACTTCAGGGGCCTTTTGGTGTTTGTTTTTTTTGGCACCCTGGAACAGCTCCAGCACAGAGATTCCATTTCTGATATGCTGCCAGCAGCCATCCACATCAGCCCCTCCAATCAGAGAATCACAGACTCAAGCAGGCTGGCAGAGAGCTCCAAGCTCCCCCAGCCCAACCTAGCACCCAGCCCTGCCCAACCAACCAGACCATGGCACTAAGTGCCCCAGCCAGGCTTGGCTTCAACACCTCCAGCCACGGCCACTGCACCACCTCCCTGGGCAGCCCATTCCAGTGCCAATCACTCTCTCTGCCAACAACTTCCTCCTCACATCCAGCCTAGACCTGCCCTGCCACAGCTTCAGCCTCTGTCCCCTTCTTCTGTCCCTGGCTGCCTGGCAGCAGAGCCCAACCCCAGCTGGCTACAGCCTCCCTGCAGGGAGCTGCAGACAGCAATGAGCTCTGCCCTGAGCCTCCTCTTCTGCAGGCTGCACACTCCCAGCTCCCAGGGCTGGGTGCTAGGTTGGGCTGGGTGAGCTTGGAGCTCTCTGCCAACCTGGCTGATTCTATGGGATTGCTGCTGCTCAAGGATGGCACAAATGAAGAGGAGGAGCCCTGCTCTTCAGCCTGGCACCACAGGCCCAGCGAAGAGGCTGAGGGTGACACAAGTGTGCTGCATCCAGCTTGCAATGCTCCACAATTTCCCCAAGGCAGAGCCTGAGCCTGCAGACTCCACTGGGCAGGACAAACAGCTGTACAAGCAGGCCCTGAGATCCCCTGGAGCACACTCAGCAGGCTTTACCCCACGTCTAGGAACAATCCCACTACGGTTTTGTGCAGGGATGCCATGACCTAGATACTTGCAAGCCACACAGTAGAAGGCAGCAGCATTATTCTGCTAGACTGAGCAGCAGGATCACAGCTACACGGAGTGTGAGGGGCTGCAAGGGACCCCCAGAGAGCAGCCAGCCCAACCCCCCTGCCAGAGCAGCAGCACCCAGGGCAGGGCACACACAGCACAGCCAGGGGGGTTGCAATGGCTGCAGAGAAGGAGACTCCACAGCCTCTCTGGGCAGCCTGCTCCAGGCTCCAGCACCCTCAGCACACAGCACATACCATGTGCTGGTCAGAGACTGGAACAGGCTGCCCAGGGGGTGGTGGAGTCACCTGGGGGTGTGCAAAATTGCATAGGCCTGGCACTTTGGGGCATGGTTTGGTGGGCATGGTGGTGGTGGGTTGATGGTTGGACTGGATGACCTCAGAGGTCTTCTCCAACCTTAACCATTCTGTGGTTCTAACCCATGGGTCATAAATGAATCCTGACAGGGAGCTGCTGTTCCCATTTGCTTTCACAGGATGGCTTTGACCCTCAGCCACAAAGCTCCTGTTGGGCTCACTGCATGCAGCCAGGAACCTGCAGCTGCATTTGGAAGTGCATCCAAGGCCTCCAGAACAGTTTATGTGGCAATGAAAGGGATACTGGCAGGGCTGAGTGATCTCTGATCACATTGGCTGCTTCTGTGCTCCACAACCTCCCTGGGAAACCTGCGCCAGTGTCTCACCACCCTCAACCTCTGCCAGTCTCTCACCAACCTCACTCTCAACAACCCTTTCCTCACATCCACTTTCAAGCTCCCCTCTGACACTTCTAACCCATTCCTCCTCCTCCTCCTCCTCCTCCTCTCATTCCCAGACCTTGTCAATAGTCCCTCCCCAGCCCTCCTGCAGCCCCCTTCAGATCCTGCAAGGCCACTCCAAGGTCCCCTCCAAGCCTTCTCTTCTCCAGCCTGCACAGCCCCAACTCTCTCAGCCTGGCCTCAGAGCAGAGCTGCTGCAGCCCTCTCAGCATCTTGGTGGCCTCCTCTGGGCTGGCTCCAACACTTCCATGTGCTGCTTGTGCTGGGGGCTGCAGAACTGCACCCAGGACTGCAGGTGGGGTGTGAGGAGAGCAGAGCCAAGGGGCAGAATCCCCTCCCTTGCCCTGTGCCCACACTGCTCTTGCTGCAGCCCAGCACAGGGTTGCTGTCTGGGCTGCACTCACCCTGCAGGCTCCTGTGGAGCTTTGCATCAGCCCAGACCCCCAGGGCCTGTTCCTCAGGGCTGCTCTCAGCCATTCCCCACCCAGCTCTTGCACCCAGCCCAGATGCAGCTCCTAAGGAGCTCTCCTATCAAACTGGCTTTTAAAAGTCATCTTCTGGCAGCGCTGAGGCAGGATGGTGAGGATCAGCCCAGGCAAACATCATGGTCTGGACTTTGTCCAAAGGAGATCCAACATTTTGGAGTTCTGCTCTTGTTGCTCTATCTGCTCCTGATGTTTCTGCCAGTTGCTTAATGCCTCCTGGCAGCTTCCCTTGCAGCCACGAGCACACAGCAGCCTTGGGGGGGGGTTCCTGGCAGTTGCTGCTTTCCAGCACACTCCCCAGACTCCCAGGTTTCACTGGAATGAGAAGCTCTGTGTGGTGAGCTCGTCCCTCAGCTCCAGCTGAGAGCCTTGAGCAGAGCACAGAGCCAAAGCTTAACTCCCAGAAGCTCAACCACCGAGCCAAAGCTTCCTGCAGGAGCCTGGTGCAGAGGAGGCTGGCTCAGGGCTTTAGAAAGCCTGCCTGGGTTCTGGATTCCACAGGCACCTCTTAGCACTCTCTGGAGCAACCTCATTGCTGTCTGCAGCTCCCTGCAGGGAGGCTGTAGCCAGCTGGGGTTGGGCTCTGCTGCCAGGCAGCCAGCACCAGAAGAAGGGGACAGAGGCTGAAGCTGTGGCAGGGCAGGTCTAGGCTGGATGTGAGGAGGAAGTTGTTGGCAGAGAGAGTGATTGGCATTGGAATGGGCTGCCCAGGGAGGTGGTGGAGTGGCCGTGGCTGGAGGTGTTGAAGCCAAGCCTGGCTGGGGCACTTAGTGCCATGGTCTGGTTGGTTGGGCAGGGCTGGGGGCTAGGTTGGGCTGGGGGAGCTTGGAGCTCTCTGCCAGCCTGCTTGGTACTGTGATTCTGTGGCTCTGTGTTCTCTGATTCAGTGATTGAGGGAGTCACTGATTCTGTGTCCTCTGGTTCTCTGCTCTCTGATGCCTTCAGGAAGGCCATTCTGAACTGGGGTTTTTGTGTCCCCTCTCATCCTGCTGACTCCACAGATCTGCAGAGACTCGAGCAGGATGCTGCTTGCAGCAGAGAAACTGCAGTTGCAGGAGATCTCTTGGCAGATGAGTGTTAATTAAGCAAAACCCAGGAGAGGGAAGGAAAGAGAGGGAAGCCTCTCTCCTCTCCTCAGGAGGAAGTTGCTAAGGCTTCAGCGCAGGCAATGCCCCCAGGACATGCAGTAGCTGGGAGCTGAGGTGCACTTGTATGGATTAATCACCGCTCAGGTTGCTCCTGGGGCAGTGTGGAGAGGGGGGGGAAGGAAGTAAACCCTAAGAAATCCTGAAGGAAGATTATTGTCTTGGTGGTGTAAATATGTAGTGAGCTGCACTTAGAATGCACAGCATCAGCCTGCACTCTTGCCTGAGCATATGTATTGAGGGCATCTGCAGGAGGCAGGAGTTGGCCCTGCTTGTGTGAATGGAATCACAGAATCAGCCAGGCTGGAGGAGAGCTCCAAGCTCCCCCAGCCCAACCTAGCCCCCAGCCCTGCCCAACCAACCAGACCACGGCACTAAGTGCCCCAGCCAGGCTTGGCTTCAACACCTCCAGCCACGGCCACTCCACCACCTCCCTTGTGCTGGCCCTGGGCATCACCCAGCAGAGCCTGGTTCCAGCCTCCTGGCACTGACCCTTGCCCAGCTGGACGTCCCACAGGATCCCAGCCCAGGATCCTGCAGTTCCTTCCAGAGGGATGTGTTCAGTCAGGACAATCCCTGTCAGCAGATGATTCAGGCTGCAGGTTTCCCCACACTCCTCTGTACACCAGCAGGTAGAACTCCCACGGGCCCAGCACAGCTCCTGCACACAGCTCTGCCAATCCCCTGCCTGCACATTTAGGACTTCCCCTCAAGCTGGCAGGAGTTCAGTGGGAACAGGAATGTGTTGCTCTCTGTGTGGCAACACAGCCAGCAGTGCTTCCCACCACTGCCTCTGCCTGCTTAGGGAGCACTCAGTGCCTGCAAAACACTTAAGGATGCTGAAGGAGGAGAGGGGACAGACCATCAGGGGCACACTGCTCCCTGCCCAGCACCCTTGGGGAAAGCAAGATTCAGAAGGAAGGAAGAGAGTCTCCATTCTGAACTCAGCTGAGTGTCACCTAAAAGCCTGGCTGGGGCACTTAGTGCCATGGTCTGGTTGGTTGGGCAGGGCTGGGGGCTAGGTTGGGCTGGGGGAGCTTGGAGCTCTCTGCCAGCCTGCTTGGTTCTATGGTTGGCCAGGGATGAGTGCTAGGTTGGGCTGGAGGAGCTTGGAGCTCTCTTCCAGCCTGCTTGGTTCTGTGACTCTATGACTAACACAGCAGGGGAGCATCAATTAACAACAGAACCCTCTCAGTGGTCATAACCTTCCTCCAGGACACTGCTTAATCAGAACCACAAAATACAGAAGGGTGGGGAAGGGCTGAGGCTCCTCAGGTGATACCACCAAATGTGAGGGGTTGGAAGGGACCCCCAGAGAGCATCCAGCCCAAGCCCTGCCAGAGCAGCAGCACCCAGGGCAGGGCACACACAGCACAGCCAGGGGGGTTGCAATGGCTGCAGAGAAGGAGACTCCACAGCCTCTCTGGGCAGCCTGCTCCAGGCCTCTGCCACCCTCACAGCCAAAAAGCTTCCCCTCCTCTTCCCCTGCCACCTCCTCTTCTCCTCTTGACATTGAGCAGCTTCCAACCCCTTCAAGGTCTGATGCTTTTAGCCAGCTGGGGTTGGGCTCTGCTGCCAAGCAGCCAGCAGCAGAAGCAGGGGACAGAGGCTGAAGCTGTGCCAGGGCAGGTCTAGGCTGGATGTGAGGAGGAAGTTGTTGGCAGAGAAAGTGATTGGCATTGGAATGGGCTGCCCAGGGAGGTGGTGGAGTGGCTGTGCCTGGAGGTGTTGAAGCCAAGCCTGGCTGGGGCACTTAGTGCCATGGTCTGGTTGGTTGGGCAGGGCTGGGGGCTAGGTTGGGCTGGGGGAGCTTGGAGCTCTCTGCCAGCCTGCCTGGTTCTGTGTCTCTACAGTTCTATGATTCTATGGCACCAGGTTTTGCTCTCAACTTTGTGTGTGAGATCAGAGACATTTCCAACACCTCAGCTCCTGCCAAAGAGGGAAAGCAAGCACCAAGCCCAGGCTGCTGTCTGATGTGCTGTGGCTGTGGTTCACACAAGGCCCTGCAGTTGCTCTCCAAAGCAAGCAGTAGAGTCCCAGATGGCACTTTTAGCCTCCTGGAAGGATGTAAAATGCCCTTCAGAGGAAGACTCATTTTGCTGGGAAGATGCTGCATGGGGACAGCTGCGACCAGAGCTGAGCCCCTTTGATCACCTCTCCTACAAGGACAGGCTGAGGGAGCTGGGGCTGCTCAGTCTGGGGAAGAGGAGGCCTTGGAGCCCCTGCAGGTCCTGACAGACTGCTCTGAGGTCTGCCTGCAGCCTTCTCTTCTCCAGGCCCAACAATGCTGTTCTTGTAGCAGTTCCCTGATCATCTTAATTGCCTGCTCTGGGCCTCACCTGCTCTGCTGTGTCCAGCTCTGGAGCCCTCAGCACAGCAAGGACATGGACCTGATGGAGTGCATCCAGTGGAGGCCATCAAGATGATGAGGGGCTGGAGCAGCTCTGCTGTGAGCACAGGCTGAGGGAGCTGGAGGAGTGCAGCCTGCAGAGGAGAAGGCTCCAGGCAGAGCTCAGAGCTGCCTGCCAGGAGCTGCAGGGGCTGCAAGCAGGCTGCAGAGGGACTGTTGGCAAAGGCCTGCAGGGACAGGAGGAGGGCAATGGTTTGAGCTGAGAGCAGAGCAGCTTGAGATTGGCTGTGAGGAACAAGTTCTGCAGCAGGAGGCTGCTGCCACACTGCAACAGGTTGCCCAGGGAGGGAGCTGAGTGCCCATGGCTGGAGCTGTTGGAGGTGAGGCTGGGCAAGGCTGTGAGCAGCCTGCTCTGGTGGAGGATGTCCCTGCTGAGTGCAGGGCCTGGGCTGGATGCTCCCTTCCAGCTCAGTCCATCCCATGCTTGTGCAGAGGCAGCGCTGGGCAGTGCCCGAAGCACAGCCATGCTCTGCCAACCTGAAGCCATGAGTGGCCACAAGCTCCCAGTGCCTCCTGCAGGGCTGATAAAGCTTTCCTGCCTGTGGCTCCAAAGCCAGATGGAGCACAGCTCTGTGGTGTCCATTTTCATTAGGGGGTAGCTGTAAAGCTCATTTGCACTGAATTAATGAAGTTGTTCCTGTTACAGCTCGGTGCCAGCAGGAGTTATGATTGATTAGAAGTAGTTCCAGCCATGATCTTCTGGAACAGAAGTCAGAGGTCTGCAGCTGAGTGCCCATGCAAATGAGAGCACTACAATTTGCCTTTCATTAGCCATCAGGTTTGGTTCTGAAATGCCCTGGAGGAAACTCTGACCTGCTCTGTGATCTGTAGAACAAACACTTCAACTCCCCTAGGCTCAGTTCAGGGCAGCCTTAAGCACAAGCCTGGTTTTAACTCAGAGGCTACACTGACTGAGCAGGACCACTCAGGGACTCAAAGCTCTGCTCCTGCATGGACTTCCTGAACCCACAGCTGGATGTGGATCAGCCTGAGACAGCAAACAATGCAAGGGCTGGCATGGAGCAGCTCTGCTGTGAGTGCAGGCTGAGGGAGCTGGGGGGGTGCAGCCTGCAGAGGAGAAGGCTCCAGGGGCAGCTCAGAGCTGCCTGCCAAGAGCTGAAGGCATCCTGCAGGAAGGCTGCAGAGGGACTTGTGCTGAGGGGGTCTGCAGACAGGCCAAGGGGCAATGGTTTGGAGCTGAGGCAGAGCAGGGGGAGAGTGGAGCTGAGCAAGAAGCTGTTGAGTGTGAGGGTGCTGAGAGCCTGGCACAGGCTGCCCAGGGAGGCTGTGGCTGCCTCCTTGCTGGGGGTGTTCTGGGCCAGGCTGGCTGAGGCCTTGAGCAGCTGAGTGTGGCCGAGAGGTATCCCTGGGCATGGTGGGGAGGTTGCAGCAGAGGAGCTCTGAGCTCCTGCCAGCCTGAGCTGGGCACCCTTCTGCAAAGTCCCTCTCCAGCCTTGCTGCAGTCACGACTGAAAAGCTGAACTAAAGATCTCCTTGCTGCAAAGTCACAAGGCCCCTTCCCCCCTGAGCCATTCTGTGACCCCATGAATAAACAACCTTCTGCAGGGACTCCCCCCCCACCTCTGCTTCAAGAGCTGTCCCCTGCCACAGCCTCGCTGCCAGCCCAGCAGACCCAGACCACTGCTTGCTTGCTGCAGGACATTCCCAACCGGAGTCACTTTCTACCCAGGTTGATTCTCCAGGCAAGCTTCAGCTGGCCATGAGAAATGAGCTAATACTGATCCCCACCACCTGTAGGCAAGCTACAGCACACCACAAACACAACAAAACCTCATCTCAGTGGGATGAGACTGAACAAGGCCAAGGGCAGGGTCCTACACTTTGGCCACAACAACCCCAAGCAGCACTGCAGGCTGGGGCCAGAGTGGCTGAGAGCAGGCAGGCAGAGAGGGAGCTGGGGGTGCTGGGAGAGAGGAGCTGAAGAGGAGGCAGCAGTGCCCAGGTGGGCAGCAGAGCCAATGGCATCCTGGGCTGGCTCAGGAGCAGTGTGGGCAGCAGGACAAGGGAGGTTCTTCTGCCCACCCCTGTGCTCAGCACTGCTCAGGCCAGCCCTGGAGTGCTGTGTCCAGTTGTGGGCTCCTCCATTGCAGAGAGATGTTGAGGTGCTGGAAGGTGTTTGGAGAAGGGCAGCAAGGCTGGGGAGGGGCCTGGAGCACAGCCCTGTGAGGAGAGGCTGAGGGAGCTGGGGGTGTGCAGCCTGCAGCAGAGGAGGCTCAGGGCAGAGCTCATTGCTGTCTGCAGCTCCCTGCAGGGAGGCTGTAGCCAGCTGGGGTTGGGCTCTGCTGCCAGGCAGCCAGCACCAGAAGAAGGGGACACAGCCTCAAGCTGTGCCAGGGCAGGTCTAGGCTGGATGTTAGGAGGAAGTTGTTGGCAGAGAGAGTGATTGGCATTGGAATGGGCTGCCCAGGGAGGTGGTGGAGTGGCTGTGCCTGGAGGTGGTGAAGCCAAGCCTGGCTGGGGCACTTAGTGCCATGGTCTGGTTGGTTGGGCAGGGCTGGGGGCTAGGTTGGGCTGGGGGAGCTTGGAGCTCTCTGCCAACCTGCCTGACTCTGTGATGTCTCCCATGGCACAAGCCACTCTCTCCTGAAAGCAAAAGGTGTGGGATCTGTGGCTGACAGAAGGTTACCCTGAAGCCATCAAATATACCTGAGTGGCAGCTGCCCACGGACTCCATCTCTACTTCCCTAGGCTGTCAGTGCTCTCCAACAAGTGCCTCACAAAGAGCTCATCCTACCAGGTTGTGGTCTCACTGGAAAGAGATCTGCCAGCCCAGCTTTAATAGGGATTCAGCCACTTCAAAGCTCTTCATCTCTAGCAGCTCTAATCCCTTTCACCACTGCTGTCTGCCTGCCAAATTCAACTCAGATTCATACAATCCCAGAGTGGTTCAGGTTGGAAGGGACCTCAAAGATCAGCCAGTTCCAACCCCCCTGCCATGGGCAGGGACACCTCCCACTAGAACAGGTTGCTCAAGGACTCATCCAGCCTGGTCCTGAACACCTCCCTGGGAAAACCTGTGCCAGTCTCTTACCATCCTCAACCTGTGCCAGTCTCTCACCACCCTCAACCTCTGCCAGTCTCTCACCACCCTCACTCTCAACAACCCTTTCCTCACATCCACTTTCAATCTCCCTCTGACACTTCAAGCCCATTCCTCCTCCTCCTCCTCCTCCTCTCATTCCCAGACCTTGTCAATAGTCCCTCCCCAGCCGCCTGCAGCCCCCTTCTGATCCTGCAAGGCCACTCCAAGGTCCCCTCCAAGCCTTCTCTTCTCCAGCCTGCACAGCCCCAACTCTCTCAGCCTGGCCTCAGAGCAGAGCTGCTGCAGCCCTCTCAGCATCTTGGTGGCCTCCTCTGGGCTGGCTCCAACACTTCCATGTGCTGCTTGTGCTGGGGGCTGCAGAACTGCACCCAGGACTGCAGGTGGGGTGTGAGGAGAGCAGAGCCAAGGGGCAGAATGCCCTCCCTTGCCCTGTGCCCACACTGCTCTTGCTGCAGCCCAGCACAGGGTTGCTGTCTGGGCTGCACTCACCCTGCAGGCTCCTGTGGAGCTTTGCATCAGCCCAGACCCCCAGGGCCTGTTCCTCAGGGCTGCTCTCAGCCATTCCCCACCCAGCCTGGAGCTGTGCTTGGCATTGCACCCAGCCAGCTGCAGGACCTCACACTTGGCCTTGTTGAATGCCATGAGGTTGGCCTGGGCACAGCTCTGCAGCCTGCCCAGGTCCCTCTGGATGGATCCCTGCCCTCTAGCAAGTGACTGTGCCACACAGCTTGGTGCCATCTGCAGCCTTGCAGAAGTCATTAGAAAAGCCCTCAGATATGAGAGCCAGGCCTTGAGGTCCAGCTCTTTTGTGGCCTCTCTCACAAAAGTGGGAGTTGCTGGTTTGGGGACTGCTGGTTTGGGGACTGCTGGTTTGCTATACTTGGGCTCCTCCTTTCCACCTGGAACACAAACCCAAACCCAGCCTGACTCATTTGCTGTGTCTGATTGCATCCTCAGGCACTGGAAGAGGCTTTCTCCCAGAAAGGAGATGAGCAAAAGTGAGCAGAGCAGCAGCCACAGGCTTCATGCTGATTGATGATCTGTAAGGGTCCTCCCAACCTCAGCCGTTCTACGACTCCATGATGCTATGATGATGCTTGCCAAGGTCTGCAGGGACAGGAGGAGGGCAATGGTTTGAGCTGAGAGCAGAGCAGCTTGAGATTGGCTGTGAGGAACAAGTTCTGCAGCAGGAGGCTGCTGCCACACTGCAACAGGTTGCCCAGGGAGGGAGCTGAGGAAGCATCCCTGGAGATGTTCAAGGTGAGGCTGTGAGCAACCTGCTCTAGGGGAGGATGTCCCTGCTGAGTGCAGGGCTTGGGCTGGATGCCCTTTGGAGCTCCCTTACAACCCAGACTGCTCTATGGTGAAGAAGGAAGCAGCCACTTAGCAGATCTGCTACCACAAAGTCATGCTAAGCTTTTGGCCACCTTCAGGGATGCTACTTTGCCTTAGCCTTGCACACAGGCAACCCCAGAACCACCCTCAGTGCCAAGTCCAGTCCCAGCCATGGGGCTCCATGCAGTGAGTCAGCTCTCACCCCGGGGGACAGATGATGTCTGCTGGTTCCTGCCTGCTCTCAGTGTGGGGCCCAGAGACCTCCCTGCCAAGAGAAATATTTGGCCTCTTTCTGAGTGCAAACACTTCTACCTGGGGACAGACCAGAAGTGTTGGGCTGGGGCCAGAGTGGCTGAGAGCAGGCAGGCAGAGAGGGAGCTGGGGGTGCTGGCAGAGAGGAGCTGAAGAGGAGGCAGCAGTGCCCAGGTGGGCAGCAGAGCCAATGGCATCCTGGGCTGGCTCAGGAGCAGTGTGGGCAGCAGGACAAGGGAGGTTCTTCTGCCCACCCCTGTGCTCAGCACTGCTCAGGCCAGCCCTGGAGTGCTGTGTCCAGTTGTGGGCTCCT
>WAAF01001998.1:115017-136911 GCA_013400475.1 Tricholaema leucomelas | reverse complement strand
GGGAAGGGAAGGGAAGGGAAGGGAAGGGAAGGGAAGGGAAGGGAAGGGAAGGGAAGGGAAGGGAAGGGAAGGGAAGGGAAGGGAAGGGAAGGGAAGGGAAGGGAAGGGAAGGGAAGGGAAGGGAAGGGAAGGGAAGGGAAGGGAAGGGAAGGGAAGGGAGGAAGGAGTTGTCAGGATGTTTGTGCCCAGACATCACTGTGAGGGACATCCCACCCCACTCCTGCCAGGACTGCAATCTACACCAGAGATGATTTTGCATTGCAGCAGAGCAGCAAACAATTATACAGAGCAACCAAAATTCCATTCAGCTCCAATTACACCAATTTGCCCCTGCAGAGACTCAGCCTGGGAGCTGATCCACTCCACACTCCCCAGAACGTGGCTGGAGTGACTAATGCAGAACTGATCACATCATTTTCCCTGCCCTTCAGTTCCTAACTGGATTTAAAACCACACAACCTGATGATGGCAAGAGATGGGCTGTGAAGATGTGGAGGTGACAGCAGGGAAAAAGAGGCTGAGTGATTAAAAGACATCATAGCAAGAAGCTGGGGGTGAGGGATCACAGACTCACAGGATCTGTCTGCTGCTTGATGGAAGGCAGGGAATAAACAGCCCTAAGGGGGACCTGCTGGCTTTTAAATGCCACTGGCATCAGCTGGACAAGGTGAGAGGCCTCCACTAGAGCCTCCTTCTGCTCTGAGGTGGACAAACAGGTCAGAATGGTCCCAGCTATTACNACCTGTGCCAGTCTCTCACCACCCTCACTCTAATGAATTTCTTCCTCCTCTCCAGCCCCAATCTGCCCTCCTCCAGCTTCAATCCATTCCCTCTCATCCTGCCACTCCCAGCCCTTCTCCAAAGTCCCTTCCCAGCTCTCCTGCAGCCTCTGCAGGCACTGGCAGGCTGCTCTAAGGTCTCCCTGGAGCCTTTCCTTTCTCCAGGATGAACATCCCCAACTCTCCCAGGCTGTCCCCACAGCCCTCTGAGCATCTTGGTGGCTTTCTCTGGACCCCCTCCAGCAGCTCCATCTCCCTTTCTGCACCAGAGCTGGAGGCAGTGCTGCAGGTGAGGTCTGAGCAGAGCAGAGCAGAGGGGCAGAATCCCCTCCCTGTGCTGCTGCTCTCACTTCTCTCCCTGGTCTGTTTATTTCTAGAAGCTCTCAATCTGCAAAGGAGCCAAAGCAGCTCCTCAGCACACACCAGAGGGTCAGGCAACATCTTGTGAAGATGAAGGGAGCTGAACTTTTGTCTTCAGCAGGCATCCACCCAGCAGCAGAGAGCAGATCCTCCACTTCTTCAGCGAGCTCAGTCTAGACCAACAGAGATGGCCATGGCTCAGCTGTAGCCAAAGCCATGGTAGCAGCCACAGCAGCCACCTGTGCCCTGCCAAAGCCTGGTTTACAGCCAGCCCTGCACCCTCTGCAGCAGAGACTGAACAGCACAAAGGAATCCCACACCAGTCCCTCTGACAGGCTGGAGAGGAACACGTGCAAGGACATGGCTGCAGCTCCCTGCAGGGAGGCTGTAGTCAGCTGGGGTTGGGCTCTGCTGCCAGGCAGCCAGCACCAGAAGAAGGGGACACAGCCTCAAGCTGTGCCAGGGCAGGTCTAGGCTGGATGTGAGGAGGAAGTTGTTGGCAGAGAGAGTGATTGGCATTGGAATGGGCTGCCCAGGGAGGTGGTGGAGTGGCCGTGGCTGGAGGTGTTGAAGCCAAGCCTGGCTGGGGCACTTAGTGCCATGGTCTGGTTGGTTGGGCAGGGCTGGGGGCTAGGTTGGGCTGGGGGAGCTTGGAGCTCTCTGCCAGCCTGCTTGGTTCTGTGATTCTGTGACCAGGGAGCCCAAGAAGGAGGCTTCACTCTAAAACTAACCGACCCTGTGCCACTGGAAGGAGGCTCTCCACCAGCTGTGCCAGGGACCCTCCTCCCTGTCCTTTCTGAATGCCCACATGCCCAAAGCAGGGGTGCAGGGGGCTGAGGGCAGCACAAAGGCTCTGCCTTTCTAGGTCAGCAAGCAAAGGCTGTTCACTGAGGCTTGGGAGCCCAAACTGCCACTCAGTCGTTGCTGACTGCCCAGAGTGTGCCTTTGTCTAAGTACACAAACCTCCAGCTGCTGCCCATTATTCCTCTGAGCATGGGTAACTAAAGACAGAGCTGTGGGGAGGATGAGCTTGGCTTGTCCACATGGCCCTGCTGCTCCCTCTGACAGCCAGCTGGGAAGCCACAGCACTCCAGCAAGGAACTGTCTCCATTGTTAAGAGGGGACAATATGGGCCCAGGAGGCCAGACCTGAGAGTGAGGGTGAGCAGAGAAGGTGCTTCTGACAGGCACATACAGGCAGGTGTCCCTGTCTGTGGCAGCAGGTTGGAACTGCAAGAGCCTTGAGAGCCATTCTGTGATGCTATGATTCTGTCCCTTGGCTCTGCCCTGCTGAGACCTCACCTCCAGTCCTGCCTCCAGTGCTGCTGGCCCCAGCAGGAGGAGGACACAGAGCTGCTGGAGGGAGGCCAGAGGAGGCCACAAAGATGCTGCCAGGGCTGGAGCAGCTCTGCTGTGAGCGCAGGCTGAGGGAGCTGGGGGGGTGCAGCCTGCAGAGGAGAAGGCTCCAGGGGCAGCTCAGAGCTGCCTGCCAAGAGCTGAAGGCATCCTGCAGGAAGGCTGCAGAGGGACTTGTGCTGAGGGGGTCTGCAGACAGGCCAAGGGGCAATGGTTTGGAGCTGAGGCAGAGCAGGGGGAGAGTGGAGCTGAGCAAGAAGCTGTTGAGTGTGAGGGTGCTGAGAGCCTGGCACAGGCTGCCCAGGGAGGCTGTGGCTGCCTCCTTGCTGGGGGTGTTCTGGGCCAGGCTGGCTGAGGCCTTGAGCAGCTGAGTGTGGCTGAGAGGTGTCCCTGGGCATGGTGGGGAGGTTGCAGCAGCTGAGCTCTGAGCTCCTGCCAGCCTGAGCCATTCCATGACACTGATGAGTTTCAGTATCATCCCCATGCCATGGGGGTTGGACTGGATGCTCTCTGAGGTCATTTCCCACCCCTAACATTCTGTGATGGTGTCACAGGAGTGTACAGATAGAGGTACAGATAGATACAGATAGATACTGGCTGGGGCACTTAGTGCCATGGTCTGGTTGGTTGGGCAGGGCTGGGTGCTAGGTTGGGCTGGGGGAGCTTGGAGCTCTCTGACAGCCTGCTTGGTTCTGTGATTCTATTCTATTCTATTCTATTCTATTCTATTCTATTCTATTCTATTCTATTCTATACACAGAGATATGGACATAGACATTTCTATACCCACATTTCATGCAAGAAGTAGCTCTTGCAGGAAGGCTCTGCTCTGCTGCAGGAAGGCTCTGCTCTGCTGCAGGAAGGCTCTGCTCTGCTTTTCAGGTGTGCCCCAAGCAGTGCCCTTCTGCAGGAACCACCCAGCAAGGCCAGCGCCTGCCAGGGCAAACCTCCTGCCCTGCTGTGTGATACTGAGCTGCTCCCTCAGAGCTGGGCTTGCAGGAAAAGAAGGTTTCGGGGTTGGCTGGATGTCAAAGCGCTGCAGGAAGGAGGAGGAGGCAGCACCAAAAGCACTCCCTGCTAATCAGTGCAAGATGGGCTCCCAGCCCCGAGGCTGCCTGGTGTTGTTTTTGGCGGAGCCGAGGTGAAAACCAACACTGAGCCTGCGACTCCAGAGCAGCTTCCTGCATGGGTCCTGGCTTTGCTTTGCTTTCTGTTGTTATTGTTGTCGTTAGATGAGGGCTGTGGATAAGAGCAGAGGTGGTGCAGGGGCAGGGGGGGAAGGAGGAAAAAGTTAATCTGTGTTGTCATCGCTCCTCTAATGCCCCGCGTCGAGGCTGGGCTGTTGGCTTTAGTGTGAGGTCTGATCACGATAATCCTGCAGCACCTGAGCAAACAGCCTGCAGGGCTCCGCACGGCACAGCAAGCAGGCAGGGAGAGCTCCTCCGCCCGCTCCCTCCTGCGGCTCCCTCTGCCAGGGAGAAGGGGGCAGAGGCTGCAGAGCCTGCCCAGGCAGCTGGGGCGCAGCACCCAACCGCAGAGCTCTCTCACACGCACAAAACAGCCTGCCCCAGACCTGGCCCTCTGCCGGCTGTAGGGTCTGGGGAAGCCTCCCCTGTTGGAGACAGGCACAGGTCCGAAAAGGAGCAGCCTTTGAAGGATCTGCTTTGAGCTGAGAGCAGAGCAGCTTGAGATTGGCTGTGAGGGACAAGTTCTGCAGCAGGAGGCTGCTGCCACACTGCAACAGGTTGCCCAGGGAGGGAGCTGAGGAGCCATCGCTAGAGATGTTCAAGGTGAGGCTGGGCAAGGCTGTGAGCTCTACTCTGCTCTCATCTCAAACCACTGCCCTCGTCCTGTCCCTCTGCAGCCTGCTTGCAGCCCCTGCAAATCCGGGCTGGCTGCTCTGAGGTCTCCCTGGAGCCTTCTCCAGGCTGAACGCCTCCAACTCTACCAGCCTGTCCCCACAGGGGAGCTTCTGCAGCCCTCTGAGCATCTCTGTGGCCTCCTCTGGACCCTCTCCAGCAGCTCCACGTCCCTCATCTGCTGGGGGCCCCAGAAGTGGATGCAGTGCTCCAGGTGTGCAACCAGCACCAGAAGAATGGGACACA
Source organism: Tricholaema leucomelas (assembly GCA_013400475.1). Taxonomy (NCBI): domain Eukaryota; kingdom Metazoa; phylum Chordata; class Aves; order Piciformes; family Lybiidae; genus Tricholaema lacrymosa; species Tricholaema leucomelas. The sequence continues at coordinate 132,312 of WAAF01001998.1, read as the reverse complement.
GCCTGAAGCTGTGGCAGGGCAGGTCTAGGCTGGATGTGAGGAGGAAGTTGTTGGCAGAGAGAGTGATTGGCATTGGAATGGGCTGCCCAGGGAGGTGGTGGAGTGGCCGTGGCTGGAGGTGTTGAAGCCAAGCCTGGCTGGGGCACTTAGTGCCATGGTCTGGTTGGTTGGGCAGGGCTGGGGCTAGGTTGGGCTGGGGGAGCTTGGAGCTCTCTGCCAGCCTGCTTGGTTCTGTGACTCTATGATCTGAAGTTACATCTCATGACCAAGAAGACCTCAGGACCAACTCAACTTTGGACAATGAATACTGGTCCCAAACCATGAGGAAAGGCTCTCCCACTTCCTCCTCCTCCTCCTCTCTCTTTTCTGCCTCTGCCTGAGGAAGCTCAAGCCTCTGTCAACAGCATCTCTCTCTGGCAATCCTGTAGTGAGCTCACAACCAAAGACCCAAACCCAACACCTCCAAGCAGTCCTGGACAGCCTCCTGCTGCCCTTCCTTGGCCAAGTGCTGAAGCGAGCCCTCAGGCTGCGCTCAGCCTTCCTCCCACGCCACGGCTGCCAGGGCAGCACCCAGGGAGCAGCACTTCTGGTCACTTCTCTTTGCCCCTTTGCCCTCTCTTTATCTCCCAAGCACGATCACAGCAAAGCAGGAACTGCTGCAGCTCAGCTGGGCTGCCTCTGCCTTCCGACGAGATGGGCTTCGGCGCTGTGTCTAACACCGGTCCGAGTTCCCACACTGGATTTGCCTCCCCCCTCCCCTCCCTGTGAAGCTCTGCAGCCTAAGCAAAACTCAGAGTGCTGCAGAAGCAGAACCAGGCTGGCTCACACAGCAGCCTTCGGGTGCCTTCAGCTGCTCCCCTGCCTTTCATCTGCATCCTTAGCAGGAGTGTAAAGTGCTCTCCACGGTGTCCCCCAGCGTGAGGGGGACACGGCGATGTTTGTGCACCTCCCACCAGCCCAAGTTGCTCAAAGCCTCATCCAACCTGGCCTTAAACACCACCAGGGAGGAGGCATCCACAGCCTCCCTGTGCCAGTGTCTCAGCACCCTCACACTGAACAGATTCACTGACTCTGTGATCCATAACCTCCCTGGGCAACCTGTGCCAGCGTCTCAGCACCCTCACTGCAAAGGATTTCTCAGTAATCTCCAGTCTCAATCTGCTCTCCTCAAGCTTCAATCCATTCCCTCCCATCCTGGCACTCCCAGGAGGCCAGGCTGAGGGAGCTGGGGCTGGCAGCTGGCAGCAGAGCAGCCTGAGGGCTGCCCTCAGTGCTGGGCTCAAGCTGTGCAGGGCAGTGTGGGCAGGACGCAGCCAGGCTCTGCTCAGGGCTGGCCAAGGGCAGCACAAGGGGCACTGGGGGCAAGCTGCAGCAGAGGAGGTGGCAGGGGAAGAGGAGGGGAAGCTTTTTGGCTGTGAGGGTGGCAGAGGCCTGGAGCAGGCTGCCCAGAGAGGCTGTGGAGTCTCCTTCTCTGCAGCCATTGCAACCCCCCTGGCTGTGCTGTGTGTGCCCTGCCCTGGGTGCTGCTGCTCTGGCAGGGCTTGGGCTGGCTGCTCTCTGGAGCTGCTCCCAGCCCCCCACGTCCTGTGCTCCTCTGATCGTGTAAATTACAGAGCAGCCTGTTCTGCTGCTTGCCTGCAGCAGCTGCTTTAGAAGAGTAACCTTTCCTAACTCCTCTGAACCCTGCTATCTCTGAAATCCCAACCTCCCTGCGAAAAACCTCTCTCACTTCCCTGACAGGGGTGAAATTACTTCCACAACTATTTCTCCCTAAGAGATGAAAATCTGAGCTCAGGGGGGTTTCTTCTGGGGCCTTTCCTCTGGTGAGCTGTGATCTGTAATTTTGATTTGGATCTCTCTGCAATGGCAAAATGATCTGGATGCTGTGATGCAGCCAGGAGAGGGTAAAAACACAAACCAGAGCCTTTAGAGAGTAGAAGGAAGGACTCAGCTGTACAAAAATGTGGCACATGTAACGATGCAGGCACCCCACACATCTACAGACACCACTCTCCCAGGCAGCCTGGCAGAAGTGACAAACCCCAGGTGGGCACAGCACTAAACACACCCCCAACAGCACTGACCCCCAGTTCACTTGGGAGTGAGCTCTGCAGCAATAAAACTCCTAGGAACTGGGGATATGTCCTCCTACATTGCAAGAGGAGCTTAGGAGAGTTAGAATCACAGAATCACAGGATCAGCCAGGCTGGAAGAGAGCCCCAAGCTCACCCAGCCCAACCTAGCCCCCAGCCCTGCCCAACCAACCAGACCATGGCACTAAGTGCCCCAGCCAGGCTTGGCTTCAACCCCTCCAGCCACAGCCACTCCACCACCTCCCTGGGCAGCCCATTCCAATGCCAATCACTCTCTCTGCCAACAACTTCCTCCTCACATCCAGCCTAGACCTGCCCTGGCACAGCATCAGCCTCTGTCCCCTTCTTCTGCTGCTGGCTGCCTGGCAGCAGAGCCCAACCCCAGCTGGCTACAGCCTCCCTGCAGGCAGCTGCAGACAGCAATGAGCTCTGCCCTGAGCCTCCTCTGCTGCAGGCTGCACACCCCCAGCTCCCTCAGCCTCTCCTCACAGGGCTGTGCTCCAGGCCCCTCCCCAGCCTTGCTGCCCTTCTCTCAACACCTTCCAGCACCTCAACATCTCTCTGCAATGGAGGAGCCCAGAACTGGACACAGCACTCCAGGGGTGGCCTGAGCAGTGCTGAGCACAGGGGCAGAAGAACCTCCCTTGTCCTGCTGCCCACACTGCTCCTGAGCCAGCCCAGGATGCCATTGGCTCTGCTGCCCACCTGGGCACTGCTGCCTCCTCTTCAGCTCCTCTCTCCCAGCACCCCCAGCTCCCTCTCTGCCTGCCTGCTCTCAGCCACTCTGGCCCCAGCCTGTAGTGCTGCTTGGGTTGTTGTGGGTTAGGTTGGAAGAGACCTCAAAGCTCAGCCAGTTCCAACCCCTCTCCATAGGCAGGGACACCTCCCACTAGAGCAGGTCACTGAAGGCCTCCTCCAACCTGGCCTTTACTGCAGTGCAAATGCTAAGGAGGGACCCCAGCATTTCCCCTGGGATGCTGTTGTCCTGGAGCCCAGCTCAGCTCCTCACTGCAGGCATGGAAGCCCCAGGCAGGTACAGGGCAACAACAGCCCCTGCTGGGATTTGACCTTTCCTACGCCGAGGTCCCGCAGGCTGCTTTCATTCTCCTCCTTTCCAACGGGGGCCGCATCCTTGCTCCCAGGGGACCCCAAGTTGTCTCCAAGCCCCGGTGGCTGCGTGGCAGCTGGCCCCAGCCCTCTGTGCACCCCTCTGCTCTCAGCAATGTGCTGGCAGCAGCTCTCCTTTTGTGTCCCCAGCTGATCCCTCCATCTGCGCAGCGCCCGCAGCCCATTCAGCAGCCCTGCGCCGCTGCCAGCCCGGCACCGCCGCGGCCATTGTCCCCGGGCAAACAGCAGTCTCGCAGAACAAAGGTCCCCAGAGCTGCCTAAATCCTCCCGACACAGCCCCGCAGCACAGCCAGCTGAAGCTGGCCCTGGGCTGTCCCCAGCCACGCTCTCAGCGCTGCTGACCTTGTGTCAAGTAAGCACTGGAACACAGTCGCAGGCTGCACTGGGCTGGAAGGGACCCTCCCAGGGCATCTTGTGCAACCCCTCCGCAGGCAGCAGGGACACCTCCAGCTAGAGCAGGCTGCCCAGGGACACATCCAGCCTGAGCCTGAATGGCTGCAGGGATGGGGTCTAAGAGCAGCCTGCCAGGAGCTGCAGGGGCTGCAAGCAGGCTGCAGAGGGACTGTTGGCAAAGGCCTGCAGGGACAGGAGGAGGGCAATGGTTTGAGCTGAGAGCAGAGCAGCTTGAGATTGGCTGTGAGGAACAAGTTCTGCAGCAGGAGGCTGCTGCCACACTGCAACAGGTTGCCCAGGGAGGGAGCTGAGTGCCCATGGCTGGAGCTGTTGGAGGTGAGGCTGGGCAAGGCTGTGAGCAGCCTGCTCTGGTGGAGGATGTCCCTGCTGAGTGCAGGGCCTGGGCTGGATGCCCTTTGGAGCTCCCTGCCAAGCCAACCCATTCTGTGACTCTGACTGTAGAGAGCACAAGGTAAAGCCTCTCCTCAGGCTGTGCTGAAACCTGAGGAACTGGACTGGATGTCTCTCAGCTACGTCACCCTGCACCACTGAAGCTCACTGGAGACAGGAATTACTCAGGGGTCTTAGAAAGCTGAGTCCTGAGGATTACCCACAGCTGGAGATGTTTAGCTAGCACTTAACCCAACCAGGAGATCTACTAAAGCCACTTACTTCCAACCTTCCAACCAGCATCTTACTAAAGCCACTTAAAACCCAGCCCAGACCTTTGGGACTCTGAAATGCTCCTTAACTCCATTTCTGCAGCAGAGCCATGAGATCTCCCATGACCACTGACACCATTAGCCAGAAGCAACTACAGGATGCCTTTGCCACCAAAGGCCACCAGAACCACTGCTGCTAGATGAGGGAGCTGTGGAGTCAGTCACAGAGTGACAGAATGGCAGGGGCTGGAAGTGAGCTGCAGAGAGCAACCCCCCCTGCCAGGGCAGCAGCACCCAGGGCAGGGCACACACAGCACAGCCAGGGGGGTTGCAATGGCTGCAGAGAAGGAGACTCCACAGCCTCTCTGGGCAGCCTGCTCCAGGCCTCTGCCACCCTCACAGCCAAAAAGCTTCCCCTCCTCTTCCCCTGCCACCTCCTCTGCTGCAGCTTGCCCCCAGTGCCCCTTGTGCTGCCCTTGGCCAGCCCTGAGCAGAGCCTGGCTGCGTCCTGCCCACACTGCCCTGCACAGCTTGAGCCCAGCACTGAGGGCAGCCCTCAGGCTGCTCTGCCGCCAGCTGCCAGCCCCAGCTGCCTCAGCCTGGCCTCACAGGAGATCTTCACTGCCTGCAGCAGCTCTGTGGCTCCTTCCCAGCCAGCAGAGCACAACCCACCTGTACCTGTGGCTTTGACTGGATCACACTGGGAACAGCTGCTGCCTGCTCTCACCCTCTTGCCAAGCAGCACCTTTTGCTTTTCCTCCAGTTGAGCCCTCTGCAAGATGCATGAGCCCTCTGCATGCTGCCAAAGGGTCAAGTGTGGTGGGCCCTGGGAATATCTACCCCTGCAGAGCAGCTGACAGCCTCCTCTGTACCTGCTCTGGCTGTGGGCAGACTCTTCCAGCACTCTCTAAGAGGCTGACAACTGACCTGGGAAGCAGTAAGGAAGCAAATTAAGCTCTTAAGTGGATTGGTAAGTCAACTGGGTTACAACACAGGAGAAAAGAAAGCCAAAGGCAAGCAAAAAGGTAACCTTCTTCTAGATCCCCCTCAGTGTGTCCCTGCACTGAGTGTTTGGCTACCCAGCCACAACCAAAAACAGAAGAAAAGAGTCTGCTCAGTGGGATGGAACCTTTCTACTTATGGGAAAATACTGACTCATAATGCTGGGGAACTTCTTCACCTGAGGACTTCATCCTCAAGCAGGTGCAGCTCGGAAGGGAAAAAAAAATCATCTCTGCAGGATGAGATTCAGTGAAAACTTCCTTCCAGGGGGTACAGCTGCAACCCTGCCCCCAGCAGCAGGGGGACACAGAGCTGCTGGAGGGAGGCCAGAGGAGGCCACAAAGATGCTGCCAGGGCTGGAGCAGCTCTGCTGTGAGCACAGGCTGAGGGAGCTGGGGGGGTGCAGCCTGCAGCAGAGGAGGCTCAGGGCAGAGCTCATTGCTGTCTGCAGCTCCCTGCAGGGAGGCTGTAGCCAGCTGGGGTTGGGCTCTGCTGCCAGGCAGCCAGCAGCAGAAGAAGGGGACAGAGGCTGAAGCTGTGGCAGGGCAGGTCTAGGCTGGATGTGAGGAGGAAGTTGTTGGCAGAGAGAGTGATTGGCACTGGAATGGGCTGCCCAGGGAGGTGGTGGAGTGGCTGTGCCTGGAGGTGTTGAAGCCAAGCCTGGCTGGGGCACTTAGTGCCATGGTCTGGTTGGTTGGGCAGGGCTGGGTGCTAGGTTGGGCTGGGGGAGCTTGGAGCTCTCTGCCAGCCTGGCTGATTCTATGATTCTATGATTCTCCTTCTCTGGAGCCTTTCCAGGCCTGTCTGGATGTGTTCCAGTGTGCTCTGAGCTAGACTGTGTGCTCCTGCTCTGGCAGGGGGCTTGTCTTGGATGAGTGCTTTGGGTCCCTTCCAACCCCTGACCCCCTGTGAGCCTGTGAAGAGAAAAGCCAAGCAGAAAAGCAGCAGCTCTGTGCAGTGCTGTGACCACTCCTGCACTCCCTTCCTCACTCCCTGCCCAACTCTGTTGCTGTAAGCACCCTGCAGGGCCTGCTCTGCACGCTGCAGAAAGCTGGACACAGAGCTGCTGGGCAGCTACCCTGTTATGTCCAGGGCTGCAGCCAGAGCTGCACCAAGCCTGGCCAAATATGGAGTGAGCTTCAGCTGCTGAAGCCATTTCTTGCACTGGATCCAAGCCACTGTTTCTGCATGCTGTGTGCAGCCAGGCCAGAGCTAATGCAGGCAGCGAGGCACAGGCACATCCCTGCCCTCTCTTCACAGCACTTCCCCTGCAAGTACTGCACAGCCTCATCCAACCAGGACATTTGCAACAGGAGTGATAAGGCAGAAATGAGAGCAGCCTTTCAGGTTACATTGCACCCCTCCTTGGTAAGCTGGCAGCAGCTGACAGTGTGGAGAGCACCAAGCTGTGCTAGAAGCCATGATGTGCTCACACAAACAAAACCCATCCTTGGTTTGTGCTGCAGTGCAGGAATCAGATTCACAGAGTGCCAGGGGCTGGGAGGGACCCCCAGAGAGCAGCCAGCCCAAACCCCTGCCAGAGCAGCAGCACCCAGGGCAGGGCACACACAGCACAGCCAGGGGGGTTGCAATGGCTGCAGAGAAGGAGACTCCACAGCCTCTCTGGGCAGCCTGCTCCAGGCCTCTGCCACCCCCACAGCCAAAAAGCTTCCCCCCCTCTTCCCCTGGCCCCCTACCCTAGAGCAGGCTGCCCACAGCCTCAGCCAGCCTGGCCTGAAACACCTCCAGCCATGGGGCCTCAACCACCTCCCTGGGCAACCCCTGCCAGCCTCTCACCACTCTCATGCTCAACAACTTCCTCCTCACCTCCAGCCTCACTCTCCCCACCTCCAGCTTTGCTCCATTCCCCCCACTCCTGGCACTCCCTGACAGCCTCAAAAGTCCCTCCCCAGCTTTTCTGTAGGTTTCTCAGGTGCATTGATGCTGCCAGGGCAGATCCAAGTAGCTCTTAAGCTGCAGAATCATAGAATGGCTTAGGTTGGAAGGGACCTCAGGGATCAACACATCCCTCCCCACCATGCCCAGGGACACCTCTCAGCCACACTCAGCTGCTCAAGGCCTCAGCCAGCCTGGCCCAGAACACCCCCAGCAAGGAGGCAGCCACAGCCTCCCTGGGCAGCCTGTGCCAGGCTCTCAGCACCCTCACACTCAACAGCTTCTTGCTCAGCTCCACTCTCCCCCTGCTCTGCCTCAGCTCCAAACCATTGCCCCTTGGCCTGTCTGCAGACCCCCTCAGCACAAGTCCCTCTGCAGCCTTCCTGCAGGATGCCTTCAGCTCTTGGCAGGCAGCTCTGAGCTGCCCCTGGAGCCTTCTCCTCTGCAGGCTGCACCCCCCCAGCTCCCTCAGCCTGTGCTCACAGCAGAGCTGCCCCAGCCCTGGCAGCATCTTTGTGGCCTCCTCTGGCCTCCCTCCAGCAGCTCTGTGTGCTCCTCCTGCTGGGGATAGCAGAGCTGGAGGCAGGACTGGAGGTGAGGTCTGAGCACAGCTCATGTGTACCAATGATCCAAAATCATGAGGGCAATGGTTTGAGCTGAGAGCAGAGCAGCTTGAGATTGGCTGTGAGGAACAAGTTCTGCAGCAGGAGGCTGCTGCCACACTGCAACAGGTTGCCCAGGGAGGGAGCTGAGTGCCCATGGCTGGAGCTGTTGGAGGTGAGGCTGGGCAAGGCTGTGAGCAGCCTGCTCTGGTGGAGGATGTCCCTGCTGAGTGCAGGGCTTGGGCTGGATGCCCTCGGGAGCTCCCCTCCAACCCAACCATTCCATGATGCTGATTTTCAGGTCAGCAGGATCTGCCCCATGAGGGCCTGCACTGCACCTTGCAGACACACTTCACCTTTCTGCACTACAGAAAACAACAGGACAACAAAACTCTCAGCTCCCTGCCTGCCCCTGCTGCTTGCTTGGGGCTCTGAGCCAGCCCTGGTGGCTGCAGTGCTGGAGGGAGTCTCTCCAAACAGCTCCCCAGGCAGAGCCCCTGGTGTGCAGGGGCACTCCTCCAGGCTGCTGGCAACTGGCAAAATGTTTCTGCCATGGGTTGATTTTGAAGAGGCAGGGGAAGAGAACTGAAGGCTCCTGATGAGTTTGTAACCACCTAAGACTGCTGCACAGGGAGGGCTGAGGACCTCAGCATGGCTTATCCAACACTCTGACTAACAGCCATGCCTAAATCCTGGGATGCTTTTTATAGCACAGAGGAGCATTAATTCCAGGTCAGTTAATTACCTGTGCCTAGAGAAATGCCACTTGGACTTGCAGTCAGGATGGAATCTCTTCAGAAGCTGCTGCTGTATGCACTCACCTGTCAGGCTCCCTGGCACCCAGGGCTCTGTTCAGTTCATAGAATCATAGAACCAAGCAGGCTGGCAGAGAGCTCCAAGCTCCCCCAGCCCAACCTAGCCCCCAGCCCTGCCCAACCAACCAGACCATGGCACTAAGTGCCCCAGCCAGGCTTGGCTTCAACACCTCCAGCCACGGCCACTCCACCACCTCCCTGGGCAGCCCATTCCAATGCCAATCACTCTCTCTGCCAACAACTTCCTCCTCACATCCAGCCTAGACCTGCCCTGGCACAGCTTCAGCCTCTGTCCCCTTCTTCTGCTGCTGGCTGCCTGGCAGCAGAGCCCAACCCCAGCTGGCTACAGCCTCCCTGCAGGGAGCTGCAGACAGCAATGAGCTCTGCCCTGAGCCTCCTCTGCTGCAGGCTGCACACCCCCAGCTCCCTCAGCCTCTCCTCACAGGGCTGTGCTCCAGGCCCCTCCCCAGCCTTGCTGCCCTTCTCCAAACACCTTCCAGCACCTCAGCATCTCTCTGCAATGGAGGAGCCCACAACTGGACACAGCACTCCAGGGCTGGCCTGAGCAGTGCTGAGCACAGGGGTGGGCAGAAGAACCTCCCTTGTCCTGCTGCCCACACTGCTCCTGAGCCAGCCCAGGATGCCATTGGCTCTGCTGCCCACCTGGGCACTGCTGCCTCCTCTTCAGCTCCTCTCTGCCAGCACCCCCAGCTCCCTCTCTGCCTGGCTGCTCTCAGCCACTCTGGCCCCAGCCTGTAGTGCTGCTTGGGCTGTTGTGGCCAGGTCCCTCTGCAGGGCTCTGCTACCCTCCAACAGCTCCACAGCTGCTCCTAGCTTGTCATCATCTTCAAACTCACTGCTGCTGGACTCAATCCCCTGCTCCAGATGAAGATACTGATCAGGACTGGGCCCTCAGGAGGCAAGACACTGCCTCTGTGGTGCCTCTAGATGGGCCACCAGGGCTAAGAGATGAGCCCTGCTGCCGTGACCTGATTTTGTCCCTTCCCATTCATCATCTGCTGGAGGTTTGCAGCTGGTGGCTGTGAGAGCCTCTCCCGTGAGCAGTGCATCTCGCAGGGCAGCTCCTGTCTGCCCTGCAGTGGCTGCTGCCATTTTGCATTCATCTGCAGGGAGCAAGCTCTGAAAAAGAATCCACATTATTTCTCCTCTTCTTCCTCCTATCTCTCCCACCCCCCTCCTGCTGCTGTCTTTAAATACAAAATAAAGGTCAGTCTGCCTGACTGAAAGGACAGAACTGCTCTGTGGGAACACACAGCCAATGCCCTGCATGGGAAAAGGGCAAATGTCCTCCAAGCAAAGCAACAAGCTGAGTTCTGGGGTGGGCTTTTTCTTTAAAGGAAAGCTTTTTGCCATCTCAGACAGTTCCTTTTTGGGGGCCAAGGCTCAAGGAATCACAAACTCACAGGAGCTGCTGCAGTAGCAGTGAAGGAAACACCTCCACTGCATGGGAGATGCTGCCTTGGTTGGGCTGGGTGCTCTTGGAGGTCTCTTCCAACCTGCTTGATTCTATGATCCCATGATTCTATGATTCTATTCCTTCTCTCAGCTTCTTTAGTCACTGAGTGAAGAAATTTCCATCCTCAGACAGTTCCTTTTTGGGGGTCAGGTGCCACGGTCTAGATGACTGGATAGGGCTGGGTGCTAGGTTGGACTAGATGCTCTTGGAGATCTCTTCCAACCTGGTTGATTCTATGATTCTAAGGCTCAAGGGATCACAAACTCACAGGAGCTGCTGCAGTAGCAGCAATGGAAACACCTCCACTGCATGGGAGCTGCTGCCTTGGTTGGGCTGGGTGCTCTTGGAGGTCTCTTCCAAGCTGCTTGATTCTATGATTCTCTTCCTTCTGTCAGCTTCCCCAGTCACTGAGTGGAGAATTGTAGGAAACCAGAGAGATGTGAAATGTTGAGGGGGAAATAAAGCTTCTGCCTGGTTTTGGATCTGTATCATGTGCTGCTGAAGCCTTAAGTACTCAAACACTTGCAGTGCCTCTCTTAGGCTTATTCCAGTGTGGCTTAGCCCTGTTCAAATGCTCTGGCACTGACAGAAAGAGAATGAAACACAGCAAAAGAGAAGGCAGTGGCAGAGAGAGTCTCCAGCTGCTGCTGAGTTCCAGTCTAGTGCCCATAGCCCCACTGGTACTGATGGCATCTGAGCTGACCTGAAGAAATCCTTTGGCCATTTCACTTCTCCTGCCAGGTTGGCTCTGCAGGAGGAGGGAGCAGAAAGGGGCCCAACACTGCTCCTCTGATGAGCACCTGACATCCTGCAGCCCTCTGCCAGCAGCCTTTCTTTGCATCCCCATGCACAGAAAACCAAGACCTTGTCTGGTGAGATCCAGCCCTAACCTATACCATAAACCCAGCAAAGCTCTGGTGGCAAGTGCCAGGCTGGCAGTGCCCAAGCTGTCTGCACTGCGCTTTCCTTTCTAGCTTTGCCTTTCCCCAGTCCACTCCTGAGACACTGCCAGCTAAGGAGCAGCAGCATCTCCTCCTCTTCCCCTGCCACCTCCTCTGCTGCAGCTTGCCCCCAGTGCCCCTTGTGCTGCCCTTGGCCAGCCCTGAGCAGAGCCTGGCTGCGTCCTGCCCACACTGCCCTGCACAGCTTGAGCCCAGCACTGAGGGCAGCCCTCAGGCTGCTCTGCTGCCAGCTGCCAGCCCCAGCTGCCTCAGCCTGGCCTCACAGGAGATCTTCACTGCCTGCAGCAGCTCTGTGCCTCTGGCCTGGGCTCTCTCCACCACTTCCCTCAGCTCCTTCTTCACCTGAGGGCCCAGAGCTGGACACGAGATTCCAGCTGTGGCCTCAGCAGGGCAGAGCAGAGGGGCAGGAGAACCTCTCTGCACCTACTCACCACAGCCCTTCTAAGCCAGCCCAGGCTGCCCTTGGCCTTCTTGGCCACAAGGACCAAGGGAATGGTCAGGGAGCTCTCCCAGCAGTCCTGAGACAAAATGTTCTGTCAGCTGAGCATGGGCACTGGAGCAGGCTGCCCAGAGAGGCTGTGGAGTCTCCTTCTCTGCAGCCATTGCAACCCCCCTGGCTGTGCTGTGTGTGCCCTGCCCTGGGTGCTGCTGCTCTGGCAGGGCTTGGGCTGGCTGCTCTCCAGAGGTCCCTTCTGACCTCTGACATCCTGTGGCTCTGTGACAATCAGACATCAGCAGGACACAACCTGTGGCAGTTGCAGCTCCTCTGGGTGCAAACACTGCCACATGTCACTGCAGGCCAGGAGCCACTTAAGGGGTTGCAAAGTAGCTTTTGGAGCCTATGAGATGCATGCACTGAGCAGAGAGCCAAAGGTGAAAGCTGATGAGTGCAGCCCAGACCTACCCCAGAGCTTGGAGAGCAGCACTGGAAGCCTCCTGAGCAGCAGTGCAATGCAGAACTGACTTCCCACTCATCACATTAAACAGCTCTGCCGACAGGAGCTGTGTGGAGAGAGGGAAAGGAAGGGAATTAAAAGAAATGGGAGCTTCAGATCATTATAAGGAGCATGGAGGAGAGAGATAAATCCCAGCTGGAAAGAGGGATTGAAGAACAGGAATAGTAACAGCTCAAGTCCCATCTCTGCCAGCGCTCCGGGGGCAAATCACTTCGATTTGTCTTATCAGTTGCATGTAATGCAGCACTTCTTCCCCCGGAGGATTAGTGTTTGCTGGCTTCCCTTTCCATAAATCCAGTGCAGGAGCTCTGCACCCAGCAGCTAATCCAATTAATCCAAGCATGCAGACCACAGCCAGGGACTGGGAATTCAAGACACAGCCTCTGCAGCTTTGGCTGCCTCGGGCGGCACAGCAGCTGCGGCACAGCCTGTGAGCAGGAAGGGGAAGGAGTGAGTGTGGCAGCTACACGGGGAGGGAGGGACAGGGGAGAGGGGAAGCAGGAGGAAGGAAGGAAGGAAGGAAGGAAGGAAGGAAGGAAGGAAGGAAGGAAGGAAGGAAGGAAGAAGGAAGGAAGGGGAAAGGAAGGAAAGAAGGGGGGAAGGAAGGGGAAAATGGGAAAGGAAGCAAGGGAGAGGAAAGGAAAGAAATGAAGGAAGAAAAGGTAGGAAGGAAAGAAGGAAATGAAATTTCTCTCAAGGAGATCTTTTTTCATGCTCCACCTTTGAGACTGGAGGGTCCCTGCTTTGCCAATTTCCAGCCAGCCAGGAGGATTAACAGAGGCAGCCCAAATGTGAGCCTGAGAACTATGTCAGCAATCTGAACTATGTCATTAATCTCTGCCCAGCCCGGGAAGGGCTGAACTCAGCTGACATCCTCATTTATCTCCCTTTAAAGACCTGTCACTGCCTGACCCCCGACTGTGTCGGTGCAGACCCAGTGCTCCCTACAGCTGATCTCACTGCTGAAAAGGCAACGGGAAGCAGATGCCAGGCACAGGCTGTGCTACTCCAAGCACTGCCGGTGACAGTGAAGTGCTGGCAAGACCTGAGTTTGGGGTTAACAACCACCCCTGCCCTTAGTCTGGCACTGCCTCACCACAGGACCCACTCGAAACAAAGCAGCCAAGCAAATGTCACACAGAGTCACAGGCTGGAAGGGAGCTGCAGAGAGCAGCCAGTCCAACCCCCTGCCAGAGCAGCAGCACCCAGGACAGGGCACACACAACACAGCCAGGGGGGTTTGAAGGAGAGAGAAGGAGAGAAGTAGAGAAGGAGACTCCACAGCCTCCCTGGGCAGCCTGTGCCAGTGCCTCACCACCCTCAACCTGTGCCAGTGCCTCACCACCCTCACTGCAAAGAACTTCTTCCTCCTCTCCAGCCCCAATCTGCCCTCCTCCAGCTTCAATCCATCCCCTCTCATCCTGCCACTCCCAGCTCTTCTCCAAAGTCCCTTCCCAGCTCTCCTGCAGACCCTTCAAGCACTGAAGGCTGCTCTAAGGTCTCCCTGGAGCCTTCTCTTCTCCAGGCTGAACAGCCCCAACTCTCCCAGCCTGTCCCCACAGGGGAGCTTCTGCAGCCCCCTGAGCATCTCCATGGCCTCCTCTGGACCCTCTCCAGCAGCTCCATGTCCCTCTTCTGCTGGGTGCAGCCCAGAGCTGGAGGCAGTGCTGCAGGTGAGGTCTGAGCAGAGCAGACTGGAGGGGCAGAGTCCCCTCCCTGTGCTGCTGCTCTCCCTGCTCTGGCTGCAGCCCAGGACACACTTGGCCACCCACTGACACCTGATAGGAGCCTTAAACTCTTCCACACGCTCCCAAGCCCCTACCTCTGCCCTCTCTCCTTTGACTTTATTTTCTTAGCTCCTCTTTTGCTTTTCTCTTTCCCCTTTTTGGTTTGTTGGGTTGGTTTGGTTGTTTGCTTGCTTCTGTGTGGTGTTCCCTACAGCTTCCCTCAGTGTCTCCATCTATCAAAACTCCTTTTATCTGTTGAGGGGAGCAGCAGGAAAGCAGCACTGCTGCTCTGGAACACTTCCTTCAGAGCTGCTTCCTTCAGTGCTGCTCTGGAACATGCAGCTCCCTTCAGTGCTGCTCTGGAACATGCAGCTCCCTTCAGTGCTGCTCTGGCACATGCAGCCTCCTTCAGTGCTGCTCTGGAACATGCAGCTCCCTTCAGTGCTGCTCTGGACCATGCAGCCTCCTTCAGTGCTGCTCTGGAACATGCAGCTCCCTTCAGTGCTGCTCTGGACCGTGCAGCCTCCTTCAGTGCTGCTCTGGACCGTGCAGCCTCCTTCAGTGCTGCTCTGGACCGTGCAGTCTCCTTCAGTGCTGCTCTGGCACATGCAGCCTCCTTCAGTGCTGCTCTGGAACATGCAGCTCCCTTCAGTGCTGCTCTGGAACATGCAGCCTCCTTCAGTGCTGCTCTGGAACATGCAGCTCCCTTCAGTGCTGCTCTGGACCGTGCAGCCTCCTTCAGTGCTGCTCTGGACCGTGCAGCCTCCTTCGGTGCTCCATCTTCCAGGGTGTTCTTGCCCAGCACAGAGCCAGCACCTGCACAAGGGTGACCTCTGCAGCTATTTCTTAGCAGCTATTTCAGCCCCAGGCTCTGCTGCTCCACCAAAAGCCTCAGGTCTTGAGAACAGCTGATTGCTCCTGGTGTGAATGCAAACTGAGGGGTTCTTCCCACCTACCCCCACTGCAGATGAGTTAAAAACCACCTGAAACACTCCCAAATAGTTCAATGTATGTTCGAGGGGTTTTTCAATAACGAAAGCGAGCTCCAAAGGCTCTCTGGGCATGGCTCAGCTGGGGCTGGCAGCAGAGCTGCCTGCACATGGGCTGGCTCCGGGGGCAGGCATTCCTGCAGGCCCCCCTAGGGCAGGCAGCTCAGCACCGCGGCAATTACCACGATTACCACTTGCTCGTGAAAGGGAGAAGTGAGCAGGGGCACAAGGAGATTTAAAGAGCAGCTGATGAATCATGTGAGAGAGGTAAAGCCAAGCTGCCAGACATCCTCCCTTGGCTGCCAGCCTAGGGGCTGGAGCTTACCACTGCAGCCCCTTCACAGATTAGCTATCAGCAGGGCATAGAAATCTCCTGTTTCAAAGCAGTAGGGAATCAATACCCTAAAGAAGACAAAAGCCACCAACTCCCCTTGGAAAACTGCCTTCTTGATGGATGCCAGGGAATAAATCTCCCTAATGGATACCTGCTTGCTTTTAAACACTAATGGCATCAGCTCTGTAAGGTGAGAGGCCTCTGTTAGAGCCTCCCTGTGCTCTGGGATGTACAAACAGGTCGGACTGGTCCCAGCTATTCTTGTGAGGAGTCTCAAAAGGAAAGGACAGAACCTGGGAAAGCAGCAAGATGCTGAGAGGAGAAACATTCCTGGAGTCCTGAACTGAGAAATACCCCAGGTGGGGGAAAATACTCACAGAATCATGGAGTCAGTCTGGGCTGGAAGGGACCACAAGGATCAGTCAGTTCCAACCCCCTGCCACGGGCAGGGACACCCTACCCTAGAGCAGGCAGACCTGAGGAAGCAAATGGTGAAGCCTATATGAAGGCAAGTGCTGGGAGAGACTGCCCCAGCAATGGAGAGCACTGAGCTGATGCTGCACTCATTCTTGCTTCACAGAACTGGCTGGTGGGTGGCAGAGAGCTCCAAGCTCACCCAGGCCGAATCTCAACCCAGCACTGCAGGCTCAGCACTAAACCACAACTCTCAGCAGCAGCTCCACAGGCTGCTGGCACACCCCCAGGGATGGGCACTCCAGCACTGCCCTGGGCAGACCATTCCAAGCTTTCAGAACCCTTCCAGTGCACAAATATTTCCTAGCATCCAGCCTGAGCCTCCCCTGGAGCAGCTTGGAACCATTTGCTCTGCTCCTGTCCCTTGGCACCAAGCAGCAGAGGCTGCCCCCTCCTCGCTCCAACCTCCCTGCAGGCAGCTGCAGGCAGCAATGAGCTCTGCCCTCAGCCTCCTCTTCCCCAGCCTGCACACCCCCAGCTGCTCAGCCCCTCCTCACCCCCAGCTGCTCCAGGCCCTTCAGGCTGCTCTTACTGTCCCTGGGACCTCCATGGGGGTGTGCAGCACCTCAAGGACACTGCCAAAATAGAAGTCCTGTGGAAAGCAGTGAAATGAGCCAGGACTAGGAGCAGGCTCAAGTGAAAAGACCTGGAGAAGAACCATTTCTGCTGCAGCTGCTAAAAGTACAAGCAAGGCAAGAGGTTGGACCACAGAAACTGCTCTCTGCAGCCTCATTGCCCTGCTCAGGGCAGGCTCCAGCCCCTCAGTGTCCTTCCTGCAGTGAGGGGCCCAGAGCTGAGCACAGCACTGGAGGGGTGGCCTCAGCAGTGCTGAGCACAGGGGGATGATCCCCTCCTGTCCCTGCTGCCCACCCTGCTTCTGAGCCAAGCCAGGGTGGCAGTGATGAAGGGCAGCAAAGCAGTGTGAGTGGGGAGGGAACTCCCTGCACACACACAGACACAGGCAGACATTTGTTTGCTTGCATATGGTAAAGACAATCAGAGGGTTTTGATCCTCCTGAGTAACCAAATGAGTCAGAGCTGGCCATAAATGAACAAGCAAATCCCCTGCTTTACATTTGCCCACTGGCACTTGCACACACAGACAATGTGGGGGGCTGGGAGTAGGGGGGGTCACTATAATGTTGCACAAACAAAAGCATCTCCCATCCTTCAGCACACAAGAGAGAGCAATGAGAGCTGGCTTGTGGCAGCAGCCTCCACCACTCAAGCTGGGGGTTTTGCAGGCCACTCTAAAGCTGGGTTTGAAATATGATGATGGAATCAATTTCCAAAGCTCCTCCGACTTGGTAGCTCATCACACAGCTACCCTGACCCTCTGCACTGTCCTCAGAGATGGATCTGCATCAGCATGGTCATGGAACCACAGCAGGGCTCAGGCTGGCAGGGAGCTCAGAGCTCCTCTGCTGCAACCTCCCCACCATGCCCAGGGACACCTCTCAGCCACACTCAGCTGCTCAAGGCCTCAGCCAGCCTGGCCCAGAACACCTCCAGCAAGGAGGCAGCCACAGCCTCCCCGGGCAGCCTGTGCCAGGCTCTCAGCACCCTCACACTCAACAGCTTCTTGCTCAGCTCCACTCTCCCCCTGCTCTGCCTCAGCTCCAAACCATTGCCCCTTGGCCTGTCTGCAGACCCCCTCAGCACAAGTCCCTCTGCAGCCTTCCTGCAGGATGCCTTCAGCTCTTGGCAGGCAGCTCTGAGCTGCCCCTGGAGCCTTCTCCTCTGCAGCCTGCACCCCCCCAGCTCCCTCAGCCTGTGCTCACAGCA
>WAAF01001998.1:92900-113199 GCA_013400475.1 Tricholaema leucomelas | reverse complement strand
CTTTGCCTGCTGGGGAGAGCTGAGGCTGCTGGCTGGACTCCATCTTGCTTTCTAACCTCACCCTCCTCTGCTTGGCTGCTTCACCTTGCTTTTAACCCTTTTGGCCAAACCTCCATTCTGCCTTGGGACTGGGGTAAGGTTGAGAGGGGTAGGGGAAGGTGAGGGAGGTTGAGAGCCCCTCCTGGGGACTCAGGTTTCTGGGAGGGGAGCTGTGTCTGTATTACCTTTTACCTTGCCTATTTCTGTCTATATCTGTACATACTGTAACTATCTGCTTGTGCCTTGTGCCAGCTGTAAATGGAAGCTTCATTCAAATTTCCAGAGCTGGCTGAGTCTAGTCTGGGGGATTTCTAAAGTGTGGGGGGCAGGGGACCCCCAAACCATCACCCTACCCTAGAGCAGGCTGCACACAGCCTCAGCCAGCCTGGCCTGAAACACCTCCAGCCATGGGGCCTCAACCACCTCCCTGGGCAACCCCTGCCAGGCTCTCACCACTCTCATGCTCAACAACTTCCTCCTCACCTCCAGCCTGACTCTCCCCACCTCCAGCTTTGCTCCATTCCCCCCACTCCTGCCACTCCCTCACAGCCTAAAGAGTCCCTCCCCAGCTTTTTTGTAGCCCCCTTCAGATCCTGGAAGGCCACAAGAAGGTCCCCTGGGAGCCTCCTCTGCTCCAGCCTGCACAGCCCCAAAAAGAAAGACCTTTGGGGAGGAGCCAGATGCCACCATCACCACACAAAAGCCTTTCCTGCGAGGGGCTTGGTGCTTTCCCACTCCTGGCCCTGCTGCTGGAGGAAGGAAGTGCTGAGCTCCGGGAGCTGCCCGCAGCTGTCCCTCCGGGGCCGCACTCGAGGCTCTTCTCCAGCGCCGCTCACCCTGGCTGCTGGCTCCGCACGCAGTGGAGCTGGGGCAGTCCTGGGCACATCATCACCTCTCAGATGAATGAGCTGCAGCACATGATATGGAGGCTGTGCTGGCCTCAGGCCAGCTGCAGGAGGACCAGGGACACTCGATCCCCCCAAGTCTGCCAGCACCGAGCTCCCCCAGCGTCACTTTGGCACCCAACGCCAAGCAGCAGAGCCGCAGCAGCCTCCCTGCACTGCTGCCCTGCACTGCTGCTGCAGTTCCTCTTCTCCACAAGCAGACTGGATGAGCCTGAGTTAATAGTGAGGTCAGGTAATCAGCTCAGTCAAACTCCAGCTGGGACCTTGCAGCAGGGCTGGGCACAAGGCAGGAGCCTGGCTGCAGACAAACACATGGAGCCTCCCTAGCCCTGTCTCCTGCCTTGCTGGGTCTGCTCAGGGCATGCCTCACGGTTCTCCAGTGCTACAGCAGGCAAAGCCATGCCTGGAACTCCTCCCTTGGTTTACTCCTTCGGGTGCATAAAACCGTGGAACACCTCAGGTTGGAAGGGACCTCAGAGCTCAGCTGCTGCAACCTCCCCACCATGCCCAGGGACACCTCTCAGCCACACTGAGTTGCTCAGAGCATCATCCAGCCTGGCCTGCAGCACCCCCAGCAAGGAGGCAGCCACAGCCTCCCTGGGCAGCCTGTGCCAGGCTCTCACCACCCTCACAGCAAAGAATTTCTTCCTCCTCTCCAGCCCCAATCTGCCCTCCTCCAGCTTCAATCCATCCCCTCTCACCCTGCCACTCCCAGCCCTTCTCCAGAGTCCCTCCCCAGCTCTCCTGCAGCCCCTTCAGGCACTGCCAGGCTGCTCTAAGGTCTCCCTGGAGCCTTCTCTTCTCCAGGCTGAACAGCCCCAACTCTCCCAGCCTGTCCCCACAGGGGAGCTTCTGCAGCCCTCTGAGCATCTCCATGGCCTCCTCTGGACCCTCTCCAGCAGCTCCATGTCCCTCTTCTGCTGAGGGCAGCCCAGAGCTGGAGGCAGTGCTGCAGGTGAGGTCTGAGCAGAGCAGACTGGAGGGGCAGAATCCCCTCCCTGTGCCGCTGCTCTCCCTGCTCTGGCTGCAGCCAGCACACAGCTGCCTCTGGGCTGCCAGCCACCAGTGCTGGCTGCTGGGCACTTTGGCACCAGCTGGCACCCCCAAGGCCTTCTCCTCCAGGCTGCTCTCAGCCACTGCTCACCCAGCCTGGGTTTGCACTGACCCAGCTGCAGGACATTGCACTTGGCCTTGCTGGACTTGTTGAACTTGTCTTGGACTCAGCTCTGCAGCCTGTCCAAGCCTCTCTGGGTGGATCCCTTCGCTCCAGCGTACCCAATGCAGCACACAGCTTGGTGCCACCTGCAAACCTGCTGAGGATGCCACTTGCCTCCTGGCAATGAAGGGAAAGAATGGAAGAGAAAGGCAGAGAGGCAACTTGGCTCATCTCTTGGGCTCCTGCTTCACTTTGCCCAGGTTTCCTTTTCCCCAACAGGCTAAAGCATCTCTCTCCTGAGCCAGACCACACTTCTGTTTCTGAGGTGTAAGAACTTTTCACCATTCCTGCCAGCTGTACAGGGAAAAACCCCAAATCCTTCCATGTTCTTGGTCTCTTCTTGCCTGATTCATCAGATAATCTGTTCTTAATATATACAGTCCTAAGCCTGTAGTGCTTAAGTTTTAGAGCAGCATAATACTCCTGCCTTGCTGTGACTCAGTGGAGGCTGCAGGAGTGGTGGAGGGGAAGGAAAGGAAAAGCACTTTTATAGCAGGTTCCTTTGATTAGAAAATGGTCTGTTGTACAGCAACACCCCCCTGGAATTGAGGTGTTCCCAGCAGCTCCTGCAGAGCCAGATTACAGTGAGCAGAGTGGAGGTGAGGAGGTCAGAACTGCAAACTCAATGCAATTTATTCCACTGGTGCAGAAAGGCAGGAAGGTGCCTCCAGGTAATCACAGCCACGTGTGGCACAGAGCCCACCACACACATCCTGAGCTGCAGCAGCCACAACAGACAGAGTACAAAGCACAACCTCTTAGCCTACTCACAGAGCCAACAATGGCAGGGGCTGGGAGCAGCTCCAGAGAGCAGCCAGCCCAAGCCCTGCCAGAGCAGCAGCACCCAGGGCAGGGCACACACAGCACAGCCAGGGGGGTTGCAATGGCTGCAGAGAAGGAGACTCCACAGCCTCTCTGGGCAGCCTGCTCCAGGCCTCTGCCACCCTCACAGCCAAAAAGCTTCCCCTCCTCTTCCCCTGCCACCTCCTCTGCTGCAGCTTGCCCCCAGTGCCCCTTGTGCTGCCCTTGGCCAGCCCTGAGCAGAGCCTGGCTGCGTCCTGCCCACACTGCCCTGCACATCCTGAGCCCAGCACTGAGGGCAGCCCTCAGGCTGCTCTGCTGCCAGCTGCCAGCCCCAGCTGCCTCAGCCTGGCCTCACAGGAGATCTTCACTGCCTGCAGCAGCTCTGTGCCTCTGGCCTGGGCTCTCTCCACCACTTCCCTCAGCTCCTTCTTCACCTGAGGGCCCAGAGCTGGACACAAGATTCCAGCTGTGGCCTCAGCAGGGCAGAGCAGAGGGGCAGGAGAACCTCTCTGCACCTACTCACCACAGCCCTTCTAAGCCAGCCCAGGCTGCCCTTGGCCTTCTTGGCCAGCAGGGCACATTGCTGGCTCCTGGGCACCCTTCTGCCCCCCAGCACCCCCAGGTGCCTTTCCCCTGTGCTGCTCTCCTCCAGCTCAGTCCTGACCTGCAATCCAGGAGTCATCTGTCACGGCAAAGCACTGCATGGCTCCAAAGACCAAACTCATCCCTTTAGGTCAAACATTCACTGAGCAAACAGAAGGAAAGTGTGCAGAAGCAAAGGATGTGTTGGAGTGGTCCAGCTCTGTTTGAATCCACAGTGCAGCCCAAGCCACAAGGGAGCTCAGTTTGAAGATGAGCCCAGATGGCAGATTAAGAGTAGATATGTGCAGCAACCTCAGGGTGCAGTGCAAGTAAACAGGCATGGAGAGGGAAGGCAATGCCAAGGGGGAGGTAAGGCAAGCTAAGCCATCTGCAAGCTGCCTGGGGAAAGCAGTGCATGAGGTCACAGTGACAGTTGGGCTGTCTGGATGCACAGGAACCAGGGGAACCACTTCTGCAGACAGAACGACCACCAGAGCAGTCAGCAAAGACACAACTCTCACTGCCCAGCTGCTACCTGCACCAAGCTCAGCTCAGACGAGCACTGTCCACTGCAGGTGGGGGCAAGGGAAGATGCAGTGAGAGCTCCTCACTAAAAGCAGAGCTCATATGCAGTGCTTGGGAAACAGAGGAGATGAAGGTGGAGAGAGCAGGAGAGAGAGAGCAAGAGCAGCATGCAGTTAGGTCAGCAAAGCACCCACATGTGCCAAGCCAAACTGTTTCCCAGCAGCTCTTCTGACCAAGGGCTTTAATAAAACCTCCACACTTCATAAACAGAATCTCAGAATCTGCCTGGCAGAGAGCTCCAAGCCCATCCAGGCCAGCCCTCAACCCAGCACTGCAGGCTCAGCACTAAACCATGGCCCTCAGCACCAGCTCCACAGGCTGCTGGCACAGCCCCAGGGATGGGCACTCCAGCACTGCCCTGGGCAGACCATTCCAAGCTTTCAGAACCCTTCCAGTGCAGAAATATTTCCTAGCATCCAGCCTGAGCCTCCCCTGCTCAACAGTTACCCAAGATCAAAGCAAATGCAGATGAGGGAGGCAGAGGAAGGAGCTGTTTGCTCATCCTAGCAGAAGAGGTTTCCCTCCATTATCCCAGAGCTGATTCTGTCTAGAGGCTGCTCTGCAGTATTCATGGAAGCACAAAACTGTGGAATGGGCTGGGCTGGAAGGGAGCTCCAAAGCTCATCCAGCCCAAGCCCTGCTCTCAGCAGGGACATCCTCCACTACAGCAGGTTGCTCACAGCCTTGCCCAGCCTCACCCTCAACAGCTCCAGCCATGGGCACTCAGCTCCCTCCCTGGGCAACCTGTTGCAGTGTGGCAGCAGCCTCCTGCTGCAGAACTTGTTCCTCACAGCCAATCTCAAGCTGCTCTGCTCTCAGCTCAAACCATTGCCCTCCTCCTGTCCCTGCAGGCCTTTGCCCACAGTCCCTCTGCTCACTCTGTGCTATTTTCTCAGCTGTATGCTCTCCTCCATACCAAGACCATGGTTTGCCCTCCTTAACCTTCCATCTTGCCAGTGGAAATGAGCTGGGAAGCCTTGCCAGCACAGATGCCCATCAGCTAACAACTGCTCAGACTAGGAACACAGCCCTGTGAGGAGAGGCTGAGGGAGCTGGGGGTGTGCAGCCTGCAGAAGAGGAGGCTCAGGGCAGAGCTCATTGCTGTCTGCAGCTCCCTGCAGGGAGGCTGTAGCCAGCTGGGGTTGGGCTCTGCTGCCAGGCAGCCAGCAGCAGAAGAAGGGGACACAGCCTCAAGCTGTGCCAGGGCAGGTCTAGGCTGGATGTGAGGAGGAAGTTGCTGGCAGAGAGAGTGATTGGCATTGGAATGGGCTGCCCAGGGAGGTGGTGGAGTGGCCGTGGCTGGAGGTGTTGAAGCCAAGCCTGGCTGGGGCACTTAGTGCCATGGTCTGGTTGGTTGGGCAGGGCTGGGGGCTAGGTTGGGCTGGGGGAGCTTGGAGCTCTCTGCCAGCCTGCTTGGTTCTGTGATTCTATGCAATCAGTGTGAGCCAAACCAACCCAACACAAATTTCTATTCACCTCTGTCTCCCCCCACCCTGCTTTAAAAAGGAAGGCAGGCAAAGCAGAAGCAGCAGAGGAGCAAAGCAGAGCAAGTCAGGCACCAACTGGAATTTCCTGCAATCAATCAAGGTAACAGGACTCAGCTGACAGCCTCCCTGCCGGTGCTGCACAGGGCTGGGTTGCATTTCTGTTCCCGGATCTTTTGATCAATGAAGGAAGAAACCCAACCGGTTGGACCTGCTCTGCTGGAAACGGCAGCTGGGAGGAGGAGCTCCCTCAGCGCTGGTGCAGAAAGCAACACAGAGAAAGTGAGCCAGCAGCCCAACCAGGCCACCAAGCCAGAGCAGGTCCTTGTGTCCTGCCACTCACCTCACTCATCTGCCCTCCTCCAGCTTCGACCCATCCCCTCTCACCCTGCCACTCCCAGCCCTTCTCCAAAGTCCCTTCCCATCTCTCCTGCAGCCCCTTCAGGCACTGAAGGCTGCTCTAAGGTCTCCCTGGAGCCTTCTCTTCTCCAGGCTGCACAGCCCCAACTCTCCCAGCCTGTCCCCAGAGTGGATTGGTGCTTGGCATTGCCCCGACCCAGCTGCAGGACCTTGCCCTTGGTCTTGCTGAACCTCCTGAGCTTGGCTTGTGCCCACCTCTGCAGCCTGCCCAGGTCCCTCTGGATGGATCCTGCCCTCCAGCCTGTCTGAGCACCACACAGCTTGGTGTGGGCAGCAAACCTGCTGAGGCTGCACTCAGTGCCTCTGTCCATGGCACCCACAGAGATGTTGAACAAGACTGGTCCCAGGGCTGATCCCCGAGGGACTCCACTTGTCACTGGCCTCTACCAGTGGAGGGAGTTTGCCTCCCTCTTTTCCAAGTGCCAGCACTCTGTGATCACTAAATCACTCCAGCAGCTTACCAAGCAGAGGTCACAGGGAGCAGCTGGGGAGCACCACCTCTGTGTGAATGGAACATGCTGCCTGAATTAAAGGTGACCATTCTGGAGGCCACCAGGCAGTGTGAGGCTGTCGACAGCAAATCCCCACAGTTAGAAGTGCTAACCCTGCTGTATGTTTTTAAGGTTGCTCTCCAGCTTCCTTGCCTTAGTCCTTGATCATTTCAGAGCATCTCCTCCACTTGGTTTTTCCAGCTGCAGGCAAAGTGACATTCTCCTGCCACATATTATTCACAGGCTGATGTCAACAGCAGCACAGGCAGGAGCTCTCAATCACTTCCCTGACCATAACAGTAAATAAATCAGGCACACTTGAAACCTTCAAAGCAGGGCATAAATATCAGTTTCTTTCCACAGCATCCCTTGAAGTGCTGAGGTAAACATTTCACCATCTCACAGAGCACCAGCTTGGGTTCAAGAGCAGATTAAGACCCATCTGAATCGATTTGTGTGTCACCCACACGAGACACAGAATGGCTCAGGCTGGCAGGGAGCTCAGAGCTCAGCTGCTGCAACCTCCCCACTGTGCCCAAGGACACCTCTCAGCTACTCTCAGCTGCTCAGCAAGGAGGCAGCCACAGCACAGCCTGTGCCAGGGTCTCAGCACCCTCACACTCAACAGCTTCTTGCTCAGCTCCACTCTCCCCCTGCTCTGCCTCAGCTCCAAACCATTGCCCCTTTGCCTGTCTGCAGACCCCCTCAGCACAAGTCCCTCTGCAGCCTTCCTGCAGGATGCCTTCAGCTCTTGGCAGGCAGCTCTGAGCTGCCCCTGGAGCCTTCTCCTCTGCAGGCTGCACCCCCCCAGCTCTTCCATACATTCTCCCAGGCTGCCAGGGACAGATCAAGAGGACACAGCCTCAAGCTGTGCCAGGGCAGGTCTAGGCTGGATGTGAGGAGGAAGTTGTTGGCAGAGAGAGTGATTGGCATTGGAATGGGCTGCCCAGGGAGGTGGTGGAGTGGCTGTGCCTGGAGGTGTTGAAGAAGAGTCCCCATCCCTGGAGGTGTTTAGGAGCAGGCTGCATGAGGCACTTAGTGCCATGGGTTAGTTAATCAGAAGGTGTTAGGTGATAGGTTGGACTGGATGATCCCAGAGGTCTCTTCCAAGCTGGTTAATGCTGTGATTCTGATACATAATCTCTATACACAAGCCCATTACAACCACATTTCACCCCCCAGGGACACAACTGGAGCCAACTTGTTCTCACTTCAGGAGACAGCCAAGAAGCCTTTCCTTAGCAGAAGCACTCCACAGCACTGCCAGGCCCTGCTGCCCTTCCCTTAGCATGCTGACAGCTTCTGCTCTCCCACAGACAGAGCAGACAGGAGGCATCACTCTCTGCCTTCCCCTGATGTCCTCCTTCCTGCAGGACGTGGGGCTGGAGCAGGAGCTCCAGCATCTTGGTGGCAGCTGCAGACAGACCCTGACAGCACAGACTTCCCGTGGGCAGGAACTGCCTTGGGCATAGGGGGGAATCACCTCTTTTTTGTGGTGATAGTGCTCAAACACTGGCAGAGGTCAGCTGCAGAGCTTGTGGAGTCTCCACCCTTCAAGATACTCAAACCCATCTGGATGTATCCTGGGCTGCTTCCAGAGGAGTGTGGGCAGCAGGGCAAGAGAGGGGATCCTGCCCCTTGACTGCTCTGCTGAGACCTCACCTTGAGTACTGCACCTGGAGTGCCAAACGTGAGAGGGGAAGGCCAGGCTGGAGGAGGCCCTGAGCAGCTGAGTCTGGCTGAGAGGTGTCCCTGGGCACGGTGGGCAGCCTGGAGCAGATGAGCTCTGAGCTCCCTGCCAGCCTGGGCCATTGGCTGTGGCTCTGAAGAACCTGCTGCAGCCAGCCCTGCCCCGGAGCAGCTTGGGCTGGACACTCTCCAGAGATGCCTTCTTGCCTCGGGTCTGTGTCTTCCACATAACAGAGCCAAGCTCCCTCCTTTGGACTGCTGCATGCTGAGGCGGAAGGATCAAAGGATCACAGCAGGTCAGGGGCTGGAAGGGACCTCCAAAGCTCAGCCAGTCCAACCCCTGCCAGAGCAGCATCTCCTAGAGCAGCTCACACAGGAACACATCCAGGTGGGTTTGAGTATCTCCAGAGAGGGAGACTGCACAGCCCCCCTGGGCAGCCTGTGCCAGGGCTCTGGCACCCTCACAGGGGAAAAATTCCTCCTCATGTTTCCATGGCACTTCCTATGCCTCAGCTTCCCCCCAGTGCCCCTTGGCCTGGCACTGGGCATCACCCAGCAGAGCCTGGCTGCAGCCTCCTGGCACTCACCCTGCACACATTGGTAACCATTGCTGAGGTCACCTCTCAGTCTCCTCCTCTCCCAGCAGCACAGCCTCAGCTCCCTCAGGCTCTGCTCCTAACAGAGCTGCTCCATTCCCTTCAGCACCTTTGTGGCTCTGTGCTGGACTCTCTCCAGCAGTTCTGTGTCCCTCTCGAACTGGGGGGCCCAGAACTGGACACAGCACTCCAGATGCAGAAGAACCTCTCTCAACCTATTACCCACACCCCCAGAAAGGCACTGGGCCTCCTGGCCACAAGTGCACAAAAGAAATAGCAGTGTTTGAGGCTACCAAAGCAGCTCTCTGCCTTTCACTTTGCTGTGGGTACAGCTCCCAGCGTGGTGCCCGTGGCTGGAGATGTCACCAAGTACCCAGCTGCTGCAGCAACTGCCAGGAGAGGAAAGCCACTGAAGGAGGAGCAAACCCAGACACCTGATTCCATTGCAGTGTGCAGGCAAAACTGCTCTTTGTTCTCCACCAAGAGACTGGGATTAAGTATCAAACTTTTCTCCTTCCTTTGCCCTTTCCTTCTCTTTCTGTCCAACAGCTACCAGGCAGACTTGGCAGCTCCCTTCTCCCACGGCTTTCCTCCAGGGGTATCAAAGCTTCCTGCCCACTACATCTTTGGTTATTTCACATCCCATTGATCATTCCTGCCTGGGCAGCCAGCAGAGCAGCAGCAAATAAGTAAGCAAACCAACATAAGAGTAGATTTTTTTTGCCCTGGAAAGCTGCATCCCTGTGCTGCCTCCCTTATATTTTCCTCTCCCTTTCTCTCCCCCCGGCCCCAGCTCCTTCCCATATCTCCTTTCATCCCTGGAGACATTTCCAATAGCAGATAAATCAGCACTTTGAATTCCTCTTCTGATGTTGTAACAAGCTGGCAACTGGCATGACATGTTGTAGAGAGACAGATGTGGATGCTTAAGTCGGAGATAATGAGATTTCTCCCTCGGATCCAGCGTGAAACGAGAGGCGAACGGCAGCGGCGCACGGAGAGGGGAGCGGCGCAGAGCTCCGGCGTGGGCAGGCAGCGCAGCAGATGTCTGATCCCTTTGGTTTACTACAGCGGATTTCGGAGCGGGGAAAGCTGTCTCCCAGGCAGCATCCCTGGGAAACACAGGCTCAGGGCAGGGGGGTGGCAGAGCCCCAGAGCACCGCTGTCGCAAGCACCCCGAGGCCAGGTCCCCCGCGGTCAGGCACTACGGCGCGGAGCGGGCAGACGAAGCAGCCCTTCGAAGGAAAACAGGAAGGGATAAAAAGAGGGGACAAAAGAGAACGCGAGGGGGGCGGACAGAAGGTCCCAGTGAACCAATTAACGCCGAAGTCCGCTCCAGCCTGCAGCCGGCCCCGGTAATTGCTGCGCGCCGGCCGTGATGAATGGGGGCTGCTGACCGCCGCCAGCGCAGCCTGCCCCAGGCGGCTGGGAAGCGGCAGGAGGCTGCTCCCCACGCGGGGGCCTTAATGGCCGGGAAATGAACCAGGGCAGGCTGTCAGGCTTGGAGGCTTCACTGCCCCGTTTTCTGCAGCCTCAGGCTCCCACCTTCCCCCTCACACACTTTGCCTTCGGGCTGGTCTAAGGCCGGGTGCCGTTGACACAGCAGTGAGGCAGGAGAAGGGCTTTGAGACCCTCTGTTCCCCCTGCTGCTCTTCTGCTCTCTCTGAAAGCCACAGCGTGACACGACTCTTTGGGAAGCACAACTCCAGACACACAGCCACAAGCCAAGGGCTGGAGCATTTCATCAGCGCTGCTGCTGTTACCACTTAGCGTGGGGCATGCAGCACATCCCAGTGCTGAGCTCCTCTGGAGGGGCAGACAGCAAGGAGCATCACCCCCCCAGACCTGCTCACTCACACTAAGGATTACTGCTGGGGCAAGAGAAGGCTGAGGGCAGATCTTACTGCTCTGCCTGAGAGGAGGCTGGGGTGAGGCTGGGGCTGGCCTCTTCTGCCAAACACCCAGCGACAGGAGCAGAGGCAGTGGTTGGAGTTGTGCCAGGGGAGGGTTAGGTTGGACATGAGGAAGAACTTCTTCAGTGAGAGAGTGGTGAGGGGCTGGAAGAGGCTGCCCAGGGATGGAGTTGCCATCAGAAGCTGTAACTGTGGTGCTTCAGGACATGGTTTGGTGGCCATGGTAGGTGGTTAAGGTTGAAGCTGATGATCTTAAAGGCCTTTTCCAGCCTTGGTGATTCTAGGATTGCATTCAAAAGGGTGGGGTTGGGTTTTTTGGTCTAAAATCAGCATAAGCAAGATGAGAAACAGGTCTAAAGGATTGACCTTTCACACATTCAGAGAAGAGGTCAAGAGCCTGTCACTGGCTGAAGATCCTTTCCTCATCTTTGCAAGACTCATTCTCAAAGTCTTCAGTCCCTACCTACTCTATCCTCCATCCCCCCAGAATACTGGAGGATGAGTAGGACTGGACTGAGAAAGCCAAGCCTGGATGGGGCACTTACTGCCATGGCCTGGTTGATTGGATAGGGCTGGGGGAGCTTGGAGCTCTCTTCCAGCCTGTTTGATTCTATGATTCTATGACTGGGATATTCCCAGAACACTAGAGGATGAGTAGGACTGGGCTGGGAAAGCCAAGCCTGGATGGGGCACGTACTGCCATGGCCTGGTTGACTGGATAGGGCTGGGGGAGCTTGGAGCTCTCTTCCAGCCTGTTTGATTCTATGATTCTATGACTGGGATATTCCCAGAACGCTGGGGGATGAGTAGGACTGGGCTGGGATATTCCATGCACCTTTCACAACGGTAAAGACTACAAGAAGGAGAAAGAGACTGCTCCAGGAACAGAGAGCACAGGACAAGAAGGAACAGGAGCAACTAAGGAATGATTAAGCTTGTAGAGAAGAGGTCTAGCTTAGGTGTAAGGGAGGGGGAAAGCAGCAAGAGCAGGAAAGTCCCTGAATGTATTCCTAGGAGAACGAGGGATCTGTCACCACAGGTCTTCAGGAAGCACACAGACAGACAAGCAGCTGTCAGGAATGCTGCAGACATGGCCTGAAGACATTGAGCTGCTTTGAAAGACTTTTTCCAAGCCTCAAGTGGCCTGACTAGGCTAAGGGGAGGATAATTACAGAGGAGCAAGGCAGCAGCAGGGACCCCGAGGATCTGCTAGAAACAAAACTGCAGTGACAAATGCAGTGCTCGAGGTCTGGCCCTGCAGAGTGCTGAAAATCAGTGCCCAGCACAGCCCAGTGCTGGCTCAGCCTTCACATCCCACATCAGTGGGGTTCAGCTCTCTTTGATTCTGGTAATGCAAACTTGTTCCTTATTGCCCAGAAAATCAGGTGCCTTAAGCTGAAGACTTTATTGATTAGTGAAGATCATAACCCCCCAATAAGGGGCCTTAAACTGAACACTTTATTGATTAATGATAATCATAACCCTCTCAATAAGGCGCCTTACACTGAAGGCTTTATTCCTTAATGAAGATCATAAACCCCCCAACAAGGTGCCTTAAAATGATTCATTAATGAAGATCATAACCCCCCCAAAAAGGTGCCTCACACTGAAGACTTTATTGATTAATGATAATCATAACCCTCCCAGCAGCCTGAGTTCCACAGAACCACAGAATGGGTTGGGCTGGAAGAGAGCTCCAAAGCTCATCCAGTCCAAACACAGCAGGGACATCCTCCCCTACAGCAGGCTGCTCACAGCCTTGCCCAGCCTCACCTCCAACAGCTCCAGCCATGGGCACTCAGCTCCCTCCCTGGGCTACCTGTTGCAGTGTGGCAGCAGCCTCCTGCTGCAGAACTTGTTCCTCACAGCCAATCTCAAGCTGCTCTGCTCTCAGCTCAAACCATTGTCCTCCTCCTGTCCCTGCAGGCCTTTGCCAACAGTCCCTCTGCAGCCTGCTTGCAGCCCCTGCAGCTCCTGGCAGGCTGCTCTGAGGTTGTTGCCTGGTCACAATCCAGGGCTGATGGCTTTAGGTGACCCTGCTTGAGAAGAACTTGAGATGTTTCAAACACTCAGCCTTGGGAAGGAGGAAATGGCACAGATCTGCTCTGTCCCTGACCTGGTTAATGACATTCCCTGCCCAGGCAGATTGTCCCTTCCTTGGTTTCTGCTAAAGAGCACTGTGAAGAAGCACAGAAGGATGTGACCAACTACCCAGGAGCCAGCACTCAAACCATTGCCCTCATCCTGTCCCTGCAGCCCTCTGCAAACAGGCCCTTTGCAGAGACTTGGGGTTGTTCAGCCTGGACAAGAGAAGGCTCCAGGGAGACCTTAGAGCAGCCTGCCAGTGCCTGAAGTGGGCCAGGAAGGGACTTTTGACAGGGACTGGGAGTGGCAGGATGAGAGGGAATGGGTTGAAGCTTGAGGAGGGCAGACTGA
The DNA here is from genome assembly GCA_013400475.1 of Tricholaema leucomelas. Taxonomy (NCBI): domain Eukaryota; kingdom Metazoa; phylum Chordata; class Aves; order Piciformes; family Lybiidae; genus Tricholaema lacrymosa; species Tricholaema leucomelas. Next base: position 100,039 of record WAAF01001998.1, on the reverse strand, counting down.
GACTGGAGAGGAGGAAGAAATTCATTAGATTGAGGGTGGTGAGAGACTGGCACAGGTTGAGGGTGGTGAGACACTGGCACAGGTTGAGGGTGGTGAGACACTGGCACAGGTTGCCCAGGGAGGTACATTGGGTGCTTCTGTGCTCCACAACCTCCCTGGAGGTCTTCAGGACCAGGTTGGATGAGGCCTTTAGCAGCCTGGGCTGGTGGAAAGCAGGAGGCTTGGCACTGGATGACCTTTAAGCTCCCTTCCAACCTAAACCATTCTATGAATCTATGAATGCAGCATTGTGGAGCTGCTCACAAATCACTCAGGCACGACTCTGAAAGGAAGGCAATGACATGATCCTGAGGCTCTTTTCCCACCTGGATGTTTCTGTGACTGTGTGCCCTGGATTCTGACATCTCAGGTAGGATCCTGACTCATTCACTCCCTCCTATTACCACCACACTCCTTTACTTTTGGCTTCTGGTTGATAAATGAAAAGCCTTCAACCTACTGAGGTCAGGCTGCACAAGAATAACTCTCAGCATAATTAGACTTGAGGAAGAAGCACTTTAAAATGAAATGTGCTGGTGCCACTGGAGTGACTCTGCCTTACTTCCTAAAAATGCAGACAAATTAGCAAGTCTTTATCACCCTGGGAGGAAAAAAAGGCATCTTAGCATTTTATTGGCATTCTCCTCTTTGCTTGGCTCAGTTTCCCATTCATCAGGGGTGACATCATTTACACATTTCTATTTCCATCAGCCTGGCAATTTAGGGCTGATTGTGCAATGCCAGCAATGTGCATCCTGCTGCACAGTTCTGATCTCCCCTCCCTGGCTGGGAGTGAGGAATCCAACAACAACACAAGTGGTGCAAGGTTTTATCTCCACATAACCGACTGCAGCTACTGAGCCCTCCCTTTGTGAGAGACTGGGGAGAGAGGAGGGCTGCAAGGAAGGAGAGGGACCACAATGGGAAAGAGAAGGACAAGAAGGAAGGAGAGGGACCATGATGGGAAAGAGAATGATGAGAAGGAAGGAGAAGGACCACGATGGGAAAAAGAAGGACAAGAATTATAGAATCAAGCAGGTTGGAAGAGAGCTCCAAGCTCATCCAATCCAACCTGTCACCCAGCCCCGTCCAATCAACCAGACCATGGTACTAAGGCCCCATCCACAATGGGAAAGAGAAGGACTGGAAGGAAGAAGAGGGACCACAATGGCAAAAAGGACAAAAAGAAAGGAGAGGGACTATGATGGGAAAGAGAAGGATGAGAGGGAAGGAGAGGGACCACAATGGGAAACAAGACAAGAAGGAAGGAGAGGGACCACAAGAGGAAAGAGGAGGACTGGAAGGAAGAAGAGGGACCACGATGGGAAAGAGAAGGACTGGCAGGAAGAAGGCAGCTGTGCCCCACTGAGACAACAGCACCTGTGCAGTAAGAGCAGCTCTCTCCTGTGCCTGCACTGTACAGACCACCTCATGCTCCCAGGGTCACAACAGGTCTCACCAGGGATAGCTTTTCTTGCAGGCCACCCAAGCTTGCTTTCTTACCTTTCTTTCTCCCCACCTACCAAAAGATCTCTTTTATTTCACAGAGAGCTGCAGCTGAGATGTTATTGATAACTTGCACCTGTGGCAGCCCTGCAGGAAAGGACCAGGGGGCACTGGTGGGTGAGAAGCCAGACAGGAGCCAGCAGTGGGCACTGCCAGCCCGGGAGGCCGAGGGCAGCCTGGGCTGCTGCAAAGGAAGAATGGACAGCAGGTCAAGAAAGGTGATTCTGTCACCTGCTCTGCTCTGCTGAGACCTCACCTGCAGTAATGTGTCCAGCTATGGAGACCCCAACACAAGAGAGACCTGGACCTGATGGAGCAGGTCCAGAGGAGGCCGTCAAGAGGATCAGAGGGGTGGAAAACCTCTGCTATGAAGCCAGGCTGAAAGAACTGGAACTGCTCAACCTGGACAAGAGAAGGCTCCAGGGAGACCTTAGAACTGCGTATCAATATCTGAAGGGGAGCTGCAGGCAGGCTGGGCAGGGACTGTTCAGAAGGGCTTGGAGTGATAGGATGAGAGGCAACGGTTTGGAGCTGGAGCAGGGCAGAGTCAGGTTGGGCATCAGGAGGGAGTTCTGCACAGTGAGAGTGGTGAAACCCTGGCACAGGCTGCCCAGGGATGTGCTTGAGACTCTGTCCCTGGGGACAGTCAAGCTCAGCCTGGATGTGTCCCTGGGCAGCCTGCTCTAGCCAGAGGTTCCCTGCTGCCTGCAGGGGGGTTGGCCAAGGTGCCCTTGGAGGCTCCCTCCTCAGCCAGTGCAATCTGTGCCACCACTGGTTCCACACTAGCAGGAAAGGAGAGGACAGAGCAGGCAGAGCCAGCTGCAGGCGCGGCGCAAATTGAATCAGGCTGAGACTGATGACTCTGCTGGCACTTCCTCTGCTGCTCTTGTCCCCTGCATGCATTGTAGCCTCGGTGCTGAAAAATGTTCCCGAGGACTTTTTTCCTCTGAGTTTGTTTACCCCTGGGGCCAATATTTTGTGCTGGGATTTTAGCTCTGCCCATAGCAGAGCCAGCGAGAGAGAGAGCGAAGCACTGCTGGGGCTCCTGCGCTCCATCCCAGCTGCCTCTTTGCTCTGTAGCAACTCTTCTGTTATTGGTAAATAATTGGAGGTGGGGAAAGATGTGAGGAGGAGGAAGGAGGTGCAGGCATTGGCTTCCACAGAGGAGAAGTCAAAGATAGCTAAGGTCCCAAGTGGATAATTTCTTAAGTATCTGTATGGATTTCCTGTCTGCTTGGCTGTGGCTACCACTGCGTCTGCTGGGGAGTTCCAGGCAGCCTCACAACTGTTGTTGCTACAAGCTTTTGGAAATGACTCTGATTTGTTTGCTACTCGTGTTAGGAAGAGGCTTGAAGAATGAGCTCTTCCAACAAGGCTTTGCCAAGCACCACAGAGCCCAGAACGGGATTTGGCTCACCAGCACTTGAGGGCTTTAACTCCTCTTGCTGGCAGGTGGAGGTTTGGATAATCTGAAGCATAAGAACCCTGCCAAAGAGCTAATCCCAAAGGAGAGCTCCCAGAGTGGTTCAGCCTGGAGTACTGAGAGTAGGATTCAGAGTCACAGCATGGGAGGGGCTGGGAGGGACCCGCAGAGAGCAGCCAGTCCAAACCCCCTGCCAGAGCAGCAGCACCCAGGGCAGGGCACACACAGCACAGCCAGGGGGGTTGCAATGGCTGCAGAGAAGGAGACTCCACAGCCTCTCTGGGCAACCTGTGCCAGTCTCTCACCACCCTCAACCTCTGCCAGTCTCTCACCACCCTCACTCTCAACAACCCTTTCCTAACATCCACTTTCAAGCTCCCCTCTGACACTTCAGACCCATTCCTCCTCCTCCTCCTCCTCTCATTCCCAGACCTTGTCAATAGTCCCTCCTCAGCCCTCCTGCAGCTCCCTTCAGATCCTGCAAGGCCACTCCAAGCTCTCCTCCAAGCCTTCTCTTCTCCAGGCTGCAGAGCCCAAATTCTTTCAGGCTGGCCTCAGAGCAGAGCTGCTGCAGCTCTCTCAGCATCTTTTCATCCTGAGAGTACTGTGCCCATCTCAGTTTATGGAACAGAAACCCTAAACAAGATCTCAGCCCTCTACCTTTTTTACTCTGCTTTGCTTCTGGGCATCAGCACAAGCAGCTGTGCCCACCCTTTCTCAGTCCATGCTGCCAGCTGTGTGCTCTCTGCAGGCTCTGCCCTAGGATGCTTTCCAGAAACAGCAGCAGCAAACCTGGGAGCAAAAGGCCCTCATGAAGATGAGCAGTGCAAGAGAGTAAAGAGAGGTCACAACAACCCCAAGCAGCACTGCAGGCTGGGGCCAGAGTGGCTGAGAGCAGGCAGGCAGAGAGGGAGCTGGGGGTGTGCAGCCTGCAGCAGAGGAGGCTCAGGGCAGAGCTCATTGCTGTCTGCAGCTCCCTGCAGGGAGGCTGTAGCCAGCTGGGGTTGGGCTCTGCTGCCAGGCAGCCAGCAGCAGAAGAAGGGGACAGAGGCTGAAGCTGTGCCAGGGCAGGTCTAGGCTGGATGTTAGGAGGAAGTTGTTGGCAGAGAGAGTGATTGGCATTGGAATGGGCTGCCCAGGGAGGTGGTGGAGTGGCCGTGGCTGGAGGGGTTGAAGCCAAGCCTGGCTGGGGCACTTAGTGCCATGGTCTGGGTGGTTGGGCAGGGCTGGGGGCTAGGTTGGGCTGGGGGAGCTTGGAGCTCTCTTACAACCTGCTTGGTTCTATGATTCTCTGAGGGATTTCAGAGCCCACAGTGCAACTCCTTTTGAAGGTCAGTGAGGTTTGGCTGCTGCTCAGCTGGAACAGAGAGCACCTCCATGGACCAGAACTGCAGCTGCCCATCACTCATCGCTGCCCCGTGGGAGCAAACCCAGGCACCCAGCGGTCCCCGTGTCTCTGCTCTAGAATCTGGTGTCAAACCTCATCAGCCTGTGAAGTGCATTTCTCCAGGCCAGCACTGACATTCATGTTTCACAAGAGAGGCTGCAGGCCTGGTTTAGCCTCATTTTATGCCACAGTGGTTCCACAGCAGTCGGCGGAGCAGCATCAGCGCACACCCGGAACGGCTCCAGCTCAGCCCAGGGCTCTCTCCTAGCCAGCTTCTTGGGAAGAGGAGGGCTCATGAGCCTAATACGTGAGCAGCAGTGGGAGCTTCTGGAACACTGCCCCTTTGGGGACAGGCTGAGGGAGCTGGGGTTCCTCAGTCTGGAGAAAAGAAGGCTCCAGGGAGACCTAAGAGTAGCCTTCCAGTACCTAAAGGGGGCTACAGGAAGGCTGCAGAGGGACTGTGTACACCCCCAAAGACGTTTTACACAGCACAGCAAAAGTACAACTTCCTGAAGGGAGGCTGGAGCCAGGTAGGGTTGGGCTCTGCTCTGCCTTCTGCAGAGAGGTCCTCAGGGTGATGAAACTCCTCCTGAAAACTGCAGCTGGGATGCTGCTTAGGGGCCACGTCTGGCCTGAGCCAGGACAGTTGCAGGGCTTGAGGGCTGAAGGCTAAAGTGTCATTGCTATCATCTCCCAGGCAGCCAGCACCAGAAGAAGGGGACACAGCCTCAAGCTGTGCCAGGGCAGGTCTAGGCTGGATGTGAGGAGGAAGTTGTTGGCAGAGAGAGTGATTGGCATTGGAATGGGCTGCCCAGGGAGGTGGTGGAGTGGCCGTGGCTGGAGGTGTTGAAGCCAAGCCTGGCTGGGGCACTTAGTGCCATGGTCTGGTTGGTTGGGCAGGGCTGGGGGCTAGGTTGGGCTGGGGGAGCTTGGAGCTCTCTGCCAGCCTGGCTCATTCTATACACCTTTCAGTCACTGGCACTGCAAACATCAAAGTGACTGAGTGGGCAGACCTTTACTGGGTGGACAGGAGAAAGGGGCTAGGTGAGCCTGAAGCCCCTCCACAAGTACAGCTGATGGCCTACACTCCCCCAGCTCCTCAGCATTCCTCTCCCCTCTGCCACCCATACCCATTTTGGCACTTCCAACGCCCTGGTGCTGCCCAGAGGAGCTGCCCCTGCCGGTGGTGCTGCTGGAGCAAAGCAGTTGAGCCGCAGTGGGCAGCCTGTCAGTCACTCTCTGGAGGATGCTGCAGTTGTGCTGTGTATGAATCAGCCCCAACACCTCCTGCAGCAGCAGCTCTGCGCTGGCTGGCAGCAGGCACCTGCGGGCAGCAAGGGAGGGACACTGCTCCCGGGACAAACTGTCAGCCAGGGCCTGCAGGGCACCTGAAGCTGCTCCTTGCAGTGCAGAGTTCTGAAACGAGCTGAAAGTCACCCCCCAAAAACGCTGCTTTGTGTATCCCTTTGATCCCCAGTGCCCAGCCCTGGGGCCTGTTGGATGTGGCAGCTTCTCCCGCCTGCTCTGTGCAGGAGCTGTGCCTGGAGCCAGCACAGTCGGGAGGGATGTCTGGCAGCAGGGCAGCATCCCTCTGGCCCTTCTCCCTCATCAGCTGTGTTTCCACGTGGCTTTTCAGCCGCCCAGCTAATCCTACCGACAGCACAACCTTTATCTCTCAGCCCTTTGTATCAGGGCTCAGCAAATGCAGCGGTTCCCACAGCCTGGCTCAAGCGCTGCAAACAGGCAGGCAGGACTGAACTCTGCAAGCTTTTTGTCTGCTAAGCCAAAATACCTTTGCTCTGCCAAATCCAGAGCAGAGAGCTACAAGCTTAGGAGGCAGCTTGGAAGGGGATGAGCAGCAAATAGTTTATGCAAATCCTGGCACTGTTGGTGTTGTTCTTTAATTAACCATTCCATCAGATCTGTTTGTTAGCTCAGACTTGTGCCTAACCTGACTGTCAAAGGCTGCTCCGCAAATATTGACCAGAACCTGCTGCATCTGAATGCATCCTAGCAGAGAAGCAAGCTGGGAGAGAGCACAGCTGGGGGGAGACAAACGCTTTGTGTTTGGACTGCCACCAAATCCAGCCTGTGGGGGAAAGACACAGCATCAGGTCAGGAGGCTCTCCCCTCTTCTGCTCCGGTGCACACACAGCCTACCAGCAAACAAGCAGGGCAGGGTTAAACACCAGACCGGGGAAAGCCTCTGCTGAAGCCCTGAGCACAGCTCCCGTGTGCAAAGCCATCCAAGAAGGCAGAACACTCAGCAAGCTGCAGCTTGGGCACTACATTCTCCAGGAGAAGGGAAGCTCAGACATCTCCTGGGGAGAAGGGCTGCTGAGAAAGCAGTCAAAGGCCACCACAGCAGCAAGCTGAGATGCCAAGAGATGCTTAGAATCAGAGAATCATAGAATCAGCCAGGCTGGAAGAGAGCTCCAAGCTCCCCCAGCCCAACCTAGCCCCCAGCCCTGCCCAACCAACCAGACCATGGCACTAAGTGCCCCAGCCAGGCTTGGCTTCAGCACCTCCTGCAGGTACCCTCCTGCTGTCTGCTGTCACCAGGAGCCTGCCCTGGACCTGAGCAGAGGCTTCCTGGGCTTGCCAGGAGTAGCCACAGATGCAGGATGCCTTCCCCCCTGAGAACGAATCCAGCCTTGAAAGCACTCTCTTAGGAGGGATCAGACCCAGGGCCAGGCTCAGATGCTTGTATCTGCCTCACTGGCTACAGAAGCAGGGCAAGGGAGGGGATTCTGCCCCTTGGCTCTGCTCTCCTCACACCCCACC
>WAAF01001998.1:66664-89048 GCA_013400475.1 Tricholaema leucomelas | reverse complement strand
AGACCTGCCCTGGCACAGCTTCAGCCTCTGTCCGCTTCTGGTGCTGGCTGCCTGGCAGCAGAGCCCAACCCCAGCTGGCTACAGCCTCCCTGCAGGCAGCTGCAGACAGCAATGAGCTCTGCCCTGAGCCTCCTCTTCTGCAGGCTGCACCCTGCACTTTGAGTCGTTGCACCTGATGCAGTTGGCTCTGTCCCACCTCTCCAGCCTGTCAAGACCCTTCAGGATGGATCTCTTCCCTCAAGTGAGTCCCTGGCACCACACAGCCTGGTGGCATCAGCAAAGCGGGCGAGGGTGCCGCAGTGCCACTGTCACCGAGGAGGCTCTCAGACTGCATCAGCAGTGTGCAGTGCAAGGAGCTGGCACCTGCCAGGCAGCGTGAGGGACCTGTCACTGCTCCAGCAGAAGCTGTCTCCCCTTTGCTCAAGTCCACAGCCTCAGCTCTAGCTCAAAACAAAGCCACATGAAGCAAACCCTCCCCTCCTCCTGCAGCAGGCTGCCACAGCCCAAACACCGCTGCCCCCAGAGCTTCACAGGCTGCCGAGTGAGCGGGGCGGGGGGGGAGCCTCTATGTTAATGGTGTGCGGGGAGGCAGCCGAAGGTCTGCTCTGGCATCCGGGATCCGGTAGCATGTCATTAGGGGCAGAAAGCAACCCTTCCCAGGCAGCCCCGCAGCTGCTTATTAAGCTTTGCTGCTCAAACTTTCAAGTGCTTGGGATGAAACTTTCCAGGCCATAATTGCTGCTGCTGCTCTGGCAACTAAAGCTTGCTACAAGGCAGAGATACGAGGGGCATTTCCCAGCAGCTGAGTGGGTGCCTCTGGTACCTTACTCAGAGAGGGAGCAGCCACAACCTCTCTGGGCAACCTGTGCCAGTCTCTCACCACCCTCAACCTCTGCCAGTCTCTCACCACCCTCATCCTGTTCCAGTCTCTCACCACCCTCACTCTCAACAACCCTTTCCTCACATCCACTTTCAAGCTCCCCTCTGACACTTCTAACCCATTCCTCCTCCTCCTCCTCCTCCTCTCATTCCCAGACCTTGTCAATAGTCCCTCCCCAGCCCTCCTGTAGCCCCCTTCAGATCCTGCAAGGCCACTCCAAGGTCCCCTCCAAGCCTTCTCTTCTCCAGCCTGCACAGCCCCAACTCTCTCAGCCTGGCCTCAGAGCAGAGCTGCTGCAGCCCTCTCAGCATCTTGGTGGCCTCCTCTGGGCTGGCTCCAACACTTCCATGTGCTGCTTGTGCTGGGGGCTGCAGAACTGCACCCAGGACTGCAGGTGGGGTGTGAGGAGAGCAGAGCCAAGGGGCAGAATGCCCTCCCTTGCCCTGTGCCCACACTGCTCTTGCTGCAGCCCAGCACAGGGTTGCTGTCTGGGCTGCACTCACCCTGCAGGCTCCTGTGGAGCTTTGCATCAGCCCAGACCCCCAGGGCCTGTTCCTCAGGGCTGCTCTCAGCCATTCCCCACCCAGCCTGGAGCTGTGCTTGGCATTGCACCCAGCCAGCTGCAGGACCTCACACTTGGTCTTGTTGAATGCCATGAGGTTGGCCTGGGCTCACCTCTGCAGCCTGCCCAGGTCCCTCTGGATGGATCCCTGCCCTCTAGCAAGTGACTGTGCCACACAGCTTGGTGCCATCTGCACTGCCTGAGGCTGCACTGATTGCTCTGCCCATGGCACTGACAGAGATGTCCAACAGCACTGGTGCCAGCACTGACCCCTGAGGGAGCCACTTGGCACTGGTCTGCAGGTGGACTTTGTGCCCTTGATCACCACTCTCTGCCTGCCCCCATCCAGCCCATTCTCTACCCAGTGAGTGGATCCTTGAGCCTTTCAGATCTCAGTATTCACTAAGAGCTCCTGTAGGTTTCCTGCCCACTTCCCCCACCCCAGTCTTCCCCAGCACAGTGCCCAGTGAGTGGCATTCACTTCAGGCCTGCCAAAGCTTGGAGTAACAACTTCTGGCACTGCTCACTCCTAGGAAACCTCAGAGCCAAAGAGGCTGTAGGAAGCAGGAGCTTTAGCTCCTAGAGAGAGGCAGCCTGGCAGTGAGCACAGGAGAGCTGAGGCTGGCAGCAGCAGCAGAGGTGTCAGGCACTACATAATGGCTACACAGAAGTGCTCTTTGTTCCAGTGTTAACAATGAGGGTCTCAGCTGTGATGGCACAGAAGGTGTGTGGCATGCCATGGCTGCCAGCATTGGTGCCCTTCAGAGTCCCCCTCCACGAGGACTGGAAGCCTCAGGAGAAAGAGAAAGAGGTTCTGTCCTCTGCCCTTGGTTGAGCCGAGGCAGAGAGCTTCCACTTTTGGCTCTGCTGCCACAAGCATATGATTAAAGAAAGGAAGGCAGGGGAAGGGAGATGGATGTAAGCTAGCACAGATGGACAGCTTGGACACACACCCAGCTGCCTGGGACTGCTGGCCACTGAAAACCTGAGCTTTCCTACCAGGGAACCATATGTTGGCTCAGCTGAGCAGTGCCCTGTGGCCTCCTCATCTCAGCTCAGGGTTCTGCAGGCTCCCAGAGAGTGCTGTCAAAGCAGAAAGGTCCTCATGACCTGCAGGCTCCACTGCTCTTCCTATTGTGTCCATTTAGAAACCACCTCCTCAGGGAAGCAGAGCTTCAAACGTGGATCAGAGCAGGAAAATGAATTGGGAAAGCCAAAAGTCAAGCCAGTGGAAAGCAGAAGCCTCCAGAGCTCTGAAAGTGGCACTGCTTCAGCCACCACCTGTGGGGACCCATGGGTTAACCACTGCCATGGCAGGCAGCAAGAGGTAGCTTCAAAGACCACTCTGATTTCAAGTTGGCACTGTCTGATGGAACAAAGCATTATCAGAATGCACCCAACTGCCTGCTGGGCAGAAGGGTGCCCAGGAGCCAGCAAGGAGCCCAAGAAGGCCAAGGGCAGCCTGGGCTGGCTTAGAAGGGCTGTGGTGAGCAGGTGCAGAGAGGTTCTCCTGCCCCTCTGCTCTGCCCTGCTGAGGCCACAGCTGGAATCTTGTGTCCAGCTCTGGGACACTCAGCTCAAGAAGGAGCTGAGGGAAGTGGTGGAGAGAGCCCAGGCCAGAGGCACAGAGCTGCTGCAGGCAGTGAAGATCTCCTGTGAGGCCAGGCTGAGGCAGCTGGGGCTGGCAGCTGGCAGCAGAGCAGCCTGAGGGCTGCCCTCAGTGCTGGGCTCAAGCTGTGCAGGGCAGTGTGGGCAGGACGCAGCCAGGCTCTGCTCAGGGCTGGCCAAGGGCAGCACAAGGGGCACTGGGGGCAAGCTGCAGCAGAGGAGGTGGCAGGGGAAGAGGAGGGGAAGCTTTTTGGCTGTGAGGGTGGCAGAGGCCTGGAGCAGGCTGCCCAGAGAGGCTGTGGAGTCTCCTTCTCTGCAGCCATTGCAACCCCCCTGGCTGTGCTGTGTGTGCCCTGCCCTGGGTGCTGCTGCTCTGGCAGGGCTTGGGCTGGCTGCTCTCTGGGGGTCCCTTCCAGCCCCTCACACTCTGTGATGCTGTGACCCTGTCTGAGTAGAAAAACACTGAGGACTGGCCTGGGGCACACTGTGGCCTGGGGCAGGCTAACTGCAAAGTCTGAACTAATCCACATCCTTCTCAGTGACCCTTGGAGTCTGAAATCCAAAGCCTCCTTCAGGACACCAGCCCTGTAGAGCCACTTCTCTCTAGACATCCAGCACCAACCCTTTGTACTCAGAACCAAGCTCCTTTACCTGGTTACAACATCACAGCCTGGCACATCCCTGCTCTCCCCAGCTGAAAGCTCAACTCCAGAGCACCACAGGAACCCCACATGCCCAGCAGCAGCCATCCCAGCCTAGTTCCTGACTCCCACTTCTCTTTTCAGTGCACTCCATCAGTCCACAGCTGCACAAACCTCTCACAGCCACCTCAGACCAAACGGCAGCCCACACAGAGCTTGGGTGCTAGGGACAGCTGAGCTGATGCAAGGGTCTGAAGTGCAGAAGAAGGGGTGAAAGGGGATCCAAAGGCAGGCAGCCTGCACTGGCAAGCACCCCAGCAAGAAACCCCAGCAGTGAAGTTAGAAGGGGAGGGTAAATTAGAGGAGCTGCTGCTACTCTCCAGGCTGTAATCACAAGCCTGTGGCTCCAAGGGAAGCTGCCAGCCAGGCCAGCCTGCTCTGAGCAGCTTTTTGGCAGGCAAAGCCACTGACAGCAACCAGGCCCTGCCTCCCTGGCACTTGTTGTGAGACTGAGGATGTTGGAACTATGANCATGGCTGGAGGTGTTTCAGGCCAGGCTGGCTGAGGCTGTGTGCAGCCTGCTCTAGGGTAGGGTGTCCCTGGGCATGGCAGGGGGGTTGGAACTGGCTGCTCCTTGTGGTCCCTTCCAGCCCTGACTGGTTCTGTGACTCTGATTCTGTATTCTGGGTCTCTCAGACTCTCTGGTTCTGGGACAGACCCCAGGCACACCTGCAGAGGGCAAAGTCCCTATCAGACAGATGGCCAAGCAGAACCAAGGTCTGCTGCTTCCTGCAGGCTGCTCTTCATCACCCCCCTCCTGCTCTTGCAGGGAAGATGATGCAGTGAGTCCAGGCATTATCTATGGCAAGAAAAGGAGGCTGAGAACAGGAGATGAGTCCTGAGGGGCTTTTATAACCTTCCTAGTAAAGCTGCCCAGGATCTGGTTGTGCCTTCCCCCCTGCCAGCCTCTGGGATGGGGCTGGGAGCACCACAGTGCTGTGCAGGCTGTGGAGAGGCACAGATGAATGGTCGAGCTGGAGCAGAAACAAGAAAGAGGAGGGACAAGGACTAGCATTTACCTAGGGGGAATTTGGGCTCCTAAAGTCAGGCTCCTGGCTCTAAGACCTCTCCTCTCTCTCTTCCCTTCTGGGGAAGTGAGTGGGGCAGTGGTGGAAGCAGAGGCACAGAAGTTCCATGGGAACATGAGGAGGAATTTTTCCCTGTGAGGGTGCCAGAGCCCTGGCACAGGCTGCCCAGGGGGGCTGTGCAGCCTCCCTCTCTGCAGCTATTCCAAACACACCTGGATGTGCTCCTCTGTGATCTGCTCTGGGTGCTCTCTCTGGCAGGGGCTTGGACTGGCTGAGCTTTGGAGGTCCCTTCCAGCCCCTGACCTTCAGTGATTTGAGCTGCTTGGGAGCTGGATGGGTGAGCTCCCCTCTGAGCTTCACTCTGCCACACAGCCTCAGCCCAAAGCAAAGCTGCTTGTGTTCAGCAGAAGATGCCCCCCACTTGTTCCCTTCCATGGGAGCTCCATTTCCAGCTCCTCTCTGTTTACTGGTGTGCTGCCTTCAGTAACAACTGAGTGCTCCTCGGGAGCTCCAGGCATCGGAACGCATAATTAATCACACAACCCAACCCCAGGAGCCTTCAAATCTTCATTAGAAAGAAATCATGACCCTAGAAGAAAAAAAGAGAGAGAGAGAGAGATCCTTTCTCTCCCTTAATTGGTGTGGGAAGCACAGCCACAGCTCTCTCTGCATGCACAGAGCAGGGAAACCAATTCCAGCCCCCACCAAGGCAACGTGGTGCCAGCAGCCCTCCCTCACAGAACCACAGAACCAACCAGGTAGGAAAAGACCTTTCTGAGATCACAGAACCAGTCAGGGCTGGAAGGGACCACAAGGAGCAGCCAGTGCCATCCCCCTGCCATGCCCAGGGACACCCTACCCTAGAGCAGGCTGCCCACAGCCTCAGCCAGCCTGGCCTGAAACACCTCCAGCCATGGGGCCTCAACCACCTCCCTGGGCAACCCCTGCCAGCCTCTCACCACTCTCATGCTGAAGAACTCCTTCCTAACATCCAGGCTGACTCTCCCCTGCCCCTCCCATCTGCCCCCCTGGGTCCACACACAGCCACTGGCAGCTCCCTGGAACACAGGGTGCAAAGATCCTCCCAGCTCTGCTTTTGTCCCAGGTAGTGACTTTGCAGCACCTTCCCAGCTTGCCTCATCCACCTGCACTCCTGGCCCTGGAATGAGCCCCCACAGGGCTAAGCCTTGTGCCCTGCTAGCAGGTTAAGAGCAGGCAGCACCAAGAGACAGTTGATTGCCTTGGGAGTGTTTAACTTCCCCTGCAGTTTTCTCTTCTGCTAGACACTGGAATGAGCTGCTCTGGGAGGTGGTGGCTGTGTTTCAGGGTGGTTTGGATGTGGTGCTTGGGGCTATGGTTGAAGGTGAATCTTGTAGAGCAAGGTTCTAGGTTGGCCTGAGTGATGCTGAGGGCCTTTGGCAGCCTGGGTGGTGCTGTGATGAAGCAGGGTTCCAGGTCAGCCGGGGGGGTGCTGTGATGAAGCAGGGTTCCAGGTCAGCCGGGGGGGTGCTGTGATGAAGCAGGGTTCCAGGTCAGCATACGGCGACCACCGAGGACGACACGCTCTCCCCACGCGACGCTCATCCGAACGGCCTTTGGCAGCCTGGGTGGTGCTGTGATGAAGCAAGGGCTAACAGGTAAGGCACTGCTGGTAGGGCAGCAGGAGCAAGCAGCTAACTTGTTTGCTTCACAAGGAGAACACAACACCAAAGGAAAGAGCCTGCAGCCTTCTGCACCGTGCCCATGAACTTTATCCTGCTGAACAACACACAGTGTCCAAGAACAATTTCCTGCTCCCAGACTCTGTGACCTGGGACTGGAGCCCAAAGACTCCCAAGAAGCTCCAGCAGGCAGTAGGCAGCTGTGTGTCCCCAGGGAACAGCTCACTGGCACTAAATCCTCACTGCCTTAAGAAGGGTGCCTGGAAGTGGCTCGAACAGAAGAAAAGGGAAGGCTGCTCTGACTGAGTGACTCATAGAAAGAGGGAGGGAGGTCTTAAGATACTCCTTGGAAAGGATTTCAAAGCTGAGCATATTGTTCCAGGAAATGTTTACAGACTGGGAAAGAGGAAGTTTTGACTTTCATTGGCTTGCCCTGCTGCAACATGGCCTGGTTACCAAAAACACAGAGAGCGAGGGAGAAGAAAAGCTCCTTTCTGAAGAAGGGCTGGGCAGGAGGCAAAGGGAGTGCAGCCCTGCCAGTGGCAGCTCTGCTTTAAGCAACCAGCCAAGAGGAGAAAATGAGCTCCATCCCAGCTCCTCCTGTGCCTCAGCCCCACCAACACCTCACAGAGGAACTCAGGAGAGGCAGAGCAGGAGGAGCACAGCCCTGTGAGGAGAGGCTGAGGGAGCTGGGGGTGTGCAGCCTGCAGCAGAGGAGGCTCAGGGCAGAGCTCATTGCTGTCTGCAGCTCCCTGCAGGGAGGCTGTAGCCAGGTGGGGTTAAGGCCAGGCTGGGTGAGGCTGTGGGCAGCCTGCTCTAGGGTAGGGTGTCCCTGCCCATGGCAGGAGGGTTGGCACTGGCTGATCCTTGTGCTCCCTTCCAACCCTGACTGATTCTATGATTCTTCTGCCAGGCAGCCAGCACCAGAAGAAGGGGACACAGCCTCAAGCTGTGCCAGGGCAGGTTCAGGCTGGATGTTAGGAGGAAGTTGTTGGCAGAGAGAGTGATTGGCATTGGAATGGGCTGCCCAGGGAGGTGGTGGAGTGGCCGTGGCTGGAGGTGTTGAAGCCAAGCCTGGCTGGGGCACTTAGTGCCATGGTCTGGTTGGTTGGGCAGGGCTGGGGGCTAGGTTGGGCTGGGGGAGCTTGGAGCTCTCTGCCAGCCTGGCTGACTCTATGACTCACTGCAGCCTTTAAGGCCATGCCTGTCACACACCACTTGCCTTACAAGAGGACAGCTCTCCTGCCTGAACACCTGAGCAGTGGCTGGGAGATGGCACATGCAGCAGAGTGGCCTTGAGCTGGCAGTGGTGAGGTTTTGTGCTCTTGCAGATGCAGCAAGTTCACAACAGCCAACAGGCAAAGCAGAACTGTGTGCATGCTCCTGTGGAAGAGCTCAGGAACAGCACAGCAGGTTTTAAGGGCAGTGGCTCCTAAGTTTAGTACAGCTGAGACTCCTGTGAGGCTCCTGTGCCTTTGAGTCGAGCCCTGTGCTGGGCAGGTGGCATTTCCTTCCCCTCATCCACTCAGGAGGTCTTCTCCCATTCCCCACAAGAGGCTGCAAGATCCTTCTCCTGCTCTCAGTAGGTTTTCGGTGGCAGCATCGCCCCAGAGGCAGAGCTCACAGAGGAGCCAGCCAGGTCCCAGGGCTGGGAGCTAAGCACACCTGAGCTGCTCCCCACTCTGGCTGGGCTCTTGCCTCCCCAAAGCAGTGTTCTCCTCCCAGCAGAAAGAGCTACAAGAACAGAGGCTTCTGGAGGGCTCAGCAGAAAGTGAGGGCTGAAAGAACAGAGTCCCTCAGACTGCCCCTCCTGCTCCGAAGGCTTACAGCAGCTTCTCTCTTCCTGCCCACCCCACAGCCCTGGCTCTAAAAGAGGACAGAGGTACTTTAAAACAGGCCACAGAGTTTGTGGGGAGGGAGGAGAGCACAGGATCATAGAATGGCTGGAAGGGACCTTAGAGATCATCTGCTCCAACCTCCCTGCCACGGGCAATGAGAACAAAGGCTGATCACAGGCCAGGGCAGCAGAGATGAAGCCAATGCCCATCAAAGGTGCAAGGATGTCCATCCAGAACGACAAACAGACCAGCAGCCTGATCCAGAAGCAATGAAAGGGAGGCTGGGAAGAAGGGTAGCACTTGACTGCTGGAGCTGTGTGGCAGAAGACAGCAGGGGCTGCACAGCTCCTCTTGCTCATGCTCAGGCTTTTTTGCAGCCACAGCTAATGACTTTTGACACTGCAGGAAGCCTAACAAAGGGTTAAAAAAGTAGTTTGCTCTGCAAACCATTTTGTCCAAGACACAGAACAGAGAATCTTAGAATGGTCTGGGTTGGAAGGGAGCTCCAAAGGGCACCCAGCCCAACCCCTTGCACTCAGCAGGGACATCCTCCACTACAGCAGGTTGCTCACAGCCTTGCCCAGCCTCACCTCCAACAGCTCCAGCCATGGGCACTCAGCTCCCTCCCTGGGCAACCTGTTGCAGTGTGGCAGCAGCCTCCTGCTGCAGAACTTGTTCCTCACAGCCAATCTCAAGCTGCTCTGCTCTCAGCTCAAACCATTGCCCTCCTCCTGCCCCTGCCGAAGTCCCTCTGATGTCAGCACTGCTCTAACCTGTGGAACCTTAAGCTTGTGCTTTGGAAATGAAGGGTCCCTGCAGCTGAACTGACTTCAAGGCATCCTGAAATGTAACCTGCTTGACAAGACAGTAGTCAAAAGGCAGTGCCAGAGTGTGTGCATCAGCAGGGCCCAGATGTAAGTGCTTAGTAGCAACCACTGGCTCGGGCTTGGGTAGCCAAGCAGCCTACCAACAGAACTGGCCAGGGACACCCACTCAGGGAACATGAGCCAGTCAATGCCAGGATGCCTTTGTTAAGTGCTGAACTGCTGCTGACACAGAGAAATGTGCTTTCAATCAGACCAAACTGCACCACAGCACACAAAACCAGAGAGAGGACTGCAAAGCTTTAAAGAAGGCAGCCAAGGGACCGGGGCTGGAGCGTGGCGGAAGGAAAGAGGGGGTCCCTCCGACCTGACCAGCAGCCCCCAGATCACACACAGGCTACATCTTCTGTTGCCAACCTCCCCCAGGGCTGGGCTTTAATCAGGGAGCGTTGGGCAGAGCTGTAAGAGGAGGAAGAGCCAAATTCCCCTCCCTTTACTCCTCCTGCTCGCCCTCATTTACATTAACTCCCCAGCTAATGGAGCACGACTGCTACAGTCGCGGTCCAGTGGCGCAGGCTCACTGGGGACACTAAAACGGACACTCAGAAACACAGAGCAAGATCTTAGACCCAAGCAGGTGGGAAGAGAGCTCCAAGCTCAGCCAGTCCAGCCCCTGCTCAGGCTCCTGCTGTCTGCTGCTTGCCCTCTTTGAAGCTCTTCAGAGGTCACAAGCCAGGCTGCCCTGCTGCCTGCCAAGTCCTTCCAATCCCAGCTTTCACTCCCCATGCCAGCAGCACCTGATGGCAGAAGCAGGTCCTCATTTCAGCTCAGCAGAGATCTTCCCTCAAATTAACCATCCATGCTCTGAACAACTCACAGGAACTGAAACCTGTATGTGGCACTCGTGGAGATGCTGCACTGGGGGCTCTGGAAACAGGCTGCAGTGCTGCAAAGCTCTGCTGCTCCCGTGGCCTTCCCACTGCTCCAGCAGCAGCTGGAAGCCTGACCTGGGTGACAGGAGGCACTGCCCAGCTTTAGAGCATGCAGCTCTGAAGTAAGCCTTGCTCCTTCAGAGGAGACTCAACTAACCACACAGAGCTGTGCTTATGACCACAGAACCAAGCAGGCTGGCAGAGAGCTCCAAGCTCCCCCAGCCCAACCTAGCCCCAGCCCTGCCCAACCAACCAGACCATGGCACTAAGTGCCCCAGCCAGGCTTGGCTTCAACACCTCCAGCCACGGCCACTCCACCACCTCCCTGGGCAGCCCATTCCAATGCCAATCACTCTCTGCCAACAACCTCCTCCTGACATGCAGCCCCAGGCAGAGCCCGGGCAGGGCTGTGGCAAGCCTGCTGCTGTGTCCCGGTCCCTGCTGACGGCACCGCGGGGCTGGGCTGCAGCTGCCTGCTGCGGTACCACCACAGCCCTTTCAAGCTGGCTGCAGGGCTGGGGCAGGCAGGGACAGCAATGTGCCCTGGTGGCCAAGAGGGCCAGGGGGGTCCACCGGGGGGGGCATTCAGAAGAGTGTGCCCAGCAGATCAAGGGAGGATCTCCTGCCCCTCTACTCTGCCCTGCTCAGACCTCATCTTGAGCATTGCATTCAGCTCAGGGCTCCCCAGTTGAAGAGGGACAGGGATCTGCTGGACAGGGTCCAGTTGAGGCTATAAGGATGATGAGGGTACTGGAGCACTGCCTGGTGAGGAGAGGCTGAGGGCCCTGAGGCTGCTTAGTCTGTAGAAGAAAAGGCTGAGAGGGGATTTAATCAATGCCTGTATCTATCAGGGGGCTGGGGGTCAGGAGGGGGGGACAGGCTCTGCTCACTGCTCCCTGGGACAGGACAAGCAGCAATGGATGGAAGCTGCAGCACAGGAGGTTCCAGCTCAGCACAAGAGGGAACTTCCTTACCCATACAGGGTGCCAGAGCCCTGGCACAGGCTGCCCAGAGAGGTTGTGGAGTCTCCTTCTCTGGAGCCTTTCCAGGCCTGTCTGGATGTGTTCCTGTGTGCCCTGAGCTGGACTGTGTGGTCCTGCTCTGGCAGGGGGCTTGGACTGGATGAACTCTTTGGGTCCCTTCCACATCCTAGGATCCTGTATGACCCTGGGATCCCAGCAGAGCTAAAGGCTTGGCTGCACTTCAGTGCAGGCTGCAGGTGGTGTGGTGCTGCTCCCCCACCCAAATCAGGAGGTGAAGCAGTTAGCACTCAGTTACTCAGTCTATCAAACATTAACCCTCCTAATCCATGTCAGGACCCGAAAGAGTCTTGCTTAAAACCCCCTAAGCTGCTGCTGTCACAAAGCTTGGGGTCTCCTGGCTGTTTGCTTTCCCAGGGCAGAGGCAGCAGGGGTTAGGATTCCAAGCACTGCTTATCCTTCCTGGATACTGTCCACTGGCTTCACAGCTGAGGGAGGATGGACAGACATGAGTGGGCTGCTTTGATTTGCCTTCTGGCATAAATATTCATCCCCACATACCTCAGCCAAACATTAACAGCAAAGCCTTGCCCTGAGAGCCCACAGCAACAGGAAAGCTGAAGGTGCAGATTGTCAAGAGCCACAGGATCACAGAGTGCCAGGGGCTGGGAGGGACCCCCAGAGAGCAGCCAGCACAAGCCCTGCCAGAGCAGCAGCACCCAGGGCAGGGCACACACAGCACAGCCAGGGGGGTTGCAATGGCTGCAGAGAAGGAGACTCCACAGCCTCTCTGGGCAGCCTGCTCCAGGCCTCTGCCACCCTCACAGCCAAAAAGCTTCCCCTCCTCTTCCCCTGCCACCTCCTCTGCTGCAGCTTGCCCCCAGTGCCCCTTGTGCTGCCCTTGGCCAGCCCTGAGCAGAGCCTGGCTCCACATTTGGCAGCTGCTGTCTGTGGGACCTGATGCACTGCAGCCTGCAGGGTCTTTGGAGCTGCACTGCAGGTTTCACAGAGCAGTGCAGTGCTGCAGGCTCTGTGCCTCCTGCTGCACATGGTTCTGCACACAGAGCCTGCCCTTGGCACTGCTCTGCTCAGACCTCACCTCCAGTCCTGCCTCCAGTGCTGCTGGCCCCAGCAGGAGGAGGGCACAGGGCACAAGGGCACACTGCTGTCCCATGCGGGACTTGCTGGCACTCCAAGGCCCTTCTCCATGGAGCTGCTTTGCAGCAGGATGACCTCCAGTCTGTACTGGTCAGCTTTTAGAAGCAGACAAACAAGGCAATGCCAGCAGCACCTCGGAGAAGGCTGCACCCCTCTGTGAGGTGGTCACCCAGCTCTGTAGCTGGGAGCACAGGGCTGTTGCTCTGTGCCTTTCATCTGTTTCTGTGGTCAAACTCTTCTCTATCCACATGCCCCACATTAGCCACCTCGAGAAGGCAAAGGGCCCTGAGAAAAAGGACATTGTGCCACTTAGCATGACAAAGCTTCCATCAGAGAAAGAGACCAAAGCATTGGAGGTGTTGAGGGCAGGGCTGGATGGAGCCTCAAGCACCCTGGACTAGTGGGAGGTGTCCCTGCCTGTGGCAGGGGGTTGGAACTGGACGATCTTCAAGGTCCCTTCCAACCCAACCCATTCCATCCATCTGTGATTCATGGCCACTTTCTGCAGGAAAAAAACAGGCAGGAGAACTGAGGTTTCAAGAAGCCATTTCTGCCCTGACAGCCTAATGTTCCCTCTGCTCACAGACTGCCTAGCACAGAGCTGAGGAGTCTCCACAGCTCACAGGGGTGGAAATGGCTGAGAGCAGCCAGGCAGAGAGGAGCTGGGGGTGCTGGCAGAGAGGAGCTGAAGAGGAGGCAGCAGTGCCCAGGTGGGCAGCAGAGCCAATGGCATCCTGGGCTGGCTCAGGAGCAGTGTGGGCAGCAGGACAAGGGAGGTTCTTCTGCCCACCCCTGTGCTCAGCACTGCTCAGGCCACCCCTGGAGTGCTGTGTCCAGTTGTGGGCTCCTCCATTGCAGAGAGATGTTGAGGTGCTGGAAGGTGTTTGGAGGAGGGCAGCAAGGCTGGGGAGGGGCCTGGAGCACAGCCCTGTGAGGAGAGGCTGAGGGAGCTGGGGGTGTGCAGCCTGCAGCAGAGGAGGCTCAGGGCAGAGCTCATTGCTGTCTGCAGCTGCCTGCAGGGAGGCTGTAGCCAGCTGGGGTTGGGCTCTGCTGCCAGGCAGCCAGCAACAGAACAAGGGGACAGAGGCTGAAGCTGTGGCAGGGCAGGTCTAGGCTGGATGTGAGGAGGAAGTTGTTGGCAGAGAGAGTGATTGGCATTGGAATGGGCTGCCCAGGGAGGTGGTGGAGTGGCCGTGCCTGGAGGTGTTGAAGCCAAGCCTGGCTGGGGCACTTAGTGCCATGGTCTGGTTGGTTGGGCAGGGCTGGGTGCTAGGTTGGGCTGGGGGAGCTTGGAGCTCTCTGCCAGCCTGCTTGGTTCTATGACAGGATGTGGCTGGGGCAAGCAGCCTGATGCAAGGGGGGAGAGAAATGGTGCCTGCAGCTGATGTGCCACACACTGCTGAGCCTCAGCAGGCTCCACCAGCTCAGTTTCAGGGAGCTAAGCCAAGACACCAATAATTACAGAAAGAAAAAAACAGTCCAATGTTTGCCAAAGCTCTTAGGAGAAGTAGGACCTGTTCCAAGAAAGGTGATTTCACAACCAGCTCAGCCTAGGAGCAGGCTGATAATCTGCTGAGCTGAGGGACCCCTCATGAGGGGGTCTGCAGACAGGCCAAGGGGCAATGGTTTGGAGCTGAGGCAGAGCAGGGGGAGAGTGGAGCTGAGCAAGAAGCTGTTGAGTGTGAGGGTGCTGAGAGCCTGGCACAGGCTGCCCAGGGAGGCTGTGGCTGCCTCCTTGCTGGAGGTGTTCTGGGCCAGGCTGGCTGAGGCCTTGAGGAGCTGAGTGTGGCTGATAGGTGTCCCTGGGCACGGTGGGCAGGTTGCAGCAGCTGAGCTCTGAGCTCCTGCCAGCCTGAGCCCCTCTGTGGCTCTGTGTCTCGTGTGGGTAACACACAAGTCGATTCAGATGGGTCTTAATCTGTTCTTGAACCCAAGCTGATGCCTCAGATGAGCTCTGAGGTCCCTTCCATCCTGAGCCTTTCTGTGCTTCTGTGACCAGTGGCAATGTGAAGCCTCTCTGGACAGCCTGGCTCCAGCACCCTGGAATTCAGCAAGTTACTCCTCACGTTTAGATGGAGCTGCTGATGCTCTTCTTTGTGTTCACTGCCCCTTGTCCTGTCCCTGGGCACCACTGAACACAGCCTGGTCCCACCCTCCTGCCAACCACCCCTGAAGCATTGATCAGCACTGGTGAGACCCCCCTGAGGCTGCTCTCTTCCAGACTAAACAGCCTCAATGCTCTCAGACCTTCCTCATGGCAGAGATGCTCCAGTCCCCTCAGCATCTCTGCAGCTCTTTGCTGTATCCCCTCCAGCAAGCTCCTGTCCTGCTTGAACTGGGGAGCCCAGAATTGCACACAGTGCCCCAGACAGAAGAGGAGAGGAGGAGCAGAACCTCCCTGGGCCTGCTGGCCTCACCCTTCTGGCTGCATCCCAGGGATGCCACTGGCACCCCAGATGCCCAAGCAATCCTCTGCCTGCTTTTCAGATGCCCTGTGGGTGCTTCACTTGCTCTGCCCTCAGCAGCTCTCCTGACAGCAGTTACGGCACGAGGAAGCCTTCACCCTGGTTTCAGTCCCACCTCCCTGCTGCACTCTGGCACAACAAACAGGTCTCACCTGCACACGGGGCTGACCTTGCCCCAGCCCCACACCTGAGGGCTGCTGAATCCCCTCCCTAAAGCTCTCTCTCTGTCCAGACAATCAAACCCTAAAGAGCAGGACAGGAGCAGCTCCTGCAGGCAGTGCACCTGAGCTTTCAGAAGGGAAGTATGCCACAGGCTCATCCCACTGCCACGGCCACACTCGGGCAATGCCACAGCACTCCAGCCCTCAGCACTCAGCACAAGAGCTGCAGGAACTGATGGCAGGGAGCAGCAGAACTCCTCACAGTTGGCCAGGTCTTGCTTTACAAAGCTGCTCCTTTCCTGCCCAGGGCCTGGCAAAGCAAAGAAACCTGAAAACTTCTCTCATCTTTGACTTGGGGCTGGCTCTGCAGCATCACAGGACTCCACCACAGCCTTGCTCTCTGTTCCACTGAGCAACTGAGGCTCTCTCCCTGCTGCCATTCAAGCTCAGCCTGGATGTGTCCCTGGGCAGTCTGTGGCAGCTGGAGGTGCCCCTGCTGCCTGCAGTCAGCTGGACAAAAGGGGCTCTGAGGGTCCCTTCCAACCCCATGCAGGGACTCTGTGAAGCCCTTGGGTTTCATGGTGCCAGGAAAGAACAAAAGGACAGAGCAGGTGAAGCCTGCTCCTGCCACCTGGGAGCCATCCCCACACACTGCTGCAGCCAAGTCTTGCCCCCAGAAGGGCCACCTTTCTTGTGGACAGTGGCCTGGGGAGGGCACAGTCAGACAACAGACCTGAGACAGCTCTGCTGTGCCAGAGGCACCACCACCAGCTCCACCCTCACCCTTCCAGAGCAGTCTTTGTGCCCCTGGGTTGCTGCAGCATGCACTCAAAAGTCTTCTGTACTGCCTGTGCCCTTTTGGGCTTGGATCACTTCCCAAGAACCCCAAGGAAGGTCTCCTGCCTTCCACTGACACATTTCTAGCTCGCTGATAAAACACATGCCTGACCTGAGGGAGCAGCAAAACCAATCCCTCCTGATTCTTCTGGCCTGCTGCCCTGGCAGGTACCACAGGGCACTGAGCCCAACCTCCTCCAACTGCAGGGTTGGTCCTGCTAACCCCAGAGAACAGATGTCTGGGGGGAAAGATGACTTCAGTCTAACCTTCACAGTAAGAGGCAAACTGAGGGCTCACTCCTGACGAAGCAACCACCTTGGCCTGTGGTTGGGTCATGGCAGCTTCTCAGCCCATGGCAGCCTCTGAGCCCATGGCAGCTTCTCATCCATGGCAGCCTCTGAGCCCATGGCAGCTTCTCATCCATGGCAGCCTCTGAGCCCATGGCAGCCTGCTGTGAAGTTGTGCTGTAGACACTAAGTACACACAGGAAGGCTGCAGAGGGACTGTTGGCAAAGGCCTGCAGGGACAGGAGGAGGGCAATGGTTTGAGCTGAGAGCAGAGCAGCTTGAGATTGGCTGTGAGGAACAAGTTCTGCAGCAGGAGGCTGCTGCCACACTGCAACAGGTTGCCCAGGGAGGGAGCTGAGTGCCCATGGCTGGAGCTGTTGGAGGTGAGGCTGAGCAGGGCTCTACTCTGCTCTCATTTTAAACCATTGCCAAGTCCTGCATGGGACAGCAGTGTGCCCTTGTGTCCTGTGTCCTCCTCCTGCTGGGGACAGCTGGACTGGAGGCAGGACTGGAGGTGAGGTCTGAGCAGAGCAGTGCCAAGGGCAGGCTCTGTGTGCAGAACCATGTGCAGCAGGAGGCACAGAGCCTGCAGCACTGCACTGCTCTGTGAAACCTGCAGTGCAGCTCCAAAGACCCTGCAGGCTGCAGTGCATCAGGTCCCACAGACAGCAGCTGCCAAATGTGGAGCCAGGCTCTGCTCAGGGCTGGCCAAGGGCAGCACAAGGGGCACTGGGGGCAAGCTGCAGCAGAGGAGGTGGCAGGGGAAGAGGAGGGGAAGCTTTTTGGCTGTGAGGGTGGCAGAGGCCTGGAGCAGGCTGCCCAGAGAGGCTGTGGAGTCTCCTTCTCTGCAGCCATTGCAACCCCCCTGGCTGTGCTGTGTGTGCCCTGCCCTGGGTGCTGCTGCTCTGGCAGGGCTTGTGCTGGCTGCTCTGGGGGTCCCTCCCAGCCCCTGGCACTCTGTGATTCTGTGCTTCCTTTGGCCAGCTCTGCAGGATTATGAAATGAGAGAGGAGCTGAGAACACGAAGGGGAGCAGACACCTGCAGAGAAACCAAAGGGGTCCACAGAAACCAACTCCACACTCAGATGTCAGGAAGGAGAGTTTGGCATCTGCATGGAGAGATCCAAGGCAATCAAAGACAGCCCCCAACAAAAGCTGGAGCTTAAAGAAAGAAGTAACCCAAGAGAGCCTGCAAAGAGAATTCACTCTGAAGGCCAACCCAAGGGAGAGACTTCAAACGAAGCCCAGAGGAAGCCTATCCACTGGAGCTGAGCAACCAAACCATCACTCCAGATGATTCCCTGTGACTTGGCTGCTTGGCTGCTGCTTTGCTGGGCTTCTCTTTACCGGGAAAGGAGCTGCAAGGCAGGTTAAAGCTCAGCTGCACGGAGCTGCAGAAGCTCTGATGCCCTCTGGGCGCTTTCATGAGGCTGACTTCCCTCCCACCCACTCCAGTTTGCTCTCTCTCAGTAGGTCACATCCATGGCTGTCAAGGCATGACCAGCAAGGGTTGGGCAGGTGAACCTCCTTCAGATTCCACCTTTTATTCTTTCTGGAGATCAGGAAGAAACTCTTTGCAGTGAAGGTGGTGAGACAGTGGCACAGGTTGGCCAGGGAGGTAGTGCAGCACAGAATCTCTGTGGAGTGTGAATAATGAAACCATCACTGCTCAGCACTCAGATCTGCACCTCCAGATCTCTGACCTCCTAACACACAGCTGGGCTGCAGGAGAGCTTCTGCAGCCTCACCTCCTAACACACAGCTTGGCTGCAGGAGAGCTTCTCCAGCCTCACCTCCTAAGAAGCTTGGAACTGGATGATCTCTGAGGTCCCTTCCAACCTAAACCATTCAGTGAATCTCTGAATCCCTCCCAGCTAGGAGGAATTTTACATGCAGTGAACCTACCTTAAGAAAGGACCACACCAAAGCCCCCAGCCCAAAGGCTTAACCCTTGGCTCAGCAGGTCAGACCCTTAGTGCAGAAGGACAGAAGCTGCTGGAGCCTCACTGAACCTGCCTGCTGGAGGAGACACCCCAAACTCACCCCAGATATATGGAGCAGGATCCCAGCTCCAGCAGTGCCAGAGCTAATGGACATCACAGAACCAGTCAGGGTTGGAAGGGACCACAAGGAGCAGCCAGTGCCAATCCCCTGCCATGCCCAGGGACACCCTACCCTAGAGCAGGCTGCACACAGCCTCAGCCAGCCTGGCCTGAAACACCTCCAGCCATGGGGCCTCAACCACCTATGCTTGCAGGAGTGATGGTGGAAATGTTCCTACCTCTGACTGGCACAGACTTTGTCACCCATGGCATTCCAGTGCTGCACTTCAACCCTGGAATGGCTCAGGTTGGAAGGGACCTCAGAGCTCATCTGAGGCATCAGCTTGGGTTCAAGAACAGATTAAGACCCATCTGAATCGACTTGTGACACACAATCACAGAGGGGTTACAGCTCAGCTGCTGCAACCTCCCCACCATGCCCAGGGACACCTCTCAGCCACACTCAGCTGCTCAAGGCCTCAGCCAGCCTGGCCAAGAACACCCCCAGCAAGGAGCCAGCCACAGCCTCCCTGGCAGCCTGTGCCAGGCTGTCAGCACCCTCACACTCAACAGCTTCTTGCTCAGCTCCACTCTCCCCCTGCTCTGCCTCAGCTCCAAACCATTGCCCCTTGGCCTGTCTGCAGACCCCCTCAGCACAAGTCCCTCTGCAGCCTTCCTGCAGGATGCCTTCAGCTCTTGGCAGGCAGCTCTGAGCTGCCCCTGGAGCCTTCTCCTCTGCAGGCTGCACCCCCCCAGCTCCCTCAGCCTGTGCTCACAGCAGAGCTGCTCCAGCCCTGGCAGCATCTTTGTGGCCTCCTCTGGCCTCCCTGCAGCAGCTCTGTGTCCTCCTCCTGCTGGGGACACAACACCCCCAAGAACAAGGACAACAATAACAGGAGCAGCAGCACTAACCCAAAGAAAGGCACCAAGAGCACCAGGCACACAAGGAGCAGCCCAGCAAGGCTTTGTGATGCCAGTGAGGCAGAGGAAAGCCTGTGGGAGGGAGCAGAGGCAGAGCTCTCCCTGCCATGCAGAGGCTCTGGAGAGCTGCAGCCCTTTTTGAAGCACATTTCTGAAGCCTTCCACTCTGGGAAACCTTTTAAAATATTCAGCCCTGATTAGATCAAACATTTCCCTGCAAAGCCCAGTGAATGAGGTCTGGCATCTCAGCTGCCTGAGAGACAGGAGTGCAGAGGGAAGCCTAGGGGAGGAGAAGAGACTTTAAGCTTCCCTGACATCTCCTCCACAGCCAGGCAGGCGAGGAAGCCTTTTTGGGTCACTGCTTATCAGCAAGAACATCCAGGCTCAGCTGTACTGCAACCATGAGGGGGGCAGAAAACTCTCTTCTATTCTCTGATAGCAAAATTCAGTCCCAGTGGCTCTGCTGAGCAGCCAAGGGAGGGCCTCTTGCTCACAACCCTGTCCTGCTGCAGCCAACGGTGCTACAGCAGCCACAGCAGTGAGTGAAATCAGCTTGCTGCAGCCCCAGAGTGCTCCTAAGCTGCACAGGCATGGTCTGCTCTGGTGTTGCACCTCCTGGTGAGAAGGCAGCTCCAGGAGGGATGGAGCTCAGCAACATGGCCCTGCTCAAGGAGGGATGGAGCTCACCACCAAGGTCCTGCTCAAGGAACAGATCCCTGTCTTTCTTGAGTTGGGAGCCCAGTACTGGACACAGTGTTCCAGGTGTGGTCTCAGAGGAGAGAAATCCAATGCTGTGCCTCAGTGAAAGCATTTCCTAACTGTCAAGGCATGAGAACACTTCCTCTGTGCATTGCAATTACTGAGCACCTTCCCTCTGCTCCTGGAGCCAGAAAGTCTGCACACCACCAGCACAGCTCCCCACATCTCCTCTCTGTGTTGCAAGCATTGCTACGTCAGCCTGAGCTCATCCTTCCCTCCTGGCATCACTCTGTGCTGGGGAAGCTGTCACATGGAGTTTGGTACCTGCCAGGACCAAGGTGTCAAGCATGCAGCTGCCTCCTCATAGAACAGCTTAGGCTGGCAGGGAGCTCAGAGCTCCTCTGCTCCAACCTCCCCACCATGAGCAGGGACACCTCTCAGCCACACTCAGCTGCTCAAGGCCTCAGCCAGCCTGGCCCAGAACACCCCCAGCAAGGAGGCAGCCACAGCCTCCCTGGGCAGCCTGTGCCAGGCTCTCAGCACCCTCACACTCAACAGCTTCTTGCTCAGCTCCACTCTAACCCTGCTCTGCCTCAGATCCAAACCATTGCCCCTTGGCCTGTCTGCAGACCGCCTCAGCACAAGTCCCTCTGCAGCCTTCACAGAATCAGGCAGGTTGTAAGAGATCTCCAAGCTCCCCCAGCCCAACCTAGCCCCCAGCCCTGCCCAACCAACCAGACCATGGCACTAAGTGCCCCAGCCAGGCTTGGCTTCAACACCTCCAGCCACGGCCACTCCACCACCTCCCTGGGCAGCCCATTCCAATGCCAATCACTCTCTCTGCCAACAACTTCCTCCTCACATCCAGCCTAGACCTGCCCTGCCACAGCTTCAGGCTGTGTCCCCTTCTTCTGCTGCTGGCTGCCTGGCAGCAGAGCCCAACCCCAGCTGGCTACAGCCTCCCTGCAGGGAGCTGCAGACAGCAATGAGCTCTGCCCTGAGCCTCCTCTTCTGCAGGCTGCACACCCCCAGCTCCCTCAGCCTCTCCTCACAGGGCTGTGCTCCAGGCCCCTCCCCAGCCTTGCTGCCCTTCTCTCAACACCTTCCAGCACCTCAACATCTCTCTGCAATGGAGGAGCCCAGAACTGGACACAGCACTCCAGGGCTGGCCTGAGCAGTGCTGAGCACAGGGGCAGAAGAACCTCCCTTGTCCTGCTGCCCACACTGCTCCTGAGCCAGCCCAGGATGCCATTGGCTCTGCTGCCCACCTGGGCACTGCTGCCTCCTCTTCAGCTCCTCTCTGCCAGCACCCCCAGCTCCCTCTCTGCCTGCCTGCTCTCAGCAGCCCCAGCCTGTAGTGCTGCTTGGGGTGGTTGTGGCCAAAGTGCAGAACCTACTGGCAGGCTCCTGCCCCTCAGCCATGAGCACAGCCCTGGCAGGAGAGCTCCTTGAACTCCTGTGTGTGGACAGTGGCTCAAAGGGTGTCCTCACCCAAACCAAGGGCAGAACCCCCACGGATGCCAGGGGAGGTCAGGGCATCATGCTGGGGGGGGAACTGGTGGGAGCCAAGACAACAGTGCCAAGCACTTCAGCCACCCCAGAGAGAGTGGGAGAGCCAAACCAATCCCAGCTGACAGGGAGGTTGTGCTGTCAAGTTTGAAATGAGCACTCCTTCAGAGAGTGATAAATATCAGCCACAGCTTTTATCTGAGCATCAGCCCAAACTGTTTCCTCCTTCTCTAATTAAAAGAGGGATCCGAGGGCCAGAACAATGATCTCCAGTCAAGGACTGCCACAGACAGAGGGCTCACACCAACTCACTTCCTACTCAGACAATGCAGCCCAGCTAAGGTTTGGGAGCACAACGTTTGTTGCTATTATTCGAGCTGGCACCACATGGCTCCTGCAGTACTTTGATGTGGCTGCCTCAGGCAGTTCATAACAGGAGCAATAATAGTGTAAAATACAAACAGAGCTGCTGAGCAGTTTGGGAAAGGACTGGGGGGGGAAGGAAAGCTGAGTCCCTGCTTTGGCAGCAAGAAGCAGCACCCACCCAGCCTGCTCTGCTTGCAGGGGCTGCTAAAACCAGCCCCAGATGTTAGCAGTGCCAGGTCTGTGCTCCTCAGCACAGGATCACAGCACGGCAGGGGCTGGAAGGGACCTCCAAAGCTCAGCCAGCCCAACCCCCCTGCCAGAGCAGCATCTCCTAGAGCAGATCACACAGGAACACAGCCAGGTGGGTTTGAGTATCTCCAGGAGGGAGATTCCACAACCCCTCTGGGGGCTCTGTCACCCTCACAGGGAAAAAATTCCGCCTGGTGTTTCCATGGCACTTCCTATGCCTCAGCTTCCCCCCAGTGCCCCTTGGCCTGGCACTGGGCATCACCCAGCAGAGCCTGGCTGCAGCCTCCTGGCACTCAGCTGCACACACTGGTAACAACTGAGGAGGTCACCTCCAGGCTCCTCCTGTCCCAGCAGCACAGCCTCAGCTCCCTACAGTGAAGGGCAGCTCAGTGACAGCACAGGGCAGGAGCACCCAGAGCAGATCACACGGGACACATCCCGGGGGTTGGAGCATCTGCAGAGAGGGAGACTCCACTGACAGCAGAGCTCCCCCAGCTTAGCAGGGGGGATGCAGCCCAGCTTGGGGTGGGCTGGGAGGGGTAAAGCTGACTTGGGTTTAGTAAGCACAGTTGTAGCAGGGCCAAGAAAAGCAGCAGAGCACAGGAGGAGGATAAAGCTAATGTTGATGCTGAGCAGCAGAGGGGTTCAGGGGAATCCTAGAACCAGTCAAGGCTG
>WAAF01001998.1:42498-66636 GCA_013400475.1 Tricholaema leucomelas | reverse complement strand
CCACCTCCAGCTTTGCTCCATTCCCCCCAGTCCTATCACTCCCTGACAGCCTAAAAAGTCCCTCCCCAGCTTTCTTGCAGCCCCCTTCAGATCCTGGAATGCCACAAGAAGGTCACCTGGGAGCCTCCTCTGCTCCAGCAGTTGCTTCTGCCCATCCATGGCTGTGCTAAGAGCCTTTGGTATTCCCAAGCCTGAAGCCAGGCTCACACACTTTGAGATTCAGCAGATCAAAGGAAATGGTTTCCAGCAAAAGAGAGATGCCAGGATAGGCCCAAACAGATCTTATTTACAGGTCTGACCCTTCAGGCATCAGTTGCCTTAACCTGCACAGGCACCGTGGCAGCAGTGGTGCTACCGCTCCAGCTGCGGGAGCGAGGCACGTCCAGGGGGAGGCCTGGCACAAACCAACAGTAACCATTCCATCTGCCCCAAACACTTCCTCACTTCCTTCTGTGTGCAGAAAGGTAGGGAAGGCTGCTCAGAAAACACTCAGCCTCATTCAGAAGCACAGCATGAAGAGAAGTCTGAAGTGAAGTCTCTCCAGCAGTGTGGAGGTTAAAGGCAAGCAGAGCTCACAAGGCTCAAAGGGTTAAGTGTCTGGGGGGGAAATCGAATCAACTAAAACACTGAACCAGAATATAGATAAAAGATCAAATATTGAATTCCACAGAGATCAAATGGTGTCTCCTTAGCTCCTTACCCACATCCCCAAGAGTGGCTGCCAATGGCTCCATGGCCAAGTGCAGGCCAGTGACAAGTGGAGTCCCTCAGGGATCAGCCCTGGGACCAGTTTTGTTCAACATCTCTGTGGGTGCCATGGACAGAGGCACTGAGTGCAGCCTCAGCAAGTTTGCTGCCCACACCAAGCTGTGTGGTGCTCAGACAGGCTGGAGGGCAGGATCCATCCAGAGGGACCTGGGCAGGCTGCAGAGGTGGGCACAAGCCAAGCTCAGGAGGTTCAACAAGACCAAGGGCAAGGTCCTGCAGCTGGGTTGAGGCAATGCCAAGCACCAATCCAGGCTGGGCAGTGCCAGGCTGGAGAGCAGCCCTGAGGAGAGGGACTTGGGGGTGCTGCTGGAGGAGAAGCTCAGCAGGAGCCAGCAGTGTGCACTTGCAGCCCAGAAAGCCAAGCAGAGCCTGGACCAGAAGAAGGGGACACAGCCCCAAGCTGTGCCAGGGCAGGTCTAGGCTGGATGTGAGGAGGAAGTTGTTGTCAGAGAGAGTGATTGGCACTGGAATGGGCTGCCCAGGGAGGTGGTGGAGTGGCCGTGGCTGGAGGTGTTGAAGCCAAGCCTGGCTGGGGCACTTAGTGCCATGGTCTGGTTGGTTGGGCAGGGCTGGGGGCTGGGTTGGGCTGGGGGAGCTTGGAGCTCTCTGCCAGCCTGCTTGGTTCTGTGTTTGAGTGGCTGAGGGTGGAGATGCCAGAGCAGTGCCAGCCAAGCAGCAGCAGGCCAGCTGTGAGGAAGAAGAGGGCTGGCACTGTTCCTGGGCTCAGCCCCACTCACCAGCCCTGTCTGCCCTCAGCTGCTGCCCCTGTGCAGCCCAGACAGCCACAGGCCCATGCTCTGCCCCGGGTCCTGTGTGAGGAGGAGACCTTCATGCTGGAAATGGGGGGAGAAGAGGGGTGGGGGAGGGGGAGAGCTCCTTTTCCAGCTGAAAGAAGCTGGTGTGCTCCAGCAGCTCTCTGCCAGGGGCTCTGGAGGTGGCTATTTAAGCAACAAAGGAAGTTCAAGGGTTCAGAACAGATTTCTGCTGCTTAACACTCCGCAATCTTCATTTCCCAGCTCAGCCTCCTGCTGGGCAATTGTGGATGCGTTTGAGACCAGTCCTGTCCTTAGCAGAGACCTGCTGCAAGCAGGGGACACAACCAGGTCACTCCATCACCAGAAGGGCATTTCCCTCAGCCCAGCCCTTGTACTCCAGAGACAAAGAGGGACAGGCGGATTTCATCCCCCCCTCCTCACACTAGCCAAGCTTCCACTCACAGCCTCTGGAGGTCTGAAGAGCCCTTTCCTTCCCCTTGGGCCCGGGGACCAACATGGGAACCCAGGGAAACCTTAAGGGGAGCTGTGTAAAGACCTGTGATAAGGATTGGCTGATGAGAGGATCAGCCCCGGCTGCCCCTGTCAGAAATGCATCCTCTGCTCAGAGCATGATCCTGCCCTCCCTGAGACTCCTCTCCACTCCCTCCTCCCTCCCTCTCTGCACAGCTCATTTCAGCCTGCAGGTGAGGAGGAAGCTGTTCAGCAGGAGAGTGGTGAGAGCCTGGCAGGGGTTGCCCAGGGAGGTGGTTGAGGCCCCATGGCTTGAGGTGTTTCAGGCCAGGCTGGCTGAGGCTGTGGGCAGCCTGCTCTAGGGTAGGGTGTCCCTGGGCATGGCAGGGGGGTTGGAACTGGCTGCTCCTTGTGGTCCCTTTCAGCCTTGACTGGTTCTAGGATTCCCCTGAACCCCTCTGCTGCTCAGCATCAACATTAGCTTTATCCTCCTCCTGTGCTCTGCTGCTTTTCTTGGCCCTGCTACAACTGTGCTTACTAAACCCAAGTCAGCTTTACCCCTCCCAGCCCACCCCAAGCTGGGCTGCATCCCCCCTGCTAAGCTGGGGGAGCTCTGCTGTCAGTGGAGTCTCCCTCTCTGCAGATACTCCAAGCCCTCCTGTTCAGCCTGGGGAAGAGAAGGCTCCAGGGAGATCTCAGAGCAGCCTGCCAGTGCCTGAAGGGGCTGCAGGAGAGCTGGGGAGGGACTTTGGAGACAGGCTGGGAGTGGCAGGATGAGAGGGGATGAAGCCTGATGAGGAGCAGCCTGCCAGTGCCTGAAGGGGGAGTGAGGATGGTGAGAGACTGGCACAGGCTGAGGGTGGTGAGAGACTGGCACAGGTTGCCCAAGGAGGTCATGGAGCACAGAAGCAGCCAATGCGATCAAAGATCAAAGATCACGTTGGGTGCTTCTGTGCTCCACAACCTCCCTGGAGGTGTTCAAAGCCAGGCTGGATGATCTTGGAGGTCTCTTCCAACCTGGTTGATTCCATGTGATCTGCTCTGTGTGCTCCTGCTCTGGCAGAGGGGGTGGACTGGATGAGCTCTGGAGGTCCCTTCCATGCTGTGATTCTATGACTCTGTGGCAGCTCCTAGTTCAGCTCAGTTCTGGAGGGCTTGTCCCTGGGTGCTGCTGGCCATGCCAGGCTGGCTGAGGCTGTGGGCAGCCTGCTCTAGGGTAGGGTGTCCCTGCCCATGGCAGAGGGGTTGGAATTGGCTGATCCTTGTGGTCCCTTCCAACCCTGACTGATTCTGTGATTCTAGATTGTCTCTTGGTGACACTTCCTACATCCACACCCAGCCTGGTCACAGTGGTCCACAGGCACTGCAGGGCACAGCCTGGCAGAGCAAAGACAGCCTAGAGAAGAGGAGGATGATCCAAACTGCTGTGCTCTGCCTCACTCCTCACCATAGGACCCCTCCAACTGCTAGCAGAAATTCCTCCAGTTCCAGTGCAGCTTTAGGTGGGCAGGAGGAATTTGGATAACAAATTAGCCGTGGGGCAGCAATGTGGCCCTGGTAGCCAAGAGGGCTAATGGGACCCTGGGGGGCATCAGGCAGAGTGTGTCCAGCAGATCAAGGGAGCTTCTCCTGCCCCTCTGCTCTGCCCTGCTCAGACCTCATCTTGAGCAGTGCCTCCAGCTCAGGACTCCCCAGTTGAAGAGGGACAGGGATCTGCCGGACAGGGTCCAGCAGAGGGCTATGGGGATGATGAGGGGACTGGAGCAGTGCCTGGTGAGGAGAGGCTGAGGGACCTGGGGCTGCTTAGTCTGGAGAAGAGAAGGCTGAGAGGGGATTGAATCAATGCCTATAACTATTTGAGGGCTGGGGGTCAGGAGGGGGATAGCACAAGCAGCAATGGATGG
Organism: Tricholaema leucomelas; assembly: GCA_013400475.1. Lineage (NCBI taxonomy): Eukaryota > Metazoa > Chordata > Aves > Piciformes > Lybiidae > Tricholaema lacrymosa > Tricholaema leucomelas. Next base: position 62,738 of record WAAF01001998.1, on the reverse strand, counting down.
AAGCTGCAGCACAGGAGGTTGCTCAGCACAAGGGGGAACTTCTTGACTGGAAGGGTCCCAGAGCCCTGGCACAGGCTGCCCAGAGAGGCTGTGGAGTCTCCTTCTCTGGAGCCTTTCCAGGCCTGTCTGGATATGTTCCTGTGTGCCCTGTGTGGCACAGGACTGTGTGGTCCTGCTCTGGCAGGGGGGTTGGACTGGATGAGCTCCTTGGGTCCCTTCCAGCCCCTGACATCCTGTGAGCTGTGATCCAGAGCCAGCAGAGCCTGACCCTCACCTGGCACCCTGCAATGAACATCCACACACAGAGAACTGGAATGTTTCACAACCTGTCTCCTGCTGTTGGACCACAACCTAGTGTAGGGAACAGCTCCGGGACAAGAGCTCTCCTGCTGAAGCCAGCTGACTCCTGCGCCTGCACAGAGGGAGCAGTAATCAGGGCTGAGGCTTTCACCAGAAGGACCCTGCAAAGGAGGGGACCTCAAGCACGAACCATATGACTATGCCTGTGTCCTGTGCTCACAGACATTGGCTTCTGGGATCCAAAAAGGTGTTCAGAAGAGCCAGTCTGGGAAGAAATTACCTCCCTGTCTCCCTTGGGGGAAGCCACTCTCGAACCAGCTGACAACATTTGCTCCTGTGGGGAAGCTGTGACCCAATCCAGCAGCTTCATTCATATAGAACCATACAGTGGGTTGGGCTGGAAGGGAGCTCCAGAGGGCATCCAGTCCAGTGCCTGCACTCAGCAGGGACATCCTCCACCAGAGCAGGCTGCTCACAGCCTTGCCCAGCCTCACCTCCAACAGCTCCAGCCATGGGCACTCAGCTCCCTCCCTGGGCAACCTGTTGCAGTGTTGCAGCAGCCTCCTGCTGCAGAACTTGTTCCTCACAGCCAATCTCAAGCTGCTCTGCTCTCAGCTCAAACCATTGCCCTCCTCCTGTCCCTGCAGGCCTTTGCCAACAGTCCCTCTGCAGCCTGCTTGCAGCTCCTGGCAGGCTGCTCTGAGCTCTGCCTGGAGCCTTCTCCTCTGCTGGCTGCACCCCCCCAGCTCCCTCAGCCTGGCCTCACAGCAAAGGTTCTCCAACCCCTGATCACTTTCATGGCCTCCTCTGGACCTGCTCCATCAGGTCCATGTCCTTCCTGTGTATGTTTTGGGTTTATTTTAAGGTGCTGGGATCAGTTCCAAGTAAAATCATCCTTAAAGGGAAGTTTCATTTCTGTCCATTACTGTGAGGGTTCAAAGACAGTCAGATGCCTTTGGCTCCCCAAGCAGGAGCTTGCCTCCACCTCAGTCAGAGAGCAGTGCCAGGGCTCTGGCTTTTCATCTCACTTCAGGGCTGCAGAGCCCTCATCTCCACAAGCAGGCAAGGCAGCCACTTTCCTTCTCTTCACACCAGGGAGAAATGCACAGGTGGCTCCAATTTTTGGCAGTCTAAGGTGGGTAAGGAACCCACAGAAGCTGTTGGCAGGCCAGGAACTCAGGGTGACAATTTATCTACCACTGTCACGAGGCCTCCTTCCATCACTGCTCCACTAACAGCATCTCCCAAACGCTCCAACCTCTGCTAGCACAAAACTGGAGCAGGTGTCCAGAGCAGGGCCACGAGGAGCAGCAGAGGGCTGGAGCTGCTCTGCTGTCAGGAGAGACTGAGGCAGCTGGGGCTGTGCAGGCTGGAGAGGAGAAGGCTCCCAGGGGACCTTCTTGTGGCCTTTCAGGATCTGAAGGGGGCTACAAGAAAGCTGGGGGGGGACTTTTTAGGCTGTCAGGGAGTTGCAAGACTGGCTGCACAGCCCAGCCCCCTCAGCCTGTCCTCACAGCAGAGGTTCTCCAAGCCCCTGATCACCTTCATGGCCCTCCTCTGGTCCTGCTCCACCAGGGCCACGTCCTGCCTGTGCTGAGCACTCTGGAGCAGCCTTGCTCTGCACACAGCTCCTTCAGACAAATTCGAGGTGTGCTGTCAGTGCCTCTCACAGGTTGGCTCTTGCAGGGCTCCCAAGCAGAGCCTAATTTGCTTTGTCAGCCTCCCTGCACTGCACCCAGGGGCAGTTCTGTTTATGAGCCCTCCAAAACCAAGCACCAGCTCTCGGGGACCAACCCTCACCAGCAGCTGAAGCCTCGTCCAAAGCCTGCCTGCAGAGCACCCTGATGCTGCACACAGGAGGCCACAGAGCTCACTCTGCTGAGTCCCAGCACAGGCAGCAGATCAGAAAGGAGAAAGAGCAGAGAAAATGTGAGCTCCCCTGGCCCTGGGGCTCTAACCCTGCCCGCATCTTCAACCCTGACCCAGCCGAGCTCAGCGACCAAGAGCTGGGGACTAATTCATGGCTCCGGAGCCAAGCCAGAAAATCAATCACTGGGTCACAGCAGGAGGCTTTAGCTGCAGAGAAGAGGCCTGGGGCTTGCCCTTGCTCTCCACAGACAATCCAACACAGACGGCTGCAAAGTCTGGGGAGAGGAGCTGAGGTCTGGGGATCAATCCAATAGCTGCAGGTATCAGAGAGCAAATCAGAGGCTGGGCAGGGCTGGACACGCATGGACACAGGTACAGAGAGAGGATGGGTTAGGTTGGAAGGGACCTCAAGGGTCACCCAGTGCCAACCTCCCTGCCATAGCCAGGGGCAACTCCCATCAGAACAGGTCATAGAATCGACCAGGTTGGAAGAGACTTCCAAGATCATCCAGTCCAGGTCACTCAAGGCATCATCCAGCCTGGCCCTGAACACCTCCAGCTGTTACCTCTGACGTGGCCAGCAGGGCAGGAGGAGATTCTGCCTCTTGGCTCTGCTCTCCTCACACCCCACCTGCAGTCCTGGGTGCAGTTCTGCAGCCCCCAGCACAAGCAGCACATGGAAGTGTTGGAGCCAGCCCAGAGGAGGCCACCAAGATGCTGAGAGGGCTGCAGCAGCTCTGCTCTGAGGCCAGGCTGAGAGAGTTGGGGCTGTGCAGGCTGGAGAAGAGAAGGCTTGGAGGGGACCTTGGAGTGGCCTTGCAGGATCTGAAGGGGGCTGCAGGAGGGCTGGGGAGGGACTATTGACAAGGTCTGGGAATGAGAGGAGGAGGAGGAAGAGGAGGAGGAGGAATGGGTTAGAAGTGTCAGAGGGGAGCTTGAAAGTGGATGTTAGGAAAGGGTTGTTGAGAGTGAGGGTGGTGAGAGACTGGCAGAGGTTGAGGGTGGTGAGAGACTGGCACAGGTTGAGGGTGGTGAGACACTGGCACAGGTTTCCCAGGGAGGTTGTGGAGCACAGAAGCACCCAATGTGATCAAAGATAACCTCCCTGGAGGTGTTCAAGGCCAGGCTGGATGAGGCCTTGAGCAACCTGTTCCAGCAAGAATTGTCCCTGCCTATGGCAGGGGAGTTGGCACTGGGTGGTCCTTGAGGTCCCTTCCAACATAAGCATTCTATGAGGAAAGCATCACAAAATTACAGCATTAAGCAGGTTGGAAAAGACCTCTAAGATCACCGAGTCCAACCTAGCACCTAACCCTTCTAATTAACTAAGCCATGGCACTAAGTGCCCCAGCCAGGCTTGGCTTCAACACCTCCAGCCACGGCCACTCCACCACCTCCCTGGGCAGCCCATTCCAATGCCAATCACTCTCTCTGCCAACAACTTCCTCCTCACATCCAGCCTAGACCTGCCCTGCCACAGCTTCAGCCTCTGTCCCCTTCTTCTGCTGCTGGCTGCCTGGCAGCAGAGCCCAACCCCAGCTGGCTACAGCCTCCCTGCAGGCAGCTGCAGACAGCAATGAGCTCTGCCCTGAGCCTCCTCTGCTGCAGGCTGCACACCCCCAGCTCCCTCAGCCTCTCCTGCCAGGGCTGTGCTAGAAGCATCCTGGGGAAGGAAATAGTAAACCAGGTGAGAAACTGGAGCCAGGTAGGGTCAGGAGCCACTGACAGCCAGGGGGGTGAAAAACTCTTAGAGAGAAAACCAAAGAGCCAGGCCAGCATCAGGAGCTGAGGTGATCACAGAACCACGGAATGAAGAGGGCTGGCAGAGAGCTCCAAGCTCACCCAGCCCAGCCTATCCCCCAGCCCTATCCAACCAACCAGGCCATGGCACTGAGTGCCCCAGCCAGGCTTGGCTTCAGCACCATGCATTGCTGCAGACAGGACCTGTGCAGCACTGCTCCTCCTTTGTCCCATCTCCTGTTACAAAGCAGAGGCTCCCTGGCCCCTCCCCGGATTCCATTCCAGCAGGCAGGAAAAGGAAGGGATTTCTCTTTCAGCCCTGCTTAGGATTTCCATCCCGGCCAGGAATTTGGCTGTCCTTCTTATCTCTGGGTCTAGAAGGGCTAATAAAGACTGATGGGCTCCCTGAGGAGAAACAGGTGAGGAGACAGCAGGAGCTGGGTTCTATCAGGCCAATAAATCTGCCTCTGCAAACAAACAGAGCTTCCCCCGCCCCGCAAAGGTGGCTCTGCTGGGGCCACAGCCTCTCTGCTGAGAGAGAAGCCTCTCAACTCTCTTGCCAATTAGCAAACGAAAGGGAGGCTAACCGAGCTGCTCAGGCCTGCAGCTTCAGTCACTCATCCTCCCTCTGCTCTGCCCTGCTCAGACCTCATCTGGAGCACTGCCTTCAGCTCAGGGCTCCCCACTTGAAGAGGGACAGAGATCTGCTGGAGAGGCACAGGGATATGAGAGTGATGAGGGGAGTGGAGCACTGCCTGGTGAGGAGAGGCTGAGGGCCCTGGGGCTGCTTAGTCTGGAGAAGAGAAGACTGAGAGGGGATTAAATCAATGTCTACAACTATTTGAGGGCTGGGGGTCAGGAGAGGGGGACAGGCTCTGCTCACTGCTCCCTGGGACAGGACAAGCAGCAATGGATGGAAGCTGCAGCACAGGAGGTTCCAGCTCAGCACAAGGGGGAACTTCTTGCCTGGAAGGGTCCCAGAGCCCTGGCACAGGCTGCCCAGAGAGGCTGTGGAGTCTCCTTCTCTGGAGCCTTTCAAGCATAAGTCCCTCTGCAGCCTTCCTGCAGGATGCCTTCAGCTCTTGGCAGGCAGCTCTGAGGTGCCCCTGGAGCCTTCTCCTCTGCAGGCTGCACCCCCCCAGCTCCCTTAGCCTGTGCTCACAGCAGAGCTGCTCCAGCCCTGGCAGCATCTTTGTGGCCTCCTCTGGCCTCTCTCCAGTAGCTCTGCTTCCTCCTCCTGCTGGGGACAGATTGGAGGTGAGGTCTGAGCAGAGAGGAGCCCAGGGGCAGAATCCCCTCTCTTGCCCTCTGCCCACACTGCTCTGGCTGCAGCCAGCATATAAGAACTTCAGAGAGATTCAGAGGAATGAAACCAACTCCAGAGAGCTGCCAGGCAAGGCAGAGCTCATCTGTGGGGGCTGCTGGCCACATTTCAGCACTGAGGCCAAGAATGCAGGGGGAATTTGAAAGGAAACAAAACCATAAACACCCAAGCAAACAAACCCCCACATCCCCTCCCAGCACAATTAACAGCAGCACAAGCACTGACAGCACAGAGAGTGAAAACCAAACCCAAGTGAGAAGCTGATGCTCCAGGGAAGCTGTCAAACCCAACTCCATGTGTGGGCAGTTGCTACTACTACTTACTACAGTGCTGCTTGCACTTTGCCTGAACCATCTGCTGCCAGCCAGGACTCTTCTCATCCTAACTATTTTCCTGAGTCTTTGAGGGCTGATGTGAAGCTTACAGCACAGAGAATGTTTTACATACCCCTGAGCCCTCTCCCTGCCAGCAGCCTGCGCTGGGGAAGACCTTGTGCTGCTCCCACCAGCACACCAGCAGGAGCACTAACACTGCCCCGTGGTTGCTCCCATGTCCCTGGAACACAGAACCTCAGAATCTCTCTGCTTGGAAGACAGCTCCAAGCTCAGCCAGGCCACTCTTCCACCCAGCACTGCAGGCTCAGCACTAAACCACAACCCTCAGCAGCAGCTCCACAGGCTGCTGGCACAGCCCCAGGGATGGGCACTCCAGCACTGCCCTGGGCAGACCATTCCAAGCTTTCAGAACCCTTCCAGTGCACAAATATTTCCCAGTACCCAGCCTGAGCCTCCCCTGGAGCAGCTTGGAACCATTTGCTCTGCTCCTGTCCCTTGGCACCAAGCAGCAGAGGCTGCCCCCTCCTCGCTCCAACCTCCCTGCAGGCAGCAATGAGCTCTGCCCTCAGCCTCCTCTTCCCCAGCCTCAACACCACCTCCCTGGAGCCCCTTCTCTGCCCCTGAAGGCAACACCTCAAACTGGCTGTCATCCTCAAGTATTCCCACAGCTCCTAGAAGGGCTGTTCCTGGACACAGCTTCCCACCCATCAGCTGGCAGCAGGGAGGAGCCCTGGGCTGGATCACAGCTCCGGAGCCCTCCTGCAGCTGCATCACTCCCTGCAGCAGAGGCTGGGAGCACACAGGGCCAGCGAGCAGCATCCTTCCCACAGCTGAAAGCAAACCCAGGGTCTCTCCAGGCAAAGGAGGAGAGCAGCTTCCTTTTCTCTGCCTGAGAAAGGGTCACATCCTGGGTGCAAGGAGGGAGGATCCAGGTAGTCCAAGGATCTCTTCCAGGCCTGTCATGATGCCAAGCCAAGGTGAGGAAACACCAATATCCTTGGTCTCTCCTGCAGATGCTCTGTCCCCTACTAAGCACCTGTGAAGCTAAGGCTGCATAGGCTCACAGGTGCTTAGCAGGGGACAAAGGACAATGGAACCTCCTGGGCACGGTGACCTGCTTTACTGAACCATGCTTAGGCACCAAGCCAGGTGTCACCAGCCCTGGAGTGCAGCAGGAGGTGATGCCTCCAAAAGGAATCACAGAATCAAGCAACAAGGTTGGCAGAGAGCTCCAAGCTCCCCCAGCCCAACCTAGCCCCCAGCCCTGCCCAACCAACCAGACCATGGCACTAAGTGCCCCAGCCAGGCTTGGCTTCAACACCTCCAGCCACAGCCACTCCACCACCTCCCTGGGCAGCCCATTCCAATGCCAATCACTCTCTCTGCCAACAACTTCCTCCTCACATCCAGCCTAGACCTGCCCTGCCACAGCTTCAGCCTCTGTCCCCTTCTTCTGCTGCTGGCTGCCTGGCAGCAGAGCCCAACCCCAGCTGGCTGCCTGGCAGCAGAGCCCAACCCCAGCTGGCTACAGCCTCCCTGCAGGCAGCTGCAGACAGCAATGAGCTCTGCCCTGAGCCTCCTCTTCTGCAGGCTGCACTCCCCCAGCTCCCTCAAAGACACTCCCCAGTGCTGGGAAGCTGTCCTGCTGCAGGGATAGCCACGTAACAGGAGTACAGGATGGAGCTAAGCCATGACAATAGCTTGTGTACTGCCAAGCACAGCTTGGCACTGCCAGCCCAGCAGCTGGGGCTTCTCACAGCCTCTGAGTGCCCAGGAGGGGAAGGGGCAGGACCCTCATTTGATAAGGTGCTGTATGCCACTCAGTTCACTCTCTGAAGCCTTTGGGACATCATCCTCTTGTTGAGGATTGGCCATGTTGGGAAAGATCTCTAGGATCACCGAGTCCAGCCCTCAGCCTAGCACCACCACAGCCATTCAGCCACGTCCCTGCCTGCCGTGTCCATGCCGTCTGTGTACACCTCCAGGGGCACTGACTCCACCTCCTCCCTCAGCTGCTGCTCACCAGCCCTGTCACCCACACCCTTCCCCACTGTGTTGCCTTTCTCTGGACCTGCTCCAGCCCCACAAAGTCCTTTTTGGAGTGAGGGACCCAAAATTGAACTCAGTCCCCAAGGTGCAGCCTCACCAGTGCCGAGCACAGGGGCACAATCACTACCCTCGTCCTGCTGATCCAGGCCAGGATGCTCTTGGCCCTCTTAGCCACCTGGGCACACTGCTGGCTCATATTCAGCTGCCCATCCACCACCACCCACAAATCCTGTCTCTCCAGGCTGCTTTCCAGTCACTCTGCTCCAAGCCTGCAGCATTGCCTGGGGTTGTTGTGACCAAAATGCAGGACTTGGGCACTTGGTCTTGTTGAACCTCACACGACTGACCTTGGCCCATGGATCCAGCCTACCCAGATCCTTCTGCAGAGCCTTCCTACCCCTGAGCAGGTCAACACTGCCACCCATTTGGTGTCACCTGCAGACTGAGGGTCCCCTCACCTAGATCACTGATAAAGAGATTAAACAGGACTGACCCCAAAGCTGAGCCCAGGGAACACCACTGGTGACCACAGAATAATAGAGTCAGGGTTGGGAGGGACCACAAGGATCAGCCAGTGCCAACCCCCTGCCATGCCCAGGGACACCCTACCCTAGAGCAGGCTGCACACAGCCTCAGCCAGCCTGGCCTGAAACACCTCCAGCCATGGGGCCTCAACCACCTCCCTGGGCAACCCCTGCCAGGCTCTCACCACTCTCCTGCTCAACAACTTCCTCCTCACCTCCAGCCTCACTCTCCCCACTCCACCTTTGCTCCATTCCCCCCACTCCTGCCACTCCCTCACAGCCTCAAAAGTCCCTCCCCAGCTCTTTTGTAGCCCCCTTCAGATCCTGGGAGGCCACAAGAAGGTCCCCTGGGAGCCTCCTCTGCTCCAGCCTGCACAGCCCCAACTCTTTCAGTCTGTGCTCACAGCAGAGCTGCTGCAGCCCTCTGCTATGCCAGGGAGTTCGGTCTGATTTCTGCCACGAGTCCCTCTGGCCTGATCCGGGCTCTCTGCAGCAGGCAGCTGCGGAGGAGCTGAGCAGAGGCTGCGGTGATGCAGCAAGGGGTTAAGTGCCGGCTGGCCCCGCCGCGGCTGCCGATCCTAGCAGCAGGCATTCAGAGCGCTTGTGAACGGTCCGGCCGAAGCAGCACTGCTGTCCCGCTGCAAACAAAAGCACCTTACAGTCCTGCCCCGGAGTGAGCGGCCCTACGGCGAGCCCTCTCTATAGCCATCTCCCACCGCACATCCAAGGCCGGCGATCTCCAGCTCCACTCAAAGGAACAAAGCTGCAGACCTGGGTTATAAAGGTGAGGGAGATACAATTACATGGTACAAGCCACCTGCAGGTCTGGAGTAACCTCCTGCTTCATGGCATCTTTCTTCTGAAATTTCCTTTTTGAAAAGGAAGCTCCTGACTCATTATGGTCTCTTTGATCCCTTCCAGCACCAGCAGCTGTTAGAAGAAAGCAATTTTCCTTCCCTGGGCTCTCCCCTGTTTGTTTCCCACAGTGTCAGCCTGCTGCAGCAGACAGTCCCCACTCCTGCCATGACATGCAGGCAGCTGTGTGCTGGCTGCAGCCAGAGCAGTGTGGGCAGCAGGGCAAGAGAGGGGATTCTGCCCCTGGGCTCCTCTCTGCTCAGACCTCACCTCCAGTCCTGCCTCCAGTGCTGCTGGCCCCAGCAGGAGGAGGACACAGAGCTGCTGGAGGGAGGCCAGAGGAGGCCACAAAGATGCTGCCAGGGCTGGAGCAGCTCTGCTGTGAGCACAGGCTGAGGGAGCTGGGGGGGTGCAGCCTGCAGAGGAGAAGGCTCCAGGGGCAGCTCAGAGCTGCCTGCCAAGAGCTGAAGGCATCCTGCAGGAAGGCTGCAGAGGGACTTGTGCTGAGGGGGTCTGCAGACAGGCCAAGGGGCAATGGTTTGGAGCTGAGGCAGAGCAGGGGGAGAGTGGAGCTGAGCAAGAAGCTGTTGAGTGTGAGGGTGCTGAGAGCCTGGCACAGGCTGCCCAGGGAGGCTGTGGCTGCCTCCTTGCTGGGGGTGTTCTGGGCCAGGCTGGCTGAGGCCTTGAGCAGCTGAGTGTGGCTGAGAGGTGTCCCTGGGCATGGTGGGCAGATTGCAGCAGAGGAGCTCTGAGCTCCCCTCCAGTCTAAGCCATTCCACACTGCACACTGCCTGTCCCCTGCCCTCTCTTCCACAGGCTCTGCAGCCCTGATGAAAGGCCAGCAGCACTCCTAAGGAGGTAGCTCTGCTGCCAGGGGTGGTAAGCCTCAGGCACAATAAGGAACTGCCTCCCCAAGACACTGCTTGTGACTCTGCCAGCCTCTGTGAGCATTTTGGGTAAGGACTGGCTGCTAACACCCCCTGGCTCTGCTCACACCCCCTCAGGAAGCCCAGTCAGACTTCAAGTTCCCCCATATCCTTTTGTCCTGGAGCATCTCCTTCTTGGAGAGATTTCATTCTCATCACTGAAGTACTCTGTGGCCTGCCCTAGCTGATGCTGCGCAGCTGGGGAGGGGATGGACTGGATGATGCCTGCAGGTCCCTTCCAACCCCTACCAGTCTGTGATTCTGCAGGTGAACTGCTACCCACACTGCCTCTGCCCTGCCTGGAGGTGTGCAGGAGCAGGAGGCAGCCGTTTGGCAAGACACGGAGGTGAAGGCAGCGGAAGCAAAGCTGCAGCTTTCCATACCGTTAGATTGGCTGCGTTAAGCTCTTAGCAGTGCAGGAGATTAGCAGGGGCAGATGGGGCTGCAGAGCAGCAAAAGCTACCGCAGCTCCTGGGGCTCTCCCACGGATCACATCCAGACGTGCTGCCGACAGCTGGGCACCACGGCCACAGCGCCAAGCACCTCGCTGGTGCTGCGGCTCAGAGGCTGCCCCGGCAGGCACTCGGCTATGGCTTCTGCCGCCTGCCAGTGCCGGCAAGGCTGCAGTCAGACCGGGGAGCGGGAAGGGAGGGGGCCAGAAGGATCCAACGACACCACCCGCACCAAGTGCTTCTACACCCTGCCGGCCACATGCAGGGCCAGGGCTTGGCCACAGACAGGGACAGCCTCAGACACTGCTGCTGCAAGGGCAGCCCCAGATTCACCACCACTGCAATACCTCCTCCAACACTACCACTCACACAAAGCTCTGCCCAAAGCCTGGCAGCAAGGCCAAGCTGTGCTAAGCGAGGTGCCAAGGCCCTGGCTGGTTGAAGAGGGCATGAGAAGCCATGCACCTCCTGCAGCAGTGCAGCTGCCTGAAGCCGGGAGGGCAGCTGAGGAGCAGCGCAGTGCCAGCACTCAGCAGATCTCAGACCTTTATTAAACTTCCCAGCACTGGGTTTTAATTAAACCAAGTCCCAAGGTACAGCCTCATCTTTACATGACTGTAATTAAACAGGACACATTGTCTGTAACCTAAGAAAGCTCAAATCTCCTCTCTGAGCCAGGCCTCTGCAGATGGATTGGCAACCACAAAGTCAGCCCAGCCTAAGGTTAGCTCTCACCAGGCAAGAGCTGCAGTCATGGAACCAAGCAGGCTGGCAGAGAGCTCCAAGCTCCCCCAGCCCAACCTAGCACCCAGCCCTGCCCAGCCAACCAGACCATGGCACTAAGTGCCCCAGCCAGGCTTGGCTTCAACACCTCCAGGCACGGCCCCTCCACCACCTCCCTGGGCAGCCCATTCCCATGCCAATCACTCTCAAGGAGGGCTGCAGAAGCCCACCCAGGGATCCTGCCTTCACCAGGAAGAACCACATGGCCCCTGGAAGCGTTTGCCCATGAAGGACAGGAGCACTCTTGACATAGCAGGGTCTCAGCCTCGCAAAGTGCTCATGCTTCACAAAGCAGGTCTGTGGCAGGGGGGTACCTGCACAAGTACCTTTCAGCACACAGCCCAGCTCAGCCTGGTTGCTCATGTGCTATCACCTGTGAGGAGGAGGAGAGGGATGCCACTGTTCCACAGAGCTGAGACGGTGCCCCACAGAGCCCCCGCTGGGACCTGCTTTACACTGTGGCACTCATAAGCCCTAAGGGACTCATGCAACCAGGCACAGATGTCCTCTGAGGAGGCTCTGCTCACAGCTCCTCCAAGGACAATGTGCACTCTGTGCTTTTGCCTTTTCCAGCCAGCTCCCCACTGCACAGCCAGAGCAGCCTCGTGGGAGGATGACTGCCCTGACTTCAATGTTTCTTCAGCACAAACGGAGAGTGAAGCAGAGGAGGGTAGCTGAGGACCAGCAGAGAGATTATCTCCTCTTCACAGAGTCACAGCACGGCTCAGGTTGGAAGGGAGAGTCACAAGCAGTGTCTTGAGGAGGCAGTTCCTTACTGTGCCTGGGTAGACCTGAGGCTTACCACCCCTGGCAGCAGAGCTACCTCCTTAGGAGTGCTGCTGGCCTTTCATCAGGGCTGCAGAGCCTGTGGAAGAGAGGGCAGGGGACAGGCAGTGTGCAGTGTGGAATGGCTTAGACTGGAGGGGAGCTCAGAGCCCCTCTGCTGCAACCTCCCCACCATGCCCAGGGACACCTCTCAGCCACACTCAGCTGCTCAAGGCCTCATCCAGCCTAGCCCAGAACACCCCCAGCAAGGAGGCAGCCACAGCCTCCCTGGGCAGCCTGTGCCAGGCTCTCAGCACCCTCACACTCAACAGCTTCTTGCTCAGCTCCACTCTCCCCCTGCTCCAAACCATTCCCTTGGTTTCAAAGAGAGAGCAGAAGCCAAGCACCAGCCACGCTGCATCCCCAGAGCTGCTAAGCAGCCTGGCAGGGAAGGGGAGAAGGGGAGGTGGGAGCCACAGCTCACTTGCTATAAATGGCATAGGAAAGCAGGAAGGATAAGGGCTGCAGGAGAGCAGACAGACCTCTGATGTGGTTTCCTGGTCAGTATGAAGCCAGGCTCCTCAGGCCCCAGGCTCACAGTGAGTGCTGCAAAGCCACATCCCAGCACCCACACCGCACTCGGCCAGCACCGCGCTGGCACAGGGCTCCCAGAGAGCAGGGACTCAGGTGGCACCCACAGCTGGCACTACCAGCAGGCAGAAGGCTGTACAGATGCGAGAGGGAACCTCAGGTAGGTTTCCACAAGACCTACAGGGTTACCAAGTGCCCTCCTGGCCACACTGCTCTTGATGCAGCCTATTCCTTTCCCACCTGTTTCAGCCAGGCAGCAGGCTGACAACCGGCACCGTGCCGGCTGGAGGCTAACCAGCTGGGCCACAGGTTGGACTGGCTGAGCTTGGAGGTCTCTCCCAGCCTGCCTGGTTCTGTGAGTCCATGAAGGCTGAGCACAGTTTTGCCCTGCAAGCACTCCGGGGTGGGCACACACGGAGCAGCTTTGCCACTCTACGCCTTTCAGCCCCAAAAGTGCCCTCACTCCACAGCCTTCACACACCTTCAAGAAGCACCTAGCACCTGTTCCCCACAGCTCTCCCTCCAGCCAGGCCAGCTCAAAGGCCCTTTCAGACGCTGCCAGGCTAACAAAGCAAGGCCGGGGGCAAAGCTGGACAAGCCCTGCATATTTATAGCACAGACACTCCCGCCCCGCGCTCCTTCCCCCGCAGCACAGCTCCTCCAAACTTTCTCAGGCACTCAGCCTGGAGTGGCTGCAGTTCAAAGCCCCAACTGCCCTGGCAGCTGAAAGGAAAGAGAAAGCCACGACGGCTTTGTAAGGATTACAGACAGCCTATTCAAGAAACACAAAAGAGAGAGAGGCAGAGAGGGGAGGTCATTCTGCGCTGGGACTCCGCACGGCAGTGCCACGCAGCGCTCCCGGAGTCCAGCAGCACTTCAAGCACACGGTTCCTGCTGTAATTAAGCCACCGGCTTAATTAGCTTCCCATCAGTACGGCTTTCCTCCTGCCCTCAGCCAAGAAGGACTAAGAACAGAGCGTCCAGTTTGAGCCCGGGGTTCAGAGGGGAGCGGGTGTCTATCTGGCCAGCAAATCTGCCCTGCCAGCAGGCAGTGGTTAAACAGAGCCTGGCACTAGGAGCAGGGAGATGTAATGAGAATGGAACTGGAGAGGATTGGAGGGAGAGATCTCAGCTCCCACCAGCACACACTGCATGCTAGCTTTTATTTTAATCATGCTCTGAGCCCTGCCTTTTTGAACTCCTTATAAATTCTGCTATCTCCCTTTGCAGTTACTCACATATTGGTACATAAATTCAAAGAGGAGAAGCAATTAGGACTGAAGCACAGACTCCCTTCTCTTGATGCTGATACATCAAAGGGAGTGAAGGAGGAAGGGGGGAAAAAAAGCCTTCCCCCAGCACACACCCTGGGTAACAGAGAGAGCTGCTGCTCTCCACAGCCTCACAGCTCAAGCAGTTCCAATCCAGAGTCTGATGCCAGCCTCTGATGAGAGGGAGATGCCTGCTGATGGGAAGAGCAGCTTTTCAAAGTGCCAGCTCTCTGACTCAGACCACACAGCCCTGCAAGGAGCTTTGCCAACGCATTAGCCACATCAGCCACGTCTGGTTTCACCCCCACTTTGGGCAGGGCAGCATTGCTCTGAAGAGTCCTCATGGGGACTTGGGTCCACATCTGGGTGCGTGTGGAGGAAGTATCTTAGAGGCTCTTTTCAAACAGCTGCTGCTCCTCTTGAGCTTGGTCTCTTTGGCTACCCCGTTTTGAGAGAGAAAGTTCAAGGTGCTGCCTTGTAAGCAGCCACACTTCAGAAGCCTGCCTTTGCCAGAAAGGGGAAGGAGAGGATGGGACCAGCTCATGTCAGAGGCAGCAAAGGCCAGCTTCCCTTTTGTCCTCCTCAGCACTGCACCTCTCTGCCAGCCCAGCCATAATCTGACCCTTGAAACTGAATCACAGAATCACACAGTGTTAGGAGCGGGAGGGGACCTCAGCAGATCACCCAGCCCGGCCCCACTGCCAGAGCAGGAGCACCCAGAGCAAGGCACAAACGAATGCACTGAGACATGCTTGGAAGCATAGAATCAGGCAGGCTGGCAGAGAGCTCCAAGCTCCCCCAGCCCAACCCAGCACCCAGCCCTGCCCAACCAACCAGACCATGGCACTAAGTGCCCCAGCCAGGCTTGGCTTCAACACCTCCAGCCATGGCCACTCCACCACCTCCCTGGGCAGCCCATTCCAATGCCAATCACTCTCTCTGACAACAACTTCCTCCTCACATCCAGCCTAGACCTGCCTTGGCACAGCTTCAGCCTCTGTCCCCTTCTTCTGCTGCTGGCTGGAGCCCAACCCCAGCTGGCTACAGCCTCCCTGCAGGCAGCTGCAGACAGCAATGAGCTCTGCCCTGAGCCTCCTCTGCTGCAGGCTGCACACCCCCAGCTCCCTCAGCCTCTCCTCACAGGGCTGTGCTCCAGGCCCCTCCCCAGCCTTGCTGCCCTTCTCCAAACACCTTCCAGCACCTCAACATCTCTCTGCAATGAAGGAGCCCACAACTGGACACAGCACTCCAGGGCTGGCCTGAGCAGTGCTGAGCACAGGGGTGGGCAGAAGAACCTCCCTTGTCCTGCTGCCCACACTGCTCCTGAGCCAGCCCAGGATGCCATTGGCTCTGCTGCCCACCTGGGCACTGCTGCCTCCTCTTCAGCTCCTCTCTCCCAGCACCCCCAGCTCCCTCTCTCCCTGCTCTCAGCCACTCTGGCCCCAGCCTGTAGCGTTGCAACCTCTCTGGGCAGCCTGCCCCAGGGCCCTGGCACCCTCACAGGGTGAAAGTCTGCTCCCTAGGAAGCCACAGCACACCTAAGGAGTGTCAGCAAGCCCTGACCGCGCAGCTGAGCGTTCTGTCGGCTTCCCCCATGCACTCCCTCCGGCACAAGGCCATCTGAGAAGTCTGCCCGGAACATTCCAGCCCCTTCATCTTTCCTACCGGAAAGGACCATCTCTTTAGCATGTGAATCAACAGGTGAATGACCTCCCCGTGCCCTCGGGCAGTTATCAGAGTCTGCTTACATCTTCATCTCCAGCTCTCTCCCCTGCCAGCAAGGGAACTAATCGATTATTTCACTGCAACGCTCAACTTAGGGTTCTGTAGGAACAGAGCCATGAAATTATAAAGGCTCTTAAACACGAACAGGGAGTTTTAAAGGGGCTGTGGGAAGCATTTCTGTTAAAGCCATCAGGTTCATGGCAAGTGTGAGTTCTTTACAGGACTGATCCTATTTTTTCTCTGCAGTGTAAAGGAGACTTTGCTGGTCTTAAAAAGATTTAAGCAGTTCCCACCAGGACTGCTACTAAAGGCACTGAAAAGCTTTTGCTTGGCTGCTGAGCATGAAGCTCCACTAATGATTATGAGATGATACAGAGAGGTGGGACTCCAGCTGGCAGTGGTTTTGGGTATGAAGCCCTTTTGCCTGGCAGGCTTTGCATCCAGTGAAAAACAACCCAAACCTGTCACATGAGTTCTAGCCACGGGACGAAAAGCAAAGGGGGGAAGAGCAAAGCCCTTCCATACACTACCAATGGGAGACCAAGCACAAGGGATTTGGCAACAGAATGGCTTCAGAGGACAACCACTTCTGCCTGCCAGCCATCTGCTCCCAGGCTGGGCCAGGTAAGGGCTGGGGAGCCCACCTGAGCACTGGGCACTCAGAGCCTCACTTTACTGGATGTTAGGAGGAAGTTGTTGGCAGAGAGAGTGATTGGCATTGGAATGGGCTGCCCAGGGAGGTGCTGGAGTGCCCGTGCCTGGAGGTGTTGAAGCCAAGCCTGGCTGGGGCACTTAGTGCCATGGTCTGGTTGGTTGGGCAGGGCTGGGGGCTAGGTTGAGCTGGGGGAGCTTGGAGCTCTCTGCCAGCCTGCTTGGTTCTACAACCGTGGCAGGACAAAGGAGTTTACACTCTGCCTGCACCTGCAAAGAGACCAGAGTCTGCTTCCCACGAGCTCTACACCCCTGCCAAAGCCGCCTGCCAACTGCCATCCCATTACTTTCTATCACCTGCTAAAGGGATGACAAAAGAAGCCTCTCAAGCCTGAACGGTCCAGCCCTGGGGTAAAAGGTCTTCTGTTGCCGGTCTGTAAGCAGAGATAAGGAATCTCTCTGGCTAATGCTGCTCCAGCCACGGTACGGTGGGGATGGGATCCTTGCAGGAGCAGGTTTTTCCTCTGATCCTTTGTTGCCCTGACAGCAGGAAAGGGAAGGCAGAGAGCTTTGGTCTCCTGCTCTTTTCGACTGCTCATTTTCTGTCAACCCTCCGCATTTAGAAGCCAAGCACCGAGGGAATCCTCCGACTTTCCCACACCCACAAACTGGGCTGTTTGTATCCAAGCTACCAGCGGAGTGCACCGGAGGGGAGAGCTGTCCGACACAGCTCCCCGTGCAGCAGCCAGCGCAGCCCCGGACACCTCGCACCCAAAGCCCTGCTCTTGTAACGGACGGGTGGAGGTGATGTGTGCAGGGCACAGAGCTGAGGGCAATGGCCTGCCCCATCCAACACACGGCTCTGGAGGTTCTGTGCTGCATGCGACAAGAAATGGGGCTCGAACGTACAAAGGGAGCTCTGCACACATCCTTCTGCGCCGCATGCCCCAGGCTACGTCAATGGCTGCCTCTAAAGTGTAACTGCCCTTACACTTAGGTCTGCTTTTACACTCTAAGGCACCACCAGAGTTAAGGCAAGCTAGAAACCTGGTTTGTGTCCAGGCTCCCAGAACATGCCTGGTTGGAACTTCATCCATCCCAACCTTTCACCCAGCACTGCAGGCTCAGCACTAAACCACAACCCTCAGCAGCAGCTCCACAGGCTGCTGGAACACTTCCAGGGATGGGCACTCCAGCACTGCCCTGGGCAGACCATTCCAAGCTTTCAGAACCCTTCCAGTGCACAAATATTTCCTAGCATCCAGCCTGAGCCTCCCCTGGGGCAGCTTGGAACCATTTGCTCTGCTCCTGTCCCTTGGCACCAAGCAGCAGAGGCTGCCCCCTCCTCGCTCCAACCTCCCTGCAGGCAGCTGCAGGCAGCAATGAGCTCTGCCCTCAGCCTCCTCTTCTGCACCCTCAGCTCCCTCAGCCCCTCCTTAGCTGTGAGGGACCCAGGATAGTGCCAAGGTAGCTACTTTCTGCCCTGTGCCAAAAGCCAACTGCATTCCTCAAACCAGCCTGAACTCCACAGGTCAGACCTGGATGTGTTTTGCAGTGGTGCCAGGGGCTGATGCCAGCCCTCAGCACAGGCACAGCTCTGTCCCTGCAGGGAGCTGTAGAGCAGTATCTGAGATACCTTGATGCAGACACAGCCAAACCCTGGAGGTCTGCATCTGTGCCTCAGTGCAACAGAAAATCTGTGCAGTGAAAACTGAACTTTAAACCTTGCAGGACTTTGTGACACTGTGATAAAGCACAACATTATCAACCCAACCTGCACTGGCACCTTTCTTCTTTCCACATCAAGGGCTTATACACCTGCCCTGAAGACTTCTGCAAGGATGCTCACCAAGACACAGCCTGGCACAGCCTTAAAACAGAGCTGTATCCTGGGATGGAAGCATTACAATATCTGGATCCCCTTTCAGCCACAGCTGACACTTCAGCACACTGAGTCAAAGAGGAGAGGCATTAACTGATGAGCTTTGGGTCCAGCATAGAGGATCATAGAATGGTTTAGGTTGGAAGGGAGCTCAAAGCTCAGCCAGTTGCAAACCCCTGCCACAGGCAGGGACACCTCCCACTAGAACAGGTTGCTCAAGGCCTCATCCAACCCGGTCCTGAACACCTCCAGGGAGGTCCACAACTTCCCTGGGAAACCTGTGCCAGTCTCTCACCACCCTCACTCTCAACAACCCTTTCCTAACATCCACTTTCAAGCACCTCTCTGACACTTCAAACCCATTCCTCCTCCTCCTCCTCCTCTCATTCCCAGACCTTGTCAACAGTCCCTCCCCAGCCCTCCTGCAGCCCCCTTCAGATCCTGCAAGGCCACTCCAAGGTCCCCTCCAAGCCTTCTCTTCTCCAGCCTGCACAGCCCCAACTCTCTCAGCCTGGCCTCAGAGCAGAGCTGCTGCAGCCCTCTCAGCATCTTGGTGGCCTCCTCTGGGCTGGCTTCAAGAGTTTATAAAAAGGGTAGGAGTGTGGCAGAAGGCAGAGAACAAACTTAAGAACTGATTAAACATTTCCCTGCAGTGCACCAAACCCAAAAAGAAGAGTCTGCAGTGCATAAAACCAACAACAAACAGAAAAAAAAAAAAAAAAAAAAAAAAAAAAACCCAACAAAACCCAACCCAGACCAAACAAGCAGAAAGCGAACCCAAACCCCAACCCAAACAACATCAAAACAAGTAAACACTCAAAAAAGCCCAAAGAAACTAAAAGCAAAAGTGAAACTGTGCAGGCACTTCCCAGGAACTCACTTCAAGAATCAGAGAACCAAGCAGGCTGGCAGAGAGCTCCAAGCTCCCCCAGCCCAACCTAGCCCCCAGCCCTGCCCAACCAACCAGACCATGGCACTAAGTGCCCCAGCCAGGCTTGGCTTCAACACCTCCAGGCACAGCCACTCCACCACCTCCCTGGGCAGCCCATTCCAATGCCAATCACTCTCTCTGCCAACAACTTCCTCCTCACATCCAGCCTAGACCTGCCCTGCCACAGCTTCAGCCTCTGTCCCCTTCTTCTGTTGCTGCTTGCCTGGCAGCAGAGCCCAACCCCAGCTGGCTACAGCCTCCCTGCAGGGAGCTGCAGACAGCAATGAGCTCTGCCCTGAGCCTCCTCTTCTGCAGGCTGCACACCCCCAGGGCCCTCTCTGCCTGCCTGCTCTCAGCCACTCTGGCCCCAGCCTGTAGTGCTGCTTGGGGTTGTTGTGGCCAAAGTGCAGAACCCTGCACTTGGCCTTGTTCAGTCTCATCCCCTTGGCCTCTGCCCACCCATGCAGCTTGGACAGGTCCCTCTGCAGGGCTCTGCTACCCTCCAACAGCTCCACAGCTGCTCCTAGCTTGGTGCCATCTGCAAACTCACTGCTGCTGGACTCAATCACCTGGTCCAGATGATCGTAAAGACACTGAACAGGCCCAGGTCCAGCACTGATCCCAAGCAGAACACATCCACGTGGAGCCTAAGGCAATACAGCCCCCATTCACAGCTGTCTTTTTAATCCCAGTGCTGACACTTCAGGAAAATCAGAGAAGCTTGCAGAGGAGCTCCCCATGAGGAGGGGACCTGTGAAGAGCACAGGTCCTAAGCGGCTGGATCGCTGCCTGCCAGCCCCCAGCCCGGAGCAGTGGAGCAGGGAAGGTGCAGCAGGCAAAGCACTCAGCCTTTAGGTGCTTGGCTGCTGGGAACAGATTGGTGCTTTCCAAAACCACAAAGGAAGAACAGAAAAAGCAAGCCTGGAATGTGTGGAATTCCCTGGGATGCCAGAGTGCAAAGAGGACCTTGGTAACTAAGGCTTTCAAAACCTGCTGCTTGGGCACTGCCAGCTCCTCAGAAAGCAAGGGGGTTGGCATCAGGGGCTTCTGAAAGGTGCAATGTCCCCTTGTGGTGCCCTCAACTCAGAGATCACCTTCTCAAACAACAGAACCACAGAACCAGTCAGGGTTGGAGGGCACCACAAGGATCAGCCAGCGCCAACCCCCTGCCATGCCCAGGGACACCCTACCCTAGAGCAGGCTGCCCACAGCCTCAGCCAGCCTGGCCTGAAACACCTCCAGCCATGGGGCCTCAACCACCTCCCTG
>WAAF01001998.1:16711-41468 GCA_013400475.1 Tricholaema leucomelas | reverse complement strand
AACCCCCTGCCATGCCCAGGGACACCCTACCCTAGAGCAGGCTGCCCACAGCCTCAGCCAGCCTGGCCTGAAACACCTCCAGCCATGGGGCCTCAACCACCTCCCTGGGCAACCCCTCCCAGGCTCTCACCATCTTCATGCTGAACAACTTCTCCCTAACATCCAGCCTGACTCTCCCCACCTCCAGCTTTGCTCCATTCCCCCCAGTCCTATCAGTTCCTGACAGCCTAAAGAGTCCCTCCCCAGCTTTTTTGCAGCCCCCTTCAGACGCTGGAAGGCCACAAGAAGGTCCCCTGGGAGCCTCCTCTGCTCCAGCCTGCACAGCCCCAACTCTTTCAGTCTGTGCTCACAGCAGAGCTGCTGCAGCCCTCTCAGCATCCTCCTGGCCCTTCTCTGTACACCTTCCAGCACCTCCATATCCCTCCTGCAGTGAGAGGCACCCAGCTCTGCACACAAACCCAGCACTGCTCCTGCACTCCTCTGCATCACCGGGAGAATGGAGCACCTGATAGCCACAGCGGGCAGCAGCACAGCGGTCAGCTCTCCTGCTGGCAACAAGCAAACGCTAAGCCTGAGCCAGCCTGACAGGGCTCCTGTCGCTCCCACACGGCTCTGCTTTAGAAGCAGCCCCTGGAGCTGCTGCTGCTGCAAAGCAGTAAAGTGCCTGGAGTGGCAGAAGGGCAAAGCAGTTAGCTCAGGAGCTGAGCAGGAAAACACTTCTCACTCTTGTTTCGCTTCCAGTCACAGGGTGGGAAGGGATTCATATTTGCAAGATGCTGGCTGGCCAGAGGCTGAGCAGGAAGATGAAAGCACAAACAGCATCTGGGAAGGCAGACCTTGAGTTTTTGAAGACGACCTGCTTACAGCTGCCCAGAATCAGTCCTTCCCTGGGCCCAGCAAGGTTTGCTATGCTTTCTGAACAGAGGCAAACCCCAGAGAGCACCACACAGGTAAACCCCTCACAAGTAGCTGAGGAGTTTAAGCTGTTTTGTTCAAGGATCCCCAGGCTTGCAAATCAGAGAATCAGGCAGGTTGGCAGAGAGCTCCAAGCTCCCCCAGCCCAACCTAGCACCCAGCCCTGCCCAACCAACCAGACCATGGCACTAAGTGCCCCAGCCAGGCTTGGCTTCAACACCTCCAGCCACGGCCACTCCACCACCTCCCTGGGCAGCCCATTCCAATGCCAATCACTCTCTCTGCCAACAACTTCCTCCTCACATCCAGCCCAGACCTGCCCTGGCACAGCTTCAGGCTGTGTCCCCTTCTTCTGTTGCTGGCTGCCTGGCAGCAGAGCCCAACCCCAGCTGGCTACAGCCTCCCTGCAGGGAGCTGCAGACAGCAATGAGCTCTGCCCTGAGCCTCCTCTTCTGCAGGCTGCACACCCCCAGCTCCCTCAGCCTCTCCTCACAGGGCTGTGCTCCAGGCCCCTCCCCAGCCTTGCTGCCCTTCTCTCAACACCTTCCAGCACCTCAACATCTCTCTGCAATGGAGGAGCCCACAACTGGACACAGCACTCCAGGGCTGGCCTGAGCAGTGCTGAGCACAGGGGCAGAAGAACCTCCCTTGTCCTGCTGCCCACACTGCTCCTGAGCCAGCCCAGGATGCCATTGGCTCTGCTGCCCACCTGGGCACTGCTGCCTCCTCTTCAGCTCCTCTCTGCCAGCACCCCCAGCTCCCTCTCTGCCTGCCTGCTCTCAGCCACTCTGGCCCCAGCCTGTAAATGTTCACCACTTCACAGGCAACACTGCTGAGAACATGAAGGGCTGCTGGAAACAGCAGTGGTGGTGAGAAATGTTACAGGGGAAAATGCCAGTGAGAGCTCATTTCTGTTCTCTGTAAGCTCTTCCCTGAACTCCACAAAGATGCTTCACTTGAGTACAGCAACAAATGCACCATTATCATGGGAAATCATAAGACATGCTATTTCCAACGACCTCCTTTGCTGCTGCCCTTCCCTTTGGCATCATCTCTGCCATCACTGAGGAACTGCATTCCAGGCAAGGGGTAGGGAAGCCTGTCCATAAGCTATGGTTCCAGCAGCTCCTGAGGTGCTCTCAGCCTTTGTTTCTCTTCCTCACCCAGACTGTGCCTTCACGAAGGAATCTCAGAATCCAGCTGGCTTATGAAGCATGCAGAAAAAAGGCCTTCCAGTGTCACAGCTCAGTATCTAGGGCACGTCTAGTAGCATTATTCTCAAATCACTATGCTGTGCTTGATGTTAAAACATCCAGAATGCCTCACTGTGGCAAGACAGCCCAGCAGCTTGAAACTCAGTACTCAAGAGATGTGGTCAGAGCACTAGCACACCAGCACTAGCACACCAGCACCCCAACTCCTGGCACACAAACTCAACGTGACCCCCACAGCCAAGGCTCGGATGCAGTGACTGTATGCCTTTCACCAGCTTGTTCTTTGTGCTGCAAGTCCAAGCCTCCAGCCCATCCTGAGTTAGTCTTAGATGTGTCACTTGCATTGGACCTCAAAAAAAGAGGGCATAGAAGCCAGCTCAGCATTCCCATGACTGCTGTCAGCATGCCTTAATGAGCTGCTCGTTAAGGTCTTGGGCAGACCTGTGACTATAGAATCACAGAATTGAGCAGATTGCAAGAGAGCTCCAAGCTCACCCAGCCCAACCTAGCACCCAACCAACCAGACCATGGCACTAAGTGCCCCAGCCAGGCTTGGCTTCAACACCTCCAGCCACGGCCACTCCACCACCTCCCTGGGCAGCCCATTCCAATGGCAAACTGCTCACAACTGGGTGCAGTGACTTGAGTGCAATACCACCAGGAGTGAATTGTGTAGGCACTTCATGCCTAAACCAACCATGAGCATAGTCCTGCTGAAGGCAATACCGAAGGAGGAGGTGTCAGCCCAGCAAGGAGAAGGCACACTGTCATTGCACACTCCAGCGAGGATGGGCAGCCTCCTGCCAGGCAGTTCCAACCATCCCCTGGGAACACTCAGCATTCTGGAGACCAAAGGGGGATGCTGCTGTGGGTGTGTATGGGTTTGGGGGTGTGAGGAGGTGCGCAGAACAGTGCAGTTCAGCTCCAGGTTCCCTTTGAGACGGTCAGATGTAGCACTGCTCCGGGCCAACACTGTGGATGGGAAGCACAGGACGCAGCAGACTGCCCTGCAAGCTTAGCTCGGCGCAGGGACCCTCACCCTTGAAGCACATGTGGCACACAGCACTGCACGGGGAGAAGCCAGGAGGACTGGGCGATGTGCCTCTGAGCAGCTGTATGGCTAGAGGCCAGGCACACACCTAGTGCAGGACAGGTAGTGGCAGAGCCCTGCGTCGTGGAGCGGTCCCGGGCCGGCCAAGCCAGGGACATCCGCAGCCCTGCCAACGGCTCCGAGCTGCGGATCGCATCGTAGGCGGGGAAGGGGAGGCAAGAAGGGAGGTACGGGGATGATCGTGACCGCAAGTCTCTGCCTTCCTCAAGAGGAGGGTTTAAGTGAAAGCAGAAGGCAGAGCAGCAGAGCAGCGGATCCTGCGTTCGCCATCCGAGGGGGAAGCCAGACTCTCTAATTAAGCGGATGACATAATTGTGCTGTAATTGCAAGGGTTTGCACCGCGCGCTGAAAACAAGCTGCACTTGCACAATCCGGGAGGGAAAAAGCCTTGCGCATTAGAAAGGCTAAGCCCTGCTCTCACTTACACCACCACACAACCCCCAGTTACTCAGCTCCAGAGACTCGCAGATCAGAACGCGATAGGAGAAGTTTCATTTCCTCACTGCCTCGGCCAAGCCTCCGTCTCACCACGGCTCCCAATCACAGCCCCAGCGCTCCGCTCTGATTACACACTCGTCCCGAAACCACAGAGAGCCTCCCCCGGTCTGATCTACAGCTGATGTATATTAATGTATCACCGGCAAAGCCGCTCCGCAGCTGCCGACGGTGTAGTTTAAATACCGCTGAATACTCAAGGCTTGATTCTGTTCATCAGCACAGCTTCGCCGATCCTGGAAGAGCTGCTTATCATCCACACCATCCCAAAGCGGGGGGGGAACACGGAGCACGGCCTTTTAAATAGCACATTCATCAAAAACACCTAGCAGAGGGCACGCTCGGGGTAAATTCGCTTCACTGTATCCCCTGGGGGCACTCGGGATTTAGAGGGGAGCAGCAGAAAGCATAAAGTAAGCCAAATGCCCCCTTTGAAGCGACTTTGCTTTTTCCTCAAGGAGACATCAAAAGCAGGCAGCAATCTTGGCTGCTTCAGACTTCCAACCCGCTGCCCTGGCTTTCCAGAAAGCTGTCCCTGGGAAGCGTACGCAGCCGTGAGAGAGCACAAAACCATCGCAGCGCCGGGAGCGCCAGCCGCATCCAGCAGACAGCGGCAGCCGAGCCTGTCAGCACCGCTCTTCGTGTTTGGGTGGAGGAGCAGCGTTCGAGACCTCGCCGCTAACACAAGTCGCGCACCGCCTTGATCTTTCCCCTCCTGCTCTCGCCCCCCACTCCCGTTAAGAGAAAGAAGTCATTAACCGAGCTCCCGAGCTCTGTAGCCCCGAAAGTTGGCTGACAACAACACAGCTTAATTATTTCTACTTAAGAGCTTAAAACAAAATCTATCGGGAAGTCAGAGGCGCACTGAAGGGGAAGACAAATCCGTCCGGCAAAGGGGACGAGGCTGGCAAAGGGATAAAACCCGAAGATGCGCGGGGCCGGGGACCACCCCCGCCAGCCCCTCGGAGCACCACTGACAGACGTTTCGCGGCCGAAGCCTCGGCTGCAGAGGATGCGCCCCGAGAGCCCAGCCAGCCAGCTCCTTACGTAAGGCACAAACCACTGACATCATCCCTCCCGCCGGCATCGCCGCGGCGCCCAGCGGCACCCACCGACCCGACCCGCCCGCGGCACGGCCCTCCCCACCCTGCCGCCGGGGCTCCCTTCGCACCGGCTCCGGCCCCAGACTTTGAAAGGCGGCATACCGAGGGGGGTGGGGGTGGCTTCCCCCGCCGGGAGCCCCGCGCCGGCCCGGGTTGCGGTACGCCCCATCCCGCGGTACTTACGCACTGCCTCCTGCTTGGGGTCGAGGCCGCGCACAGCTCCCTGCAGACCGGCGATGCGGCCGTGGAGCGCCCGGACGCGGCGATGGGTGCCCTGGATGTCAGCCTCGACCTCCTGGAAGAGGGTGCAGGCGTGCCGGGCCACGTCGGAAAGCTGCCGGAGGATCCGTGACAAGGCCACGTTGCTGACCGAGCAGAGGTCCAGCACCATCAGCACCGCCGCCGATTCCCTCTCCCCGCTGCCGGCTGCCTCCGCACCCTCGCCCGCCGTCCCCGGCTCCTCCGGCGGCGCGTCCCGCAGCGGCGGCGGCTCCACTCCCCAGCCCTCCTCCAGCACGGAGGCGGCGGGCTGCCGCCGGCACAGCCGCTGCGGCTCCACGGTCCGCTTGGCGAAGGGCATGGCCGAGCCCTCGGCCGGGGCTCTCCCGGGCTCCCGCGGGCACTGGCGGGGTTCGCTGCCCTCCTGTTGTTGTTTGTTCCGCCGCTCTTTGCCCCGCCGCCGTCACTCGCGGGCGGCCGCCGGCGGGCGGCTCATCGCCTCGCTCCCTCCCTGCGCGGGGCTCCCGGGCTGCGAAGCGGCCGCGGCACCGCCGAGCATCCGCCGCCGCCGCCGCTGCCGCCGGGGGAGCCGGGGCGCATCCGCGCCGCCTGGCTGGCTCTCGCTCGCCGTCCCGCTCCGGCGGCGGGTGTGAAGGGGGGGCTCGAAAACCCGGAGAGAGGAATCCCGCGGCCGCGAGGAGGAGCGAGCCGCCAGCCTCCCGCCCGGCACGGCGGCGGGGCGGGGGCGGGGGCGGCGCACAGCGGCCGCCGCGGGGAGGCGCTGCAGGGCCCGGCCGCGGGCGGCAGGCTTCGGGGGTTGCTGTGCGGCTGGAGCCGCTCCTCGGGGAAGTCCGCAGCTCGTACTGGGAGCCTCTTCCGCGACGTCCCCAGCCTGAGCCCACCTTCCCTCCAGCCGTCTCACGGAAGCGATGCTCAGGTGCTAGGAAGAAGGAAAAGATGCCGAGAATCCGAATCAGCAAGGCTCGGCCGCTGCAGGGCACAGGTGCCTGCACACTCCTGTCTCCTCTCGGGGCACGGCACAGGATAGAGCACCCCCCAAAGCCAGGTGGATGCATCTGGGCACCCAGCTTCTTAGAAAGTGTCGGTGACAACTGGGTTGCAGTCATAGAATCCTAGAATGGTTCAGGTTGGAAGGGAGCTCAAAGCTCAGCCAGTGCCAACCCTCCTGCCATAGGCAGGGACACCTCCCACCAGAACAGGTCGCTCAAGGACTCATCCAGCCTGGCTCTGAACACCTCCAGGGAGGGAGCAGCCACAACTTCCCTGGGAAACCTCTGCCAGTCTCTCACCACCCTCATTCTCAACAACCCTTTCCTAACATCCACTTTCAAGCTCCCCTCTGACACTTCAAACCCATTCCTCCTCCTCCTCCTCCTCTCATTCCCAGACCTTGTCAATAGTCCCTCCCCAGCCCTCCTGCAGCCCCCTTCAGATCCTGCAAGGCCACTCCAAGGTCCCCTCCAAGCCTTCTCCTCTCCAGCCTGCACAGCCCCAACTCTCTCAGCCTGGCCTCAGAGCAGAGCTGCTGCAGCCCTCTCAGCATCTTGGTGGCCTCCTCTGGGCTGGCTCCAACACTTCCATGTGCTGCTTGTGCTGGGGGCTGCAGAACTGCACCCAGGACTGCAGGTGGGGTGTGAGGAGAGCAGAGCCAAGGGGCAGAATGCCCTCCCTTGCCCTGTGCCCACACTGCTCTTGCTGCAGCCCAGCACAGGGTTGCTGTCTGGGCTGCACTCACCCTGCAGGCTCCTGTGGAGCTTTGCATCAGCCCAGACCCCCAGGGCCTGTTCCTCAGGGCTGCTCTCAGCCATTCCCCACCCAGCCGCAGGAGCTTACACTCGGCCAGTCAGACGAGCAGGACGGTTCCCGACGCGAGGCAGCCGAGCTTGCTTACACACACGCCTGGAATTCAGCCTGCCTAAGGAGCAGGCATGAGAGCTGAATGCAAACTGTCATTTAGCGGCGGCAAATACTCGGAGCAGACACCGCAGGGAAAGCTACCCTAAAAGGAGAGAGGAGCAGCTGCAAACGCAGCCCTTCCTCCTTAGCTTAAGTGGGCACACCTGACCTTAACTGGCAGCCCGTGCACAGGTGTCGCAGTACAGCCTGCCATGGCATCACCACACAGGGCAGCTGCAGGTGCCTCTGGTCAGAGAGCCTTCAATTGCAGACACCTGTGCTGGAGAGGCCATCTCCGGCAGCCCAGCGGGGTGTGTACCCTGGGGCTCTGCGGGCACAGCCATGTGCCTCTGGGGCGAGCTGAGGCTGCAGGACAGGTCTGGCTCCTGTCACAGAGCTCCAAGTCTGAGCTGATCGACTTTGCTGGCCTCACTGCTGGCTTTTGGAGTGTGCTGTTGCTGTGCTCCTGGCAAGAGGAACACACCACACAGACTCAGCATGGACCTCTGCTTCAGTTTTCCACCTCTGCTTCAAATGGGCTGCCCAGGGAGGTGGTGGAGTGGCCGTGCCTGGAGGTGTTGAAGCCAAGCCTGGCTGGGGCACTTAGTGCCATGGTCTGGGTGACTGGACAGCGCTGGGGGATAGGTTGGGCTGGGGGAGCTTGGAGCTCTCTTCCAACCTGCTTGATTCTGTGATGATTTTATGCTATGGCACTGCACCTGGCGGGGAGGAGGGCACAGAGCCTGCCCTTGCTTGCCCCAGTCTCAGTGCCACCTCCCCAACCTCCTGAGGGGTCTGAAGCTCAGGTATGACAGTGGGAGCAGGCAGGGATGTGAGAGCTGTCACAGATCTCTCTGGGGCAGTGCTCCAGTAGTACTGACATCATTTCTAGGACCCAAGCAGAGCTGCTACAATCACCAGGGCACCTGTACCCTGCACAAACTCTCCTGCAGCAGGGTGGCTTTTAGTCCTGCTGAGGGAGCATGGATCTTTGATCACATTGGGTTATTCTGTGTTTCACAGCCTCCCTGGCCAACCTGTGCCAGTGTCTCACCACCCTCAACCTTTGCCAGGCAGAGAGGGAGCATCCACAACCTCCCTGGGCAACCTGTGCCAGGCAGGGAGGGAGCATCCACAACCTCCCTGGGCAACCTGTTCTCAGTTTTTCACTGCAGACAGAGCAGACTCCACACACAGCCTGGGTGAGGGATGTCAGGACTTAGTAGGCAGGTGGAGATGAGATCCAAGTTTCCTTTGGTCAGAATCCAGCTGCAGCCACCAAGGGATCAGTCTTGCTCCAGCCACTTGCTGTATGTTGCCCATCCATAACATGGAGTGGTGCAAACCCAATTTGAGCAGCTTCTGGGCTGCCCCAGGATTGCTCTTGATGTATCTGTTCAATAACAGACATAGTAAGGGGGAAGTAGTCCCAAAGTTTAACCTCAGCCTTGCAGGATGGGTCTCTGCATGACCTCTCTGCAGCCTAAAGAGAGGGGAAGAGGCTTCCAGGTGGGATTTTGAACACTCAGTGTTGGGCTTCAGCTCTGAAGTGCCCCTCAGAGCAGCCTGTCCCCCTGCATGGACTGCAAGGTCACTCAAACAAGGCCAAGTGTAAGCTCCTGCGGCTGGGTGGGTGCAATGCCAAGCACAGCTCCAGGCTGGGTGGGGAATGGCTGAGAGCAGCCCTGAGGAACAGGCCCTGGGGGTCTGGGCTGATGCAAAGCTCCACAGGAGCCTGCAGGGTGAGTGCAGCCCAGACAGCAACCCTGTGCTGGGCTGCAGCAAGAGCAGTGTGGGCACAGGGCAAGGGAGGGCATTCTGCCCCTTGGCTCTGCTCTCCTCACACCCCACCTGCAGTCCTGGGTGCAGTTCTGCAGCCCCCAGCACAAGCAGCACATGGAAGTGTTGGAGCCAGCCCAGAGGAGGCCACCAAGATGCTGAGAGGGCTGCAGCAGCTCTGCTCTGAGGCCAGGCTGAGAGAGTTGGGGCTGTGCAGGCTGGAGAAGAGAAGGCTTGGAGGGGACCTTGGAGTGGCCTTGCAGGATCTGAAGGGGGCTGCAGGAGGGCTGGGGAGGGACTATTGACAAGGTCTGGGAATGAGAGGAGGAGGAGGAGGAATGGGTTTGAAGTGTCAGAGGGGAGCTTGAAAGTGGATGTTAGGAAAGGGTTGTTGAGAGTGAGGGTGGTGAGAGACTGGCAGAGGTTGAGGGTGGTGAGAGACTGGCACAGGTTGAGGGTGGTGAGAGACTGGCACAGGTTTCCCAGGGAGGTGTTCAGAGCCAGGCTGGATGAGTCCTTGAGCAACCTGTTCTAGTGGGAGATGTCCCTGCCTATGGCAGGGGGGTTGGAAGTGGCTGAGCTTTGAGATCTCCTCCAATCTAAACCATTCTAAGGAGGACAACTTCCCTGGGCTGAAGTTAAACCTCAGGAGTGTTCCTCTTTGTGACCACACCAGCCTGGACCAACCTTCAGCGTCAGATGTACAGACCTGGAGACTGGGACATGCCAGAAACATTATCAGTCATTAAGTATGGGAGTCAGTTCCTATTCCTGGCAGGAAAAGCCTCCTGCTGGGCTCCACTGCTTTCCTTCCCATTGGTGAGGTCTGCTGCCTGTGCTGGGTGCCATGAATTTAGGCTGGGCTGGTGCTGGGGACGACTTTGTCTTGTACACATGGCAGTGAAAGGCTGCACAAGGGTTTGCATCAGCAACATAGAATCATAGACTCATAGAATCACAGCATCAGTCAGGGTTGGAAGGGACCACAAGGAGCAGCCAGTTCCAACCCCCCTGCCATGCCCAGGGACACCCTACCCTAGAGCAGGCTGCACACAGCCTCAGCCAGCCTGGCCTGAAACACCTCCAGCCATGGGGCCTCAACCACCTCCCTGGGCAACCCCTGCCAGCCTCTCACCACTCTCATGCTCAACAACTTCCTCCTCACCTCCAGCCTGACTCTCCCCACCTCCGCCTTTGCTCCATTCCCCCCACTCCTGCCACTCCCTCACAGCCTCAAAAGTCCCTCCCCAGCTTTTCTGTAGCCCCTTTCAGATGCTGGAAGGCCACAAGAAGGTCCCCTGGGAACCTCCTCTGCTCCAGCCTGCACAGCCCCAACTCTTTCAGTCTGTGCTCACAGCAGAGCTGCTGCAGCCCTCTCAGCATCCTCCTGGCCCTGCTCTGGACACTCTCCAGCATCTCCACAGCCCTCCTGTCCCAGGGGCTCCAGAGCTGGATGCAGTACATACAGCATGGGGATGGAAGAGTGACCAAAAAGGGTGAGAAAACAGTTCTGCTTGAGCTCTCACTGCTGCTCCTGGTTGTAAACAGGCACCTGCTCAAAACGCACAGTAAGGTGCTGTGTAGCTTCCCACACCTCTGCCACAGCTCCACTCACCGTCAGCCTGCAGGTGCTGCTGTCCTTGCAGAAGTGTGGCTCCACAGCAGCGCCAGCTGGGATGCTCCTGGTGGAGAAGAAGGGCAGCACCGCCGGCAGGTGAAAAGGACTCCGGTTCCGTGTCACAGAGAGCTGCAGGAAGCAAGAAGGTGGCATGAGGCAATCTCACCTGGTATGGCAGAGCTGCAGTGGAACCTGTGCTGCAGTGCCAGAAAGGCAGCAGAGGCTGATGAGTGCTGCGGGCTGCTGTCATCCCCTCCCCTTTCACGGCTGTCGGGAAGGGATTGCCCTCAGGCATCACAGTAATGAAGTTGTGGCCTTCTGCCCACAGTGTGGCACCTGTCATAGCTCCTGTTATCTCCTCGTGTCATTTAGTTCTTCTCAGCAAAGATGTCACAGACAAAGCATCACCAAATCTCCCCACTTTGGCTGGCACAAGGCTGCATGCAAGCTAAAAGCTCAGAAGGCAGGAGGGTGGCACAGTGAGGGCAAGGTCACTGGCAGTCTGCCCCTGCTCACTAAGGACTTAGTAAGGACTTTAGCTGGAGTTGTGCAGCCTGCAGAAGAGGAGGAGGCTCAGGGCAGAGCTCATTGCTGTCTGCAGCTCCCTGCAGGGAGGCTGTAGCCAGCTGGGGTTGGGCTCTGCTGCCAGGCAGCCAGCACCAGAAGAAGGGGACAGAGGCTGAAGCTGTGCCAGGGCAGGTCTAGGCTGGATGTGAGGAGGAAGTTGTTGGCAGAGAAAGTGATTGGCATTGGAATGGGCTGCCCAGGGAGGTGGTGGAGTCTCTGTGGCTGGAGGTGTTGAAGCCAAGCCTGGCTGGGGCACTTAGTGCCATGGTCTGGTTGACTGGGCAGGGCTGGGTGCTAGGTTGGGCTGGGGGAGCTTGGAGCTCTCTGCCAGCCTGCTTGGTTCTATGAGTCTGTGATTCTGTGACTTCCAGCCCTGCCAGTTTCAGGACATGTTAAGCTCATGTTAAGCTCATGTCTAAGGCATGGGGATTTTTGCTGGGGAATATTTTGCTGAAGGAGATGTCAAGATCTGAGTGCCTTAGCCAGGCCAAAAGCTGAGAATTCAGGCTCTGAGAACATGCCCAATGTCCCCCAAGACTCTAGAGGACAGAGGTGATGTCCTCCTTCAATGCTCCCTGCCCTTTGAAGGCAACACTGGCAGTGTACTGAGGCCCCCATCCCACTGCTGGTGCCTACTTCTGTGTGACTTCATCGTCACAAGCAGCTGCAGAAGTGCTGTCACAGCATGCACAGGACCAGGAGTCCTGTCTAGGAGCTGCTCCACAGATAGGTCCAAGTATGACTGTTTCCTGTTTATCCCTGCTTCCATGATCTGTCCCAGTGGTTGCTGTCCATCTGTCACCACCACTGATGCTGTGTAGTCTGGATTTTCTCCTGTCCTCTGAGCACAGGGGAAATGCACCTGGGGGTGCTGGGGGGCAGAAGGGTGCCCAGGAGCCAGCAATGTGCCCTGCTGGCCAAGAAGGCCAAGGGCAGCCTGGGTTGGGTTAGAAGTGGTCCAGAGAGGTTCTCCTGCCCCTCTGCTCTGCCCTGATGAGGCCACAGCTGGAATCTTGTGTCCAGCTCTGGGACATTCAGCTCAAGAAGGAGCTAAGTGGTGGAGAGAGCCCAGGCCAGAGGCACAGAGCTGCTGCAGGCAGTGAAGATCTCCTGTGAGGCCAGGCTGAGGCAGCTGGGGCTGGCAGCTGGCAGCAGAGCAGCCTGAGGGCTGCCCTCAGTGCTGGGCTCAAGCTGTGCAGGGCAGTGTGGGCAGGACGCAGCCAGGCTCTGCTCAGGGCTGGCCAAGGGCAGCACAAGGGGCACTGGGGGCAAGCTGCAGCAGAGGAGGTGGCAGGGGAAGAGGAGGGGAAGCTTTTTGGCTGTGAGGGTGGCAGAGGCCTGGAGCAGGCTGCCCAGAGAGGCTGTGGAGTCTCCTTCTCTGCAGCCATTGCAACCCCCCTGGCTGTGCTGTGTGTGCCCTGCCCTGGGTGCTGCTGCTCTGGCAGGGCTTGGGCTGGCTGCTCTCTGGGGGTCCCTTCCAGCCCCTGGCACTGTGTGCCTGGTTGCCTCTCTGCTCACTGCACTTGCAGAGGAGGAATGTTACACTCCCCTGGCTCCTGCTGGTGAGCAGAGGCAGAGGCAGCAGAGCACTGAGTGTTCTCTGCATTAATCTCTCTCCTGCCTGCCTGAATTTCCCCAGGCACTCTCTGCTGTCACCAGCTCGCTCTGCCCCAGCCTGCTACTGCTCTCGCTGGTGTTTGTTAATGTTTGCATTACCATAAACCTCCTCACTCTTAAACCCTGACCCCACTGCTTCCATCACTGCTCCCAGCAAGCTGCAGGAGTGCCTGTGCTGGTAGCAGGAAGCAATCCATGCTTCTTGAGAGTGAGAGTGGTGAGAGACTGGCACAGGTTTGCCAAGGAGGTTGTGGACCACAGAAGCAGCCAAAGTGATCCACTTTGGGTGCTTCTGTGCTCCACAACCTCCCTGGAGGTGTTCAGGACCAGGCTGGATGAGTCCTTGAGCAACCTGTTTTATTGGGAGGTGTCCCTGCCTATGGCAGGGGTTGGAACTGGCTAAGCTTTGAGCTCCCTTCCAACCTGAACCATTCTACCATTCTACCATGTAAGGCTCTGGCAGGTGGTGTCTGGGCCATACTCCAGCTAAGTGTGGCAGAAGGTCATATTAACACAAAGTCCATGGCTCCAGGGGTCCAAAACAGCAAAAAAAAGGTGGAGGTTGCAACAATTTGGGCAAGCAAAGTGAGCAGCTCGTGCTCCCCTGCACGTAATCCTGCCAGCTGCATGACTTCCATCCCCAGTGGAAGTTTGCCTCCAGGAGCAGCTCTTTGATTTGATGAGGAATCAAAACAATGCAAGGTAACTCATTGCTCAGCAGGTGGGCTAATGCCTTCCTCCACCTCTCTGGCCACAGTGGAGGCACCATGAGTAGCTTTACATGGGGTACTTTGGCAGTGCTTCCAAGCCTGCATCGCCAGCAGGGAAGGTGACAGAGAATCACAGAACCAGTCAGGGTTGGAAGGGACCACAAGGAGCAGGCAGTGCCAACCCCCTGCCATGCCCAGGGACACCCTACCCTAGAGCAGGCTGCACACAGCCTCAGCCAGCCTGGCCTGAAACACCTCCAGCCATGGGGCCTCAACCACCTCCCTGGGCAACCCCTGCCAGCCTCTCACCACTCTCCTGCTCAGCAACTTCCTCCTCACCTCCAGCCTGACTCTCCCCACCTCCAGCTTTGCTCCATTCCCCCCAGTCCTGCCACTCCCTCACAGCCTCAAAAGTCCCTCCCCAGCTTTTTTGTAGCCCCCTTCAGATCCTGGAATGCCACAAGAAGGTCCCCTGGGAGCCTCCTCTGCTCCAGCCTGCACAGCCCCAACTCTTTCAGTCTGTGCTCACAGCAGAGCTGCTGCAGCCCTCTCAGCATCCTCCTGGCCCTGCTCTGGACACTCTCCAGCATCTCCACAGCCCTCTTGTCCCGGGGGTTCCAGAAGGCATCCCCCAACCCTTGCCAACAGTGCTGCTTCAAGCTCACCACAGAGCAGTGGAAGTTGGCTTACACACCTGGAGAAGAGCAAACAGCTCTGCTCTGTGGCAGCAGCAGTGCTGGAAGCAGTGGTCCAGTTTGGAAGAAGAGTCTTCATCTGCTGTGGAGTCATGTTTGGTTAGAAGCCATTGGTGGTCTCATCATGGCCAGCAGATTGGTTTCCTCTTGGTTTTAAACCCATGAGAACCACAGAACCAAGCAGGCTGGCAGAGAGCTCCAAGCTCCCCCAGCCCAACCTAGCCCCCAGCCCTGCCCAACCAACCAGACCATGGCACTAAGTGCCCCAGCCAGGCTTGGCTTCAACACCTCCAGCCACGGCCACTCCACCACCTCCCTGGGCAGCCCATTCCAGTGCCACACTGCACTGTGATGGGTGAAGCCTGATGAAGTCAGCATCTGGGGAGAGGGTCAGGAGTTAAATAATGAACATCATTAGTGTGGACTCATGCTAAGGCTAAGCAGAGCTGCTGCTCACATCTCCTCTCTGCTCTGCCCCAGGGGCTCTGTCCTTGTGCCCAGAAAGAAGCCTCAGCCCTATCCTGTTTACGGTCGAGCTGCAATATACTTAAGCTGATTGCTCAGCCTTTGTCCACGAAGCCTGTCTGCTGGCAAGAGGAAAACCCTCACACATTGGCTAATTATGGCTTTGAGGAGCACTGATGAAGCAGTTGCACAGGCTGGGGCCTGTCCTCTCCGGAGGCGTCGACAACGAGCCTGTGGTTGTGGTTGCCAGCACTGGGGAGGAAGGCTGAGGCTGCCAGGCAGGGGGGAGTTTAGCACCCAGAAGTGCAAACAGACTCAGCTCCACACCCCCAGTGCAGAACTGCTGCCTCGATTCAGGAGGCTGAGCCCCTCCTCCGTGCCTCCTTCCCCCTCCGGCCTGGTAGCCTCAGCTAGGATGTGCCTGAAGAGCACCCAGGGATGGACCCTTCCGTGCTTGGGGGAGAAGAGTTGTGCAGCTGTGCCAGCACAAGTGCAGCTGTGCCAGCACTCTGGCAGCAGGCTGTGAGCCAGGCCAAGGAGCTGCTGCCCAGCTTTGGGAAAGTGGTGTCTGGTCAGTGGTGAGACTGAAGTATGCATCCTCTGGAACCAAAGGAGCTACCTACAGCCAGGTAAAAGAAGAGAGATGTGGAGGTGCTGGAAGGTGCCCAGAGGAGGGCAGCAAGGCTGGGGAGGGGCCTGGAGCACAGCCCTGTGAGGAGAGGCTGAGGGAGCTGGGGGTGTGCAGCCTGCAGCAGAGGAGGCTCAGGGCAGAGCTCATTGCTGGCTGCAGCTCCCTGCAGGGAGGCTGTAGCCAGCTGGGGTTGGGCTCTGCTGCCAGGCAGCCAGCAGCAGAAGAAGAGGACAGAGGCTGAAGCTGTGCCAGGGCAGGTCTAGGCTGGATGTGAGGAGGAAGTTGTTGGCAGAGAGAGTGATTGGCATTGGAATGGGCTGCCCAGGGAGGTGGTGGAGTGGCCGTGGCTGGAGGTGTTGAAGCCAAGCCTGGCTGGGGCACTTAGTGCCATGGTCTGGTTGGTTGGGCAGGGCTGGGGGCTAGGTTGGGCTGGGGGAGCTTGGAGCTCTCTGCCAGCCTGCCTGATTCTATGGTCCTAAGGCAAGCTCAGAGCAGACTCCTGCATGTCCCCAGAGCAAGAGCTGCAGAACCACAGAAGGTTAAGGGTTGGAAGGGACCTCAAAGAATCTCCTAGCCCAAGCCCCCTGCCAGGACACTGGCACCCAGCAGCATGGCATGGAGATGAGGGATCCTGCCTGTTCAGTGTGGTGAGTTCAGCTGGTAAAGCTGCTCTGTGCTGCCATCCCTGTCCTCTAACTACACTGACTGCTTTAAGGGTAGCTCTGCTGCTTTCAACCACGCTGTTGAGAACGGGCATGGACGGAAGTCAGAGAGAGCAGTGCAAAGGCAGGGGGCACCCAGGGGTGCCAGAAGAAACTCCCCTGGCAGCTGGCCTACAGAAAACTGGAGACCCAAGCCCAGACCTGAGCTAATTGGGATTTTCTCCTACAGCTCATTAACATCTGCAAAGGAGGAGCCAGCCAGGCTCTGGTGTTAGGTACCGCAGAGGCACTCAGAGTACCCTGCACCCCTCAGCCTCCTGGCACCGTGGAGGCTATTTGCAACCCTGAGCTCCCTGGAGAAAAGTAAAGCACATTCCCTTCCCCCAGCAAATCACCCAGAAAGGGAGAGGGAGAGGCAGAGAGAGAAACTGCAGAGTCCCATTCAAAGGCTCATTAAAAGCAGCCAGGGAAAATAGATTAGGGAGACTTCAAAGGCTGAGGGCTCCTGGTTAAGAATCAGCTCCCTCCTTTTCAAAGGCAATGTTCTTAGCTAATCCTGGAGCCGAGGGCTCTGGCAGATGACACAGAGCTTCCTGCAGGTGCCTGGAGAGACCTGGGCCACGCACAGCCCTCCCCAGCCAGGCCGAGGCTCCATCTGCTCCAGCAGCCTGCGCCAACTCCCTCGGCCTCCCTGTGCCTGCTGAAGGCAGGAGCAGCCTCTGTGTGCCACAGGATCCAGCACAGGACCCAGCACAGGACCCAGCACAGGACCCACCACAGGATCCAGCACAGGATCCAGCACAGAACCCACCACAGGATCCAGCACAGGACCCAGCACAGGATCCAGCACAGGATCCAGCACAGGACCCAGCACAGAACCCAGCACAGGATCCAGCACAGAACCCAGCACAGAACCCAGCACAGGATCCAGCATAGGATCCATCAAAGAATCCACCAAAGAATCCACCAAAGAATCCAGCACAGAATCCAGTACAGAATCCATCATGGAATCCACCACAGAATCCAGCACAGGAATGTTCAGGGTGGGAAAGACCCTTTGGGTCTACCTGGAGGTATCTGTGATTCACAGAATGGTTGGAAGGAGCCTCAAGGATCATCCAGTGCCAAGCCCCTGCCGTGGGCAGGGACACCTCCCACTAGAACAGGCTGCTCAGGGCTTCATCCAAGCTGGCCTTGAACACCTCCCTGGGCAACCTGTGCCAGTCTCTCACCACCCCCAACCTGTGCCAGTCTCTCACCACCCTCAACCTGTGCCAGGCTCTCACCACCCTCACTCTAATGAATTTCTTCCTCCTCTCCAGTCCCAATCTGCCCTCCTCCAGCCTCAATCCATTCCCTCTCACCCTGCCACTCCCAGCCCTTCTCCAAAGTCCCTTCCCAGCTCTCCTGCAGCCCCTTCAAGCACTGAAGGCTGCTCTAAGGTCTCCCTGGAGCCTTCTCTTCTCCAGGCTGAACAGCCCCAACTCTCCCAGCCTGTCCCCACAGGGGAGTTTCTCCTCTTTGCCTTTTGAAGTGGCCAAGCAACAGCTCCATGCCTGCAGCTGTCAGCAGTGTGGAGCTAACAGGAGAGCCAAGGCAAGGCACAGAGGCAGCAGAGCCTGCACACAGGTTAACAACTGCACTAATAAAACACCAGGAGCATGCAAACAAACATCTCTCCCCACCACCTTCCTGCTGACACCAGCCTGGAGCTGCTTTGACATATTGTCTCTTTCAAGATCTTCTTTACAAGGTCCCTGGTGGGTGCTGTTGTCTGCTTTACTCATGGCTGATCCCAGCTCCTGCTCTCGTTAGGAGCCCCTGGTTAGCAGAAGAGACAAGGCCAGCACAGCTCTCCCAAGCCTTTCTTGAGCTGAGAGGCTTTGGATGTGATTTAGAACTTGGCTGCCTGGCAATGACAATTTCCCCACTGAGACTTTCACCTAAAATTTGGCCCAACAGATGCCCAAAGCTATGTCTTACTGTTTCCATGGCAACCCATTGCTTGAAGTCAAATCACTGGGTTGAAGATGCTCTTAGTAGTTAGCAACCTGAGGAGGAGCACCTGAAGCAGTAAGAGCTGAAGCAGCAGCAGCGTCTGCAAGGGACCTGGCACTCCAAACTGTGCTCCTGTGGCTGGCCAGGGGCAGCTGGACTCTGAACACTGCCTGGGACTTCCCTGCTGGCACACTCAGGTGAGGGAGGTTCAAACCATGGCACAGCTCAGGTTCATGCCTGCTAGAAAAGAGACCAGGAGAGCTCATCAGGATGTCAGTCACGGCAGAGCCCTGTGCCCATGCACACGAGGAGACAAAGCTCACAGGGACACTGGGAAGCTACCACATTGCAAAGCTTCCTGCTCCCAGCCCTTGCCCAGAGACCTTCCCAGCTCTCCTGCAGACCCTGCAGGCACTGGCAGGCTGCTCTAAGGTCTCCCTGGAGCCTTCTCCAGGCTGAACAGCCCCAACTCTCCCAGCCTGTCCCCACAGGGGAGCTTCTGCAGCCCTCTGAGCATCTCCATGGCCTCCTCTGGACCCTCTCCAGCAGCTCCATGTCCCTCTTCTGCTGGGGGCAGCCCAGAGCTGGAGGCAGTGCTGCAGGTGAGGTCTGAGCAGAGCAGACTGGAGGGGCAGAATCCCCTCCCTGTGCTGCTGCTCTCCCTGCTCTGGCTGCAGCCAGCACACAGCTGCCTCTGGGCTGCCAGCCACCAGTGCTGGCTCCTGGGCACTTTGGCACCAACTGGCACCCCCAAGGCCTTCTCCTCCAGGCTGCTCTCACCCACTCCTCACCCAGCCTGGATTTGTGCCTGGGTTTGCCCTGACTCAGGTGCAGGAACCTTGCACGTGGCCTTGCTGAATGTGGTATGAGGTAGACAGAGAGATGCAGCTGCTTGTAAGAGAGAACTTCTTGCAGCTTCAGTGCGTCAGGAAGATGCTTTGCTGAGCCTGGAGTGATGTTCTAGCAGAGAGTGTAACGAGAAGAGAGGAGCCTGACCTCAAGAGGATAGCAACCTGCCCCCTGACTCAGAACCACAGCATGGCAGGGGCTAGGAGGGAGCTCCAGTGAGCAGCCAGCCCAAGCCCTGCCAGAGCAGCAGCACCCAGGGTAGGGCACACACAGCACAGCACAGGGGGGTTGCAATGGCTGCAGAGAAGGAGACTCCACAGCCTCTCTGGGCAGCCTGCTCCAGGCCTCTGCCACCCTCACAGCCAAAAAGCTTCCCCTCCTCTTCCCCTGCCACCTCCTCTGCTGCAGCTTGCCCCCAGTGCCCCTTGTGCTGCCCTTGGCCAGCCCTGAGCAGAGCCTGGCTCTGAAGTGGCAATTCAGAAGTCCATGTGCAGAAGACATCAAACATTCACTGCAGCAGCACTGAGCAAGGGCAAGGTCTTAGGTTACACCAAATGAGTTAGCAGAGCACAAATCACTCCTGAGAGCTGCTTATCTTGCTCTCCATAATTAATGCCTTAGAGGAGCAGGACAAAGGCTAAGGATCACTCTCCAGTGGGGGATCACTCTTGAACAACTGTCTCTAATTTTCCTTCTAGGGAAGTTCAAACACATCCTAAAAAACACCAGGAATAATCCACCCAAGCTCCTGTTGGGACTGACTGTGGACAGGGTAGGTGTACTAAAGGAAGTGCTGCTGGTCCTGTGCAGTATCTTTGTTGCTGATCTGGAGCAGGGGATTGAGTCCAGCAGCAGTAAGTTTGCAGATGGCACCAAGCTAGGAGCAGCTGTGGAGCTGTTGGAGGGTAGCAGAGCCCTGCAGAGGGACCTGGCCAGGCTGGATGGGTGGGCAGAGGCCAAGGGGATGAGACTGAACAAGGCCAAGGGCAGGGTTCTGCACTTTGGCCACAACAACCCCAAGCAGCACTACAGGCTGGGGCCAGAGTGGCTGAGAGCAGCCAGGCAGAGAGGGAGCTGGGGGTGCTGGGAGAGAGGAGCTGAAGAGGAGGCAGCAGTGCCCAGGTGGGCAGCAGAGCCAATGGCATCCTGGGCTGGCTCAGGAGCAGTGTGGGCAGCAGGACAAGGGAGGTTCTTCTGCCCCTGTGCTCAGCACTGCTCAGGCCACCCCTGGAGTGCTGTGTCCAGTTCTGGGCTCCTCCATTGCAGAGAGATGTTGAGGTGCTGGAAGGTGTTGAGAGAAGGGCAGCAAGGCTGGGGAGGGGCCTGGAGCACAGCCCTGTGAGGAGAGGCTGAGGGAGCTGGGGGTGTGCAGCCTGCAGCAGAGGAGGCTCAGGGCAGAGCTCATTGCTGTCTGCAGCTCCCTGCAGGGAGGCTGTAGCCAGCTGGGGTTGGGCTCTGCTGCCAGGCAGCCAGCACCAGAAGAAGGGGACAGAGGCTGAAGCTGTGCCAGGGCAGGTCTAGGCTGGATGTTAGGAGGAAGTTGTTGGCAGAGAGAGTGATTGGCATTGGAATGGGCTGCCCAGGGAGGTGGTGCAGTCGTGCCTGGAGGTGTTCCAGGCCAGGCTGGAGGATGCCTTGAGCACCCTGGGCTGGTGAGAGGTGTCCCTGCCCATGGCAGGGAGGTTGTAACAAGATGATCTTCAAGATCCTTTCCAACCTAAACCATCCTCTGAATGCATTAATAAGGAGAAGTTGTTTATGACAAAGCCAAAAGGAAATCCTCCTCCTGCCTCACCTCCAGAGCTGCAGGCTTGGGGCTTCACCATGTGCTCCTCTTTTGTCACTGCAAGCTGAACCTTTCGTTCTGCTCCAGTTTTAGCATCATTTCTCCAGACACTGCAGAGCACTTCACAGACTTCTCCTCACCACCTTCTTTTTTCTTTTCTTCCCCCTCCCCCTTCATAAAGTTTATGGGAAACAAATTTGTCACAGCACCTTGCAAGAGGCAGTTGCTTTGCTGACAAGATGCCAAACTGAAATTCAGACATGGATGGCCAGAAATAAGATTTATTTTAATCCTGCTAATCCTGAGCTGGTGATTGGTACAAGGCACCAGTACAGCTGGGTGAGCTTCCCAGACCTCTCATCTGATGCTCTTTGGAGTCATCAGATCACTTAGGAGGCTCAGTTTTTTCCCTTGGAAAGGGCAACGTTGCAGCCTCAGCTTCCATTTGCTGCTGCCAAGGAGAATGAGTAAAAGAAATAATGGCCTTGAGCTAGCAAAGGTGAAGGACTCCAGGCAGGTGGTTTGCTGAGCCTGGTGGTGTGCTCTAGCACAGAGTGCAATGGCAAGAGAGGAGCCTGACCTCAAGAGGTTAGCAACCTGCCCCCTGACACAGAACCACAGCATGGTAGGGGCTGGGAGGGACCCCCAGAGAGCAGCCAGCACAAGCCCTGCCAGAGCAGCAGCACCCAGGGCAGGGCACACACAGCACAGCCAGGGGGGTTGCAATGGCTGCAGAGAAGGAGACTCCACAGCCTCTCTGGGCAGCCTGCTCCAGGCCTCTGCCACCCTCACAGCCAAAAAGCTTCCCCTCCTCTTCCCCTGCCACCTCCTCTGCTGCACCTTGCCCCCAGTGCCCCTTGTGCTGCCCTTGGCCAGCCCTGAGCAGAGCCTGGCTGCGTCCTGCCCACACTGCCCTGCACAGCTTGAGCCCAGCACTGAGGGCAGCCCTCAGGCTGCTCTGCTGCCAGCTGCCAGCCCCAGCTGCCTCAGCCTGGCCTCACAGGAGATCTTCACTGCCTGCAGAGCTCTGTGCCTCTGGCCTGGGCTCTCTCCACCACTTCCCAGTTCCTACTGACCTCAGTGATGCTCCAGGCCATCTTCAGAAGCTGAGGTCATCTGTCTGCTGGGAAGGTTTAGCTTTCTCTTGCCTAGGGGAAGAAAGAGAGAAACAGGACTCCTGAAACGTTGTCCAGCAGATGTGAGGACCACCAGAGAGGTGGAAGCAGCCAACAGACTTCTCTACAGGTCTGTTCATTACAAGGTTGCAGATCTCACTCCTGACATGAAAGGCTGACCCTGTTCCATCAGCAGCACCCACAGACAGGTCCTGTCCCCAAAGCCTCAGCTGCCTCACAGTCCACACCTCCACAGGAGTTGTTTTACACTTCATTGGGATATTACCAACACATCTGCTGGCTGCTTTCAGTGTCCTCAGGCAGAAGTTCTGCCCTTGAAGCCTGTCTAGCTGAAGGACACAGATCCCAGTGTCTCTGCAGCCCATGCTGCAGTGTTACCAAGGCAGCAGCACAGCAGCAATGCAGCTGGAGTTGAGATAAAAATATGCATGTGCTGCTCTAGGCTTAGCTTGATCTAGGGGCGTGCAGATGGAACTTGAAAGGACAGCAGATAAGGAACAAAAAGCTTCTGAGATGCAGTTCCATACAGAAATGAAAAGGTGAAAGTTTTAAGGAGGTGACAAGAGCTGAGTTGTGTGGATTTGTACATTGAAGTGTCTCCAGGGCTGTGTAACTGCTGGGCAGAAGGGTGCCCAGGAGCCAGCAATGTGCCCTGCTGGCCAAGAAGGCCAAGGGCAGCCTGGGCTGGATTAGAAGGGCCATGGTGAGTAGGGGCAGAGAGGTTCTCCTGCCCCTCTGCTCTGCCCTGCTGAGGCCACAGCTGGAATCTTGTGTCCAGCTCTGGGACACTCAGGTGAAGAAGGAGCTGAGGGAAGTGGTGGAGAGAGCCCAGGCCAGAGGCACAGAGCTGCTGCAGGCAGTGAAGATCTCCTGTGAGGCCAGGCTGAGGCAGCTGGGGCTGGCAGCTGGCAGCAGAGCAGCCTGAGGGCTGCCCTCAGTGCTGGGCTCAAGCTGTGCAGGGCAGTGTGGGCAGGACGCAGCCAGGCTCTGCTCAGGGCTGGCCAAGGGCAGCACAAGGGGCACTGGGGGCAAGCTGCAGCAGAGGAGGTGGCAGGGGAAGAGGAGGGGAAGCTTTTTGGCTGTGAGGGTGGCAGAGGCCTGGAGCAGGCTGCCCAGAGAGGCTGTGGAGTCTCCTTCTCTGCAGCCATTGCAACCCCCCTGGCTGTGCTGTGTGTGCCCTGCCCTGGGTGCTGCTGCTCTGGCAGGGCTTGGGCTGGCTGCTCTCTGGGGGTCCCTCCCAGCCCCTG
Source organism: Tricholaema leucomelas (assembly GCA_013400475.1). NCBI lineage: Eukaryota > Metazoa > Chordata > Aves > Piciformes > Lybiidae > Tricholaema lacrymosa > Tricholaema leucomelas. The sequence goes on along the minus strand of WAAF01001998.1, from coordinate 18,734 downwards.
GCACTCTGTGATTCTGTGATCTCAGAGGGGGTTTGAGTCTGTGTCTGTATTTCTTTCTGTCTCTGTGCACCCCTGCAGTGGAGCCTGCTCTACTTCAAGGGTCACAGGTGCTGTGGTAATAGAGGCAATAGCTGGTAGTAAACAGCACAGCCTCCCCCACGCAGGCTCTGTGTGAAGCAGGTGACTGAGAGCAGTCCTTAGCATCTCTTTTAGCAGGGGTTGCAATTAGTCTGTTAACATTTCCCTGCAGTCTCACTTGGCAATATGAACTGGATAAAAAACACAGGCTGCTCTGTCCTTTCCACTGAGTACCTTCAGAGGTCTTGAAGGGGATTCTCTTCTTCTGCAGGTGCCCAGTGCATGCTTGAGGCCATAAAGTCCTTTCCAGCATCACAAAGCCAAGGCAGAACTTGCAGACTCTGTAACTAAGGTTAATTAGGGCTGGGATGTAGAATGTGGCTCAACCTCCCCATGTGCTGCTCTCCAGCCTCTTGTCACCTGGAAAGCAAAAGGAATGGATCCAGCTACAGAAGCATGATTTGCAAGGCTCTCAGTTTAGGGACTGGGAGATGCCTGCCTGTCCTCTGCACAGCTCTGCTTCCCACGGGCAGGCTGGGAGAAAATCCACCTTTGGTAAGTGCTGCCAGGCAGAAACACCAAATGGAAGCAATGAGAGGAGAGGCAGCAGCTCCTGGCTGCCCCAGAGTTTGGGATGCAGGGGGCAGGAATGCCTGCGGCTGTCGAAAGATGCTCGGAAGGAGCACCCTAGCCCAGGAACCTTATCTGCCCAGATGAGGCACAGATCTCCACTGCAAGGTGCAGTCTGCACCTCTTGTAGGCCTGGCTCTGTGCTGCTGAGGTCACTGCAAGTCTGCATCAGTCAGTGCAAAGCTGATACACAGAGCCATAGAATGCCTTAGGCTGGAAGGGACCTTAGAGGTGGGTTAGGATCTAGCTGGTGCTGAAAGACAAAGAGCATTTGAGCTGCTGTTGTTAAGAGAGCAACCACAGCTGACCCTAGCAAGAGGCTGCCCTATTCACAGCATCTGAGCACCAATCACAGAACCAAGCAGGCTGGCAGAGAGCTCCAAGCTCCCTCAGCCCAACCTAGCACCCAGCCCTGGCCAACCTGCCTGTGTTGCAGCAGTCTTGTGCTGGCCAGGAATTATCAGCCTGAGCACTGGAGGAGCTTCTTTTACACACTGCCCTGCTGGACCTTCCCAGCTGAGCTCATTGCCCAGGGGGGCAGTGACCATCCCTACAGCTGCTCCCAGCCAGCCAGGAGCAGCTCACAGGTCCCTGCATCCTTGCTCTCTGGTTCCACACAGCTCATGCCTCTGACAGCTCACCTAAATAGCCTCATTTAAAGCAGGCCTGATGATCTCCTAATGCTTTCCTAGGCTAAGGTTTCAAAAGAGTTCTCCCTTTCATTTTCTTTATGGCAGGGCTGCATTTCACAGCTGGTTTTAATGTACTCTTGGAGCCTACATGGAATCAGGGCTCGAGTCCTAAGGTATGCAGCTCAGATGGAGCCACAGCCACCCTGCCCTGGCAAACTCTGAGATCAAAGGAGCTCAGTCTCCTCTGCTTTATTGCCTGCCACTGAGTGGCAGGAGTAAGGAAGCTGCCAGCTCTGGTGACACTCTGCCCACTGGGCTGCGTGGGCCAGGACTGCCGAGGGGGGGTCTGCTTTCATCTGGCTTCCCAGGGGGAACTGCTAGGTGGGTGGGCAGGGCCTGCTTTGGCCTGCTTCAAGGAGGGAGCAGCACAAGGACATGGGTCAGCAGAGCAGCTGGAGAGGTAAGTCAGGGGCTGCTGGAGAGGGAATCAGCACAGGAGAGAAGGGTCTGGAAATTGACCTTGAGAAATCCAGGAAGCAATGTCCCAGGAAGAAGACTGAGGCTGGCTGGGAGGTGTTGGACACAGCACCCCAGTGAGGAGCTTCTCACCCTCCTCAGCATGGAACCAAGCAGGCTGGCAGAGAGCTCCAAGCTCCCCCAGCCCAACCTAGCCCCCAGCCCTG
>WAAF01001998.1:0-16488 GCA_013400475.1 Tricholaema leucomelas | reverse complement strand
CAGAGCAGAGCAGAGGGGCAGGATCTCCTCTCTCCATCTCTGCCCACCCTGCTTTGGATGCAGCCCAGGCTGCCCTTGGCCTTCTGGGCTGGCAGTGCCCAGTGCTGGCTCCTGCCCAGCTTCTCCCCCAGCAGCACCCCAAGTCCTTTCTGTCACCTCATGCCCAGCCTGCACTGACAATGTCCACCTGTGCCCATGATGTGAGCAGCAGAGCAGATGCTGCCCCTGGGCACAGCAGGTCCCTGCCTGCCTGTGCACATGGCTGCAGCCTGCCTGTGAGCCACCCCTGCACAGCCCAGTGGGCATGAAGGCCCAGCAGATGCCAAACCCAGAGGCTGAGGTGAGCCATTCAGCTCTCACAGCGCTGCCTCCCACCACTGGGAGACACTGGGAATGCCAGTCAGGGCGAGCAGATGGCCCTGCCCTCTCTCCTGCATGCTCTCAGCACCCACAGCTCCTCTCTGTAGGATGCCAGAATCACGGAATCATAGAATCAACCAGGTTGGAAGAGACCTCCAAGATCATCCAGTCCAACCTAGCACCCAGCCCTGGCCAACCAACCAGACCATGGCACAGCCCAGCCTCTTCCTCTCAGCACTCAACACACAGCTGCTGGGCATGGAATTGGCCAGTCTAAGGCGAGGAGGTGGAAGCTGAGCTGGCAGGGAGACTGCTTCGTGAGTGGTGGATGCTGTGGCTTTGCCTGCTGCTGGAATGAAGGCTGCAGGTGACACCTGGTGACTGAATGCCCCCACTTCAGTGAGGGGACACACAAGCCCCGGGCAGACCCCCCTGGGGTGTAAGCGAGGGCAGGGGCACAGCCCCTTCGTGTTCCCGAGTGAGGACACTCAGGAGCAGACACTCAGTGACTGTCCTGCGTTTGAATGCCAGGCAGGCAGCTCCGGACTGCCCTGCTGGGCACTAGGGAGCTCCTCTCCAGCAGACTGAACTCTGGGGGGTAGCAGTCACCCAGCCCTGCCGTGAAGGGCAGCAGCAGACCCAAGGCAAGGGCCCTGCAACAGCTCTGGGGCAGGCTTCGTTCTTCTGGTTGCTGGAGATGCTGTTTCTATCCCGAATGATCTGCTTACCAGCAACACCTCCACTGCCAGCTGAGCGACCCTGCAAGCTGCATGGTGCCACTCCAGGTGCCAAAGGAAGGGGTTGCCCAGGGAGGTGGTGGAAGCCTATGCCTGGAGGTGTTTAAGGCCAGGCTGGATAAAGCTGTGGGCAGCCTGCTCTAGGGTGAGGTGTCCCTGGGCATGGCAGGGGGGTTGTAGCTGGATGGTCTTTGTGGTCCCTTCTCACCCTGACTGGTCCTATGATTCTATGCCTCCCATGCTACCTGTGGCACAGCAAGGAGGCAGAGCTGCAGCAGGCAGCAAACAGCCTGCCCGTGGCTCTTGCCAGCCCTTCAAGGCACAACTGTGGGCACTGGTGCAGCCTGTCCCCTGCCAGCATCACTGCTGGAGGTCCTTAGGCCTTCTTGCCCCCCCACCGTGCCCAGCCCTCCCTGCTCTGTGCCAAGGCCCCTTGGGCACTCACACAGCAATGCCAGGAGTGAGCTGGCACTCAGGGAGAGCTTTGATCCAGGGAGCATTTCTTTGGCCTGCCACACTGTGGCCTTCAGCAACAGGTGGAGAGCCCTGCGGGCACACTCAGCACCTCTGCTTGCTTCCCAGTTGGCTCCAACCAACCAACTCACACAGGCTGCTGGGGCTGAAGCCTGCCAAGCTCCTCTGCCTCCTGCAACAGCTGCCTGCTGCTGCTGGGCTGCTAAGAGGGAAAGGGGAAATGGGGAAAGGGGGAAAGAAAAAGGGAAAAGTGGGAAAGAAAAGGGGAAAAGGGGAAAGAAAAAGGGGAAAGGAAGAATGAAAAGGGGAAAAGGGAGAAAGAAAAGGGGGAAGGGGGAAAGAAAAGGGGGAAAGAAAGAGGTGAAAGGGGGAAAGAAAAGTGGGAAAGGGGGAAAGAAAAGTGGGAAAGGGGGAAAGAAAAGTGGGAAAGGGGGAAAGAAAAAGGGGAAAGGGAGAAAGAAAGGGTGAAAGGGAGGAAAAAGGGATCCATCCTATGGTAGCCACCAGCACAGCCTCCCAGACCTGCTCTATGGTGGCCACCAGCACAGCCTCCCATATTCATGGTGGAACTGAGTTGTGTGAGCTGTGTTTTGTTTGCAGCTACCCCCTGCCCTGGCACAGCTTGAGGCTGTGTCCCCTTCTTCTGGTGCTGGCTGCCTGGCAGCAGAGCCCAACCCCAGCTGGCTACAGCCTCCCTGCAGGGAGCTGCAGACAGCAATGAGCTCTGCCCTGAGCCTCCTCTGCTGCAGGCTGCACACCCCCAGCTCCCTCCGCCTCTCCTCACAGGGCTGTGCTCCAGGCCCCTCCCCAGCCTTGCTGCCCTTCTCCAAACACCTTCCAGCACCTCAACATCTCCCTTGAACTGAGGATCCAGTGGCCAAGCTGCAGGGGAGCTGCCCACAGCCACAAAAGAGGAGGCTGCTTTCCAAATCTCAGGAGCCAGGCTGGAAAATGCTGAGGCTGTAAAAGAGGAGGAACTTCTGTTGCAGTGCCTCAGGCTGCAGAGGACACCCTCAGCCTCCTTTTGTTCCAAGCTATTTTCTGCTCTGCTGTCAGCACAACCAGAAGCTTACAGTCCAGGCTGAGATTCCTGAGCAATGAGCTGCCTTTCTAAGAGACACCAAATATGAACAGGGCCCTGAGAAAGTCTTCTGCACTGGCAAGGCAGGCCCGGGGACCCCTCCTATCAGAGCCAGTGTGAACTGCTGCTAGAAGCCAGGGCTCATCTCCCTGTAAATCCTGCCTGAGCCTGCAGTTCCCTGAGTGACCTTTGGAAAACAGCTTGGGCTGTTCCTGTCTGCTCAGCTGCAAAAGTGGGTTAAGGTTAAAAAGGGAAAAAACACCCCCAAAAAAGCAGCAGCAGCAGCAGCTGCTGACAGCCAACCAGATGCTGAGCATGAGCTCAGCCTTCCCAGGTAAATAACTGCTCTACAATCAGTGAGATCAAAGCAATCGTTGGGCACCCCTGGCGGCTTCCCTGCTGCACTTACTGCTGGCCCCGAGCCCACGGCCCGAGAGGATGCAGACGCTGACAGCTGAGAGGAGGAGCCGGTGCCAAATCAATGAGCAGAGCCATCAATCCTCGCAGGGAACGCCAGGCTGCCAAAGACAACACCGAGATAACAGTGGATCCCACCCAGACTCCCAGCTCTGCCCACAGACCAGCCAAGGCCAAAGCATTCTCTCCCATAGAGAAAGCTGCTGGGGGGCTCAGGAACGGCCTCGGAGCTGCTCTCTGGGAGGCTGAGAAAGCCTCCCTGGGACAGCAGGAGATGCTCTCCAGTGGGGCTGGGATGGATCCCGGGAACTGATCCTGTGGTTTCTGCCACACAGGAGATGTTTGCTAAACCCCTCCTGACTCCACAACCTTCCAGAGGCACACTGCAGGAGCCAGCTTTGGGGAGGCTTAAAACTCACAGGGCAAGGTCTCTGCATCTGGGTTGGGCCAACCTCAGGCACAACTCCAGGCTGGGTGCAGAGAGGGTTGAGAGCAGCTCTGAAGAAAGAGCCTTGGGGGTGTTGGGTGCTGAGCAGCTCCCCAGGAGCCAGCAGTGCCCTCCTGCAGCCCAGCAGGCAGCTGTGTGCTGGCTGCAGCCAGAGCAGTGTGGGCAGCAGGGCAGGAGAGGGGATCCTGCCCCTTGGCTCTGCTCAGACCTCACCTCCAGTCCTGCCTCCAATGCTGATGGCCCCAGCAGGAGGAGGACACAGAGCTGCTGCAGGGAGGCCAGAGGAGGCCACAAAGATGCTGTCAGGGCTGGAGCAGCTCTGCTGTGAGCACAGGCTGAGGGAGCTGGGGGGGTGCAGCCTGCAGAGGAGAAGGCTCCAGGCAGAGCTCAGAGCAGCCTGCCAGGAGCTGCAGGGGCTGCAAGCAGGCTGCAGAGGGACTGTTGGCAAAGGCCTGCAGGGACAGGAGGAGGGCAATGGTTTGAGCTGAGAGCAGAGCAGCTTGAGATTGGCTGTGAGGAACAAGTTCTGCAGCAGGAGGCTGCTGCCACACTGCAACAGGTTGCCCAGGGAGGTGGCTGAGGAAGCATCCCTGGAGCTGTTGAAGGTGAGGCTGGGCAAGGCTATGAGCAGCCTGCTCTGGTGGAGGATGTCCCTGCTGAGTGCCCTCCGGAGCTCCCTGCCAGCCCAAAGCATTGCCTGACTCTCTCTCATTTGGACTGGTTTCTGTGAGAGGTTAGGGAGATGCCTCAGAAGCAGGAGAGAGCAGAGCTGTCGGTCTGGGGGTCGGGGCTGGGGTTCTGTGCGTGTGTGCAGCTTTGATCCCCTGCCGGAGGCCAGCGAGCAGCACTGAGCGCCGGCGGCAGGCTGAGCCCGCAGACTGCCCAGCAGATCCATCCCACTACAGCTGCCTGTGCCCTAAGATTGACGGCGCAGGCTCCCGGGGCGCTTGGCAGGGGCACGTTCGGAGCTGTTTCAGGACCGTAACATGCATTCCCCCGCGGCACCATCCATCTGCAGCAGGCGAGCAGAGCGGCTCCGCGGGGCAGGGCCGGGAGCGGAGGCTGGGCAGCGCTGGGGAGGCTGTGTCAGGCCTCGTCAGACCACCCCCGGGCTCAGCAAGGCAGGGCAGTGCTGGGAAGACTGAGACCGCGTCTCGAAGCTCCCTGCTATTGCTCTGGGGAGACAGCTGTGAGCTGTAAGTATTTCCCTCCCAGGGACTTCCAGCCCCATCGGCTCTGCTCTGCCACCACTCAACACGAAAGCAGCGCCCGGCTTGGAACCCCCGAGTGGCTCAGGTCAGAAGGGACCTCAGACATCACCAAGGGGCACAATGCCCTCTCCTGCCCTGCTGCCCACACTGCTCTGGCTGCAGCCCAGCACACAGCTGCCTGCTGGGCTGCAGGAGGGCACTGCTGGCTCCCAGGGAGCTCAGCACCCAACACCCCCAAGGCTCTTTCTTCAGAGCTGCTCTCATCCCACTCTGCGGCCAGCCTGGAGTTGTGCCCAGATGCTGGCAGTGAGTGTTTGGATTTGCAGCAGTGCCTGGGGCGAGCAGACAACTCTGCCTCGTCCCACGGGCTTGCCCCGGCAGTGAGCTCCTCGCCAGCCCCTGGCTGAGTTTCAAGGCAGCTTCCAGGCCCTTGCCAGTTCAGGATCACTGGGTGCCATTTTTCTGGAGCGTGTGGGTTGCTGGCTGGGATTTTGCTTCCTTTGATCCTTCAGTGACCCCTGTCTGGCTGAGCAGCAGTTTCTCATTTCTTTACAACTGAGTGGGCAAGAACAAGAGCTGCACCACACAGGCGCTGCCGCTACGCTCGCAGCCACACGCAGCAAGCAGAAGCTTCACAGCAGAGCAGGCAGACCTCAAGCCAACCTCCCCCTCCCCTTCTGGCTTTCCAGGGCTGCAGTACACAGAGGTCAAGTGCCAGCTAAATCCTGCAGGAATGGCCTCTTGCACTTCCCCTTCCCAGCCCAGCCCTGCCACACACTGCTTGCACAGTGGTGGCCAGCCCCATACGACTCAGACCTGCAAGTCCCTTCCTTCTGCTGCTGGAGCTTTGGGAAAAGCCTTGGGCAGGCTGCACCATCAGGGGCTGGGCTGGGCAAAGCTGCCAGGGAGGAGCAGCCTTTTGTTTTCCTGCTTTAACCACAAACCAGTGGGGTTTGTGCCGGGTGAGTCCAGCACCGCTTTCAGGGGAGGGTTGCACTGAGCGAGGGGTGCGAGAGCTGGGTCAGGGCTGAATGCACAGCAGCACACAGCCACAGGCTGCACTGGGCTGGCAGGGACCCTCCAGCTGCAGCAGGCTGCACAGGGACACGTCCAGGCTGAGCTTGAATGTCCCCAGGGACAGAGCCTCAAGCACAGCCCTGGGCAGCCTGTGCCAGGATTTCACCACCCTCACTGTGCAGAACTCCCTCCTGATGCCCAACCTGACTCTGCCCTGCTCCAGCTCCAAACCATTGCCCTCATCCTACCACTCCAAGCCCTTCAGATATTGATATGCAGCTCTAAGGTCTCCCTGGAGCCTTCTCTTCTCCTGGCTGAGCAGCCCCAGCTCATCTTGTCCCCACAGCCCTCTGATCACCTGAACCTGCTCTCTCAGATCCATGTCTCTCGTCCTGTGGGCCCCAAGGCTGGACACAGCACAGTGCTGCCACCAGCAGTTGTCCCAACCCTCAACTTTGCTTTATTAAGCCCCACGAGGCTCTCCTTAGCCTCTTCAGGTCCCTCTGGATGCCACCTTGCCCTTCAGTCTTGTCAACCACACCACTCAGCTTGTTACCACCTGCAAACCTGCTGAAGGTGGCCTCACATCTCACAGACTAGAGCCAGCAAAGCTGAGACTCGAATGGCAAAGTCCCCAGCTGTGGACAGAAGAGAGCCCTGTTGGTGCAGTGCATAGTGCAGCTCCACTCCCTGCCTCTGAGCAAGCACAGTGGCTGCAGCTCAGAGCAGGTGACAAGGTGTGGAGCACAGAAAACACTGCTGCAGCAGCTCAGCTTCTCCTCTTTTGGTTGGTTTGGGGTTTTCTTTAGCAGCAGGTCCAGATCCTCCTCCCAGGGGGAAAGCTGAGGTTGCCTTTGTGGTACAGAAAGGCCTCCTTGCCTCTCTCAGCAGAGCTGCAGCATTCCTCTCTGCCAGAAAATGTCACTGCTGTACCCAGGGCCACTTTAACAACGTTTGCAGAGGTTTACAGCAAGGAGCAAAGTTTCAATGCCCCTGAATGTGCCCCAGCTGCCAGTGTGCCAGCCCCAGAGAGAGGAATGTGCTGTGGCCCTCAGCAAGTGAGTGTGGCCCTAACTAAACAGCAGCTCAGCTTCAAGAGCAGCCCTGGAGTAGACTTATGAGAGCTACACAAGGAAGGTTTAACGTGGCCACAAACCCCACTCCGTGCCTGTTTTGCCTCAGGTGAGGTTGCCTTTGTGTCACATGGATGAGGCTCTGCACACATCTCTAGTGTGAGGTGTCCCTGCCCAAGGCAGGGGGTTGGAGCTGGATGGTCCTTGTGGTCCCTTCCAACCCGGACAGGTTCTGTGACTCTGTGGCCCTGCTCTTGGCAGGGAGAAGAGATCAGATCTGTGGTAAGACACCAGGGTGCTCTGGAGCACACCAACTGCCCTGGAGCACACCAACTGCCCTGCTGGACCTGCCTTTGCCTGTGGAGCACAGGAACTATCCCAGGGGGACTGAGAGAAGGCAAGGGGGGGAAACTCTGAGGCATACTGGGCAAGAACACCTCTCACAGTCCTGTCACAGTGCTTTGGATGATGCATGGCATAAAGTGTGAGATAACCTTTGGCACACAGGCTGGAGCTGAGGAAGAAGTTGTTCAGTGTGAGGGTGCCTGCCCTGGCACCTCCTGACATACAGAGCTCTCTGCTTGTACCTGTGCATCACTGCCATCTCCTCCTCCTCAGCTGCCATGAGCTACAGACAAATATATACAGGAGGCCACAAAGATGCTGCCAGGGCTGGAGCAGCTCTGCTGTGAGCACAGGCTGAGGGAGCTGGGGGGGTGCAGCCTGCAGAGGAGAAGGCTCCAGGGGCAGCTCAGAGCTGCCTGCCAAGAGCTGAAGGCATCCTGCAGGAAGGCTGCAGAGGGACTTGTGCTGAGGGGGTCTGCAGACAGGCCAAGGGGCAATGGTTTGGAGCTGAGGCAGAGCAGGGGGAGAGTGGAGCTGAGCAAGAAGCTGTTGAGTGTGAGGGTGCTGAGAGCCTGGCACAGGCTGCCCAGGGAGGCTGTGGCTGCCTCCTTGCTGGGGGTGTTCTGGGCCAGGCTGGCTGAGGCCTTGAGCAGCTGAGTGTGGCTGAGAGGTGTCCCTGGGCATGGTGAGGAGGTTGCAGCAGAGGAGCTCTGAGGTCCCTGCCAGCCTGAGCCATTCTAGGATTCTATTCTGCTTCAAGTGGGAGCTTGAGGGAGCTGGGGGGGTGCAGCCTGCAGAAGAGAAGGCTCCAGGCAGAGCTCAGAGCAGCCTGCCAGGAGCTGCAGGGGCTGCAAGCAGGCTGCAGAGGGACTGTTGGCAAAGGCCTGCAGGGACAGGACGAGGGCAATGGTTTGAGAGGAGAGCAGATGAGCTGTGAGCCTTTCTGTGACAGCTGAGGGCCATCCACCTGCATCTCTGCTGGGCTGTGTGGATGGCACTGGGCACTAGGAGTGCTTCAGAGTTTGCTGCAGTCTGCAGCGTGAGAGTTTGAAGGAAGCCAAAGAAGGAAAAGAGAAAAAAACCCAAACCCACAAAGTGCTTTCAGCCTTTCCAATCTTGCTCCTCTTGGGCAGCCTGAGCCACTCATCTCCTCTGCAGACTCAGAGGCAGCTCTGCCTTTCCCAGAACAGTTTGGGGCAAGACTTCAGCAGCACTCATAAAAAAGAGCTGATTGCTGTGAGAGGGAGCAGAGAAATGAGCAGCAGGAAACGTGGTTAGGTAGGGTGGTGAAAACTCCTCAAGCCTCCCTGCTTGTACAGCACTGAATCAAGCCAGAAAAGCGCACAGAGGGTTGGTCCTGCAGCCATGCAGAGCAGCCAAGAGCTTCTGCTCGCCCCACAGGGGCTCTGTGGTTTGCAGATCTGGTTCAGACCACACAGATCAGAGGGAGCTGGAAATGGCAGAGGGTGGGAAGTGGAGAGACCCACAGCACAGCAAATGAAACCCTAGAGGAGGGCTGGGGAGGAAGTGCCTCAGCCTGAGCCACCTAAAGCCCCTTTCAAGTGGCGCGGGAGGGAGAGGCTGTGGCTGCCACAGAGTCCTGCTGCAGCCCTGCCTGATGCTGCTGCCCAGCCTGGAACAGCCTGGGACAGAAGGCAGCAGCAGATAAAAAAGCTGTGTGGCACAGTCACTTGCTAGAGGGCAGGGATCCATCCAGAGGGACCTGGGCAGCCTGCAGAGGTGTGCCCAGGCCAACCTCATGGCATTCAACAAGGCCAAGTGTGAGGTCCTGCAGCTGGCTGGGTGCAACCCCAAGCACAGCTCCAGGCTGGGTGGGGAATGGCTGAGAGCAGCCCTGAGGAACAGGCCCTGGGGGTCTGGGCTGATGCAAAGCTCCACAGGAGCCTGCAGGGTGAGTGCAGCCCAGACAGCAACCCTGTGCTGGGCTGCAGCAAGAGCAGTGTGGGCACAGGGCAAGGGAGGGCATTCTGCCCCTTGGCTCTGCTCTCCTCACACCCCACCTGCAGTCCTGGGTGCAGTTCTGCAGCCCCCAGCACAAGCAGCACATGGAAGTGTTGGAGCCAGCCCAGAGGAGGCCACCAAGATGCTGAGAGGGCTGCAGCAGCTCTGCTCTGAGGCCAGGCTGAGAGAGTTGGGGCTGTGCAGGCTGGAGAAGAGAAGGCTTGGAGGGGACCTTGGAGTGGCCTTGCAGGATCAGAAGGGGGCTGCAGGAGGGCTGGGGAGGGACTATTGACAAGGTCTGGGAATGAGGGGAGGAGGAGGAGGAGGAATGGGTCTGAAGTGTCAGAGGGGAGATTGAAAGTGGATGTGAGGAAAGGGTTGTTGAGAGTGAGGGTGGTGAGAGACTGGCAGAGGTTTCCCAGGGAGGTTGTGGAGCACAGAAGCACCCAATGCAGTCAGCCTCTCTGAGCAGCCTGCTCCAGGCCTCTGCCACCTCACAGCCCAAGCCAATCATTTCTCATGTTCCCATGGCACTGCCTCTGCCTCAGCTTCCACCAGGGCCCCTTGTGCTGCCACTGGGCACCACCCAGCAGAGCCTGGCTCCAGCCTCTTGGCACTCACCCTGCACATCTTTATACCCATGGATGAGCTCACTGCTCAGGCTCCTTTGCTCCAAGCTCCAAGCCTCAGCTCCTCAGTCTCCTCGTAAGGAAGATGTTCCACTCCCTTAAGCACTTTTGTGCCTGGGCTGGGCTCTCTCCAGCACTTCACAGAACCACAGAACCAAGCAGGCTGGCAGAGAGCTCCAAGCTCCCCCAGCCCCACCTAGCCCCCAGCCCTGCCCAACCAACCAGACCATGGCACTAAGTGCCCCAGCCAGGCTTGGCTTCAACACCTCCAGGGATGGTTCCTCAGCTCCCTCCCTGGGCAACCTGTTGCAGTGTGGCAGCAGCCTCCTGCTGCAGAACTTGTTCCTCACAGCCAATCTCAAGCTGCTCTGCTCTCAGCTCAAACCATTGCCCTCCTCCTGTCCCTGCAGGCCTTTGCCAACAGTCCCTCTGCAGCCTGCTTGCAGCCCCTGCAGCTCCTGGCAGGCTGCTCTGAGCTCTGCCTGGAGCCTTCTCCTCTGCAGGCTGCACCCCCCCAGCTCCCTCAGCCTGTGCTCACAGCAGAGCTGCTCCAGCCCCTGAACATCTCCTTCCTCAAGCAGAGTGACAGGCCAGAAAATTCCCTACAACCTGACTGTAAAAATAGAGTCAAAGTAGGACATTTCCTCTGCCACCTCAGGGCTCCTCCTTTGTCAGTGCAGCACATCATGGAGCAGTCTGCAGTTAAGCCCATCAGCAGCACAAGGCCACACCACAATAGCTTTGTAGTCCATGATGTGATTTATAATTAAAGCTGCACATCTTCAGCTGGCTGCCTGCAAAGTAGGACGAGCACTGTCTGCCTGCCTGCTTCTAACACAGCCCCCCCCAAAAGCCAAGAGGCAGGCAGGAATCCAGGCTGCAATTTCTCTAGCATGGGTGATTCCTGTCCTGCAGCCAGGGCTGTCTAGACAAGGAGCAGGTTAGAACAAGGTGAGGGTTGGGATCTGCTTTTAAGTGTTACCATAGCAATGATCAGAAACCCCTGCCCAAGATAAACAGGAAGGAGGCTGGGGGAGGCAGGCAGCACTGCAGCCTCTGCCTGGCCTTGGTGCATGCCCTCCACCTGCTGCTGTTGCCCTGCAGCCGTCGGCGGTGCCCTCAGTGCTTCTGCACAGTGAGTCAGCAGCTCCAGCTGACCCCCAGGCCATCAGCTTCCAGCTGCCTTCTCACCCACACCTCACTGCTGGGGTGTCCAGTTCTGTTCTCCCTCTCTGCCTCCGGTGTTGTTAGGGGGCCCAGAGCTGGATGCAGCCCTGCAGGGAAAGTGTCACCAAAGGGGCAGGATCCCTGAAGCCAGTGAGGGGCCTGGAGCACAGCCCTGTGAGGAGAGGCTGAGGGAGCTGGGGGTGTGCAGCCTGCAGCAGAGGAGGCTCAGGGCAGAGCTCATTGCTGTCTGCAGCTCCCTGCAGGGAGGCTGTAGCCAGCTGGGGTTGGGCTCTGCTGCCAGGCAGCCAGCACCAGAAAAAGGGGACACAGCCTGAAGCTGTGGCAGGGCAGGTCTAGGCTGGATGTGAGGAGGAAGTTGTTGGCAGAGAGAGTGATTGGCATTGGAATGGGCTGCCCAGGGAGGTGGTGGAGTGGCCGTGGCTGGAGGTGTTGAAGCCAAGCCTGGCTGGGGCACTTAGTGCCATGGTCTGGTTGGTTGGGCAGGGCTGGGTGCTAGGTTGGGCTGGGGGAGCTTGGAGCTCTCTGCCAGCCTGGCTGATTCTATGAGTCTATGATCTCCTCTCTCCATCTCTGCTCACACTGCTTTGGATACAGCCCAGGCTGCCCTTGGCCTTTTGGGCTGGCAGTGCCCATTGCTGGTTGGTGCCCAGCTTCTCCTCCACCAGCACCCCCAAGTCCCTCTCAGAGCACCTATTTCACCTGGTGCACTCCTGTCCAGGGCCCATTCCTGAGCAGCAGGCACCCAGCAGTGCATTTCCCCCTGTCCCCACGTTCAGCACACAGAAACTCATCTGCACAACCCCCAGGACCAAGTGGCAGAGCTCTAAGCCAGAGCTGCCTCCTGCACTGCCACCCCCACCAGCTGCAGCTATCTCTAGAGATAAACTTCACCTCCTTTGGCCACCTTCTCCTTATTTTTCAGGACTGGATGTCAGGAAGAAGTTCTTGCCAGTGAGGGGGGTGAGAGAGTGGCACAGGTTGCCCAGGGAGGCTGTGGGGCACAGACTCAACCTTGTCTCCCAGAACAACTTCCCAGCTTCACAGGGCAGCAGTTTCAGTCTGAAGCAACCAACTGGGATTGTTTTCTATGACTAAATGTTTTCCCCCGGGGTCTGGGGATGTTTGCCTCAGCTGTTGCCAAGTCATGCCTGCCCCCCAGCCAGTGCAAGGCCATGGCCTCTGCTGGGGAGGGGGGAGATGTTTCTCAGAGACCTCTAAGCTGAGCATGAGGTGACTCAGAGTGGTATGGAAAACATCCCTGCTGCCCAGTCACACAGGGAGGGGAGCTGCAAAATGCAGGGCTGCTTTTTAAAGCAGCTTAAGAGAGACCTGGCCTGAGCCCTGCCATGTGCTGGCTGCAGCCAGAGCAGTGTGGGCAGCATGGCAAGGGAGGGGATTCTGCCCCTTGGCTCTGCTCTGCTCTGCTCAGACCTCACCCCCACTGCTGCTGGCCCCAGCAGGAGGAGGACACAGAGCTGCTGGAGGGAGGCCAGAGGAGGCCACAGAGATGCTGCCAGGGCTGGAGCAGCTCTGCTGTGAGCACAGGCTGAGGGAGCTGGGGGGGTGCAGGCTGCAGAGGAGAAGGCTCCAGGGGCAGCTCAGAGCTGCCTGCCAAGAGCTGAAGGCATCCTGCAGGAAGGCTGCAGAGGGACTTGTGCTGAGGGGGTCTGCAGACAGGCCAAGGGGCAATGGTTTGGAGCTGAGGCAGAGCAGGGGGAGAGTGGAGCTGAGCAAGAAGCTGTTGAGTGTGAGGGTGCTGAGAGCCTGGCACAGGCTGCCCAGGGAGGCTGTGGCTGCCTCCTTGCTGGGGGTGTTCTGGGCCAGGCTGGATGAGGCCCTGAGCAGCTGAGTGTGGCTGAGAGGTGTCCCTGGGCATGGCAGGAGGTTGCAGCAGCTGAGCTCTGGGCTCCTGCCAGCCTGAGCCACTCTCTCATTCCCTGCTGTGCTGTACCTGCTGGACTCAGCAGCTCAGTACCCAGTTCTGGAATCTCCTTTGCAGAAACCTCCTAACTCTCTGTGTACAACTTCCCCAGATGAGCTTTGCCTTTTCACGGGTCAGGAGTCAGCTCCCTTTGGTGGCACTGAGCTCACATGCAACACCTACAGAAAACAAAGGCATGAGTGGGCATTTTCTCCTTGAAGCACTGAAGCTTCAGTTTGATCCTTCCAAGAGATTATTACAAATGACTGTGGGAAAATGAGGAAAAAAATGCTTGTGGAGTCCCTTTGTCACCCTTGGGCTGGGGAAGAGAATGAAAGGAGAAGATCTCCCCTTTTGTCTCTGTTTCCTTCATAATCCTTGGTGTTAGAGCTGGGATTGTATCTCTAAGCCCTTTCCTCAGCACTTGTTGGCTATAAAGCTCTGGCCAGGTTGGCTCAGATCACAGCCTCAGATCTGGCCCTGCAGAGCTTTATGCACATCTAAACCCTGCTGCTGTCAACAGTTCCTCCACTTAGAGCTGCTCCCAGCACAGCAAAGCTGAGTCCAAGCTTGAGCTCCCACAGGAGGAATGCAAGTCAGGACCTTCCCAAGTAGTCTCATCCAGCTCCTGGAGCTGATGGAGTGGGTCCAGAGAAAGCCACAAAGATGATCAGGAGGTTGAGGCAGCTCTGCTGTGAGGACATTCTCTGAGCCTATGACTCTATGATTTATGATTCTGTGACAGGCTGAGGGAGCTGGGGGGGTGCAGCCTGCAGAGGAGAAGGCTCCAGGGGCAGCTCAGAGCTGCCTGCCAAGAGCTGAAGAGTGTATTAGTATTATCCTCAGATTTTCTCCTTGACTGCCCAGACCTGGGCTCTGTGTTCCTGAATCACACTCCTCCTCCTGCCTAAAACCCTGCAGGGGCAGCCTCTTGTCTCTCCAGGGGAGCACCATGAATGGTTCTGCTTGATGAGGGCAGCTTAATTAGGTACTAGATGCTGAAGATGCAAGTCTCAACTGTTACATAGAGTGACAGAGTGCCAGGGGCTGGAAGGGACCCCCAGAGAGCAGCCAGGCCAAGCCCTGCCAGAGCAGCAGCACCCAGGGCAGGGCACACACAGCACAGCCAGGGGGGTTGCAATGGCTGCAGAGAAGGAGACTCCACAGCCTCTCTGGGCAGCCTGCTCCAGGCCTCTGCCACCCTCACTGCAAAGAATCTTTTCCTCCTCTCCAGTCCCAATCTGCCCTCCTCCAGCTTCAGTCCATCCCCTCTCACCCTGCCACTCCCAGCCCTTCTCCAAAGTCCCTCCCCAGCTCTCCTGCAGCCCCTTCAGGCACTGAAGGCTGCTCTAAGGTCTCCCTGGAGCCTTCTCCAGGCTGAACAGCCCCAACTCTCCCAGCCTGTCCCCACAGGGGAGCTTCTGCAGCCCCCTGAGCATCTCCATGGCCTCCTCTGGACCCTCTCCAGCAGCTCCATGTCCCTCTTCTGCTGGGGGCAGCCCAGAGCTGGAGGCAGTGCTGCAGGTGAGGTCTGAGCAGAGCAGACTGGAGGGGCAGAATCCCCTCCCTGTGCTGCTGCTCTCCCTGCTCTGGCTGCAGCCAGCACACAGCTGCCTCTGGGCTGCCAGCCACCAGTGCTGGCTCCTGGGCACTTTGGCACCAACTGGCACCCCCAATGTAACTTCTGTCATAATTATCTGTCAGTAATTAAGATCCTATCCCAGACACCAGGGATCAGAGCAAACCTGCTGTGTAAAGCTGTCTTCTTGGAAGTATTTTAGCTTCTGGAGCCTTTGGTACTTTTCCATGGGGGAAAGGATCCCTGCCTGGGGAATTCAAGTCTGCTGCCAATAGCTTTGCTCTGCCTTTCTCTCAAGGGAGGCACTGGGAAGCTGTTTATGGCCCTTGCATGCTCTGTGCTTTGTGATCTGATTGCAACTGATTTCTTTGAGGAAGTAAACCAAAGCCCAGATGCTGCTCCTGACCTGCTGCTCTGTCAGGGAAGCTGCTGAGTGGCAACAGAATTGGCTTGAGCACAGAGTCACAGAGTGGCGTAGGCTGGAAGATGTTTTCATGCAACACTTCTGTAGTGGCAGATTTAGCAGGGGTGACTGTGGGAAGATCTCTTTAAAAACTGATGCAGCAACAGGAGACACATCCAGAAAGCAAAAATCATCCTCCACTAGAGCAGCTTGCTCACAGCCTTGCCCAGCCTCACCTTGAGGGGCCTCAGCTCCCTGCCTGGGCAGCCAAAGGGAAAAACAGCTGCTTGCTTCTTTCTGACACTTTTTGCCCTCCTGTTGCAGAGGCTTTTAGAACAAAACAGACACTCAACAGGGTACAGAACTTCAGGGGGTCGTAAAGGAAGCAAGGAGCAGGCAGCAAGAGAGCCTCCCCTGCTGCAGGAGCTGCACTGTTTGCAGGAGGGAGACTGGACCTGAGCAGTTAGTGATTGAATCATGGAATGGCTGGGTTGGAAGGGAGCTCCCAAGGGCATCCAGCCCAAGCCCTGCACTCAGCAGGGACATCCTCCACCAGAGCAGGCTGCTCACAGCCTTGCCCAGCCTCACCTCCAACAGCTCCAGCCATGGGCACTCAGCTCCCTCCCTGGGCAACCTGTTGCAGTGTGGCAGCAGCCTCCTGCTGCAGAACTTGTTCCTCACAGCCAATCTCAAGCTGCTCTGCTCTCAGCTCAAACCATTGCCCTCCTCCTGTCCCTGCAGGCCTTTGCCAACAGTCCCTCTGCAGCCTGCTTGCAGCCCCTGCAGCTCCTGGCAGGCTGCTCTGAGCTCTGCCTGGAGCCTTCTCCTCTGCAGGCTGCACCCCCCCAGCTCCCTCAGCCTGTGCTCACAGCAGAGCTGCTCCAGCCCCTGCTCATCTTCTGCACCACTCTTTGGTACCTCATCTGAGCTAACAGCTCACATCCTTTTGAAGCCTCTCAGGCTCTTTTGAAGCCTCTCAGGCTCTGTGTTCCCTACTGCTCTGCCTTGCACACCTGAAGCCAATGCATGGCCCCAGAGCAGAGTTGGTGCTGCTGGAAATGCCAATGCTTGACACAGCAGCTGAGGCACGACAGCAAAGGCTCACTCGTGGGGAACCATCCCCCAAACCCTGGAATGCTGCATTCAGTCCTGTCCTCATTTCTCCCTGCCTTAGGATGGCCCAGGCAGGGCAGATCAGCTCTTCTCACCTCAGAAACAGGTTTCTTTGGCCAGGCAAAAGAGCACCCAGGCTCTGCTGCTAACAACCAGGCACAAATGGGCACGAAAATACACCCTCCCCACGGGGACAAGGTTGGGCTTTCCCCTCTCCTCCTCACCTAATTAATATTCATTGATTACAGGAAAGTGGAACAGCTTCAAGCTCAAGAGATCTTTTCTTGGAAGCACTTTCTCTCTGAATGGTTCAATATTATCCTGGTCTAAAGCTCTTCATTACAGCAGGCAGTTCCCCAGCCTTGTTTTGCCACTGAGGATGTCCTGTCAGTGGTGGAGAGAATGACCTCTTCTGGAGGTCTGCAGAAAGCCTCTGAGGCAATTACTGCAAGGAAGAGGGCTGAGGACTCTCAATCTGATTCCTGAAGGCCAAGGCCAACACCTAGGCCAAGCCTGCCAGAGCAGCAGCA
>WAAF01001994.1:861410-894927 GCA_013400475.1 Tricholaema leucomelas | reverse complement strand
TACTTCTGTGTAGGACTCAAAATGGACCTGAGTGCACGCAGCAGTATGTGTAATATGATTCCTGAAATCGTTATGTAGCTCTTAAAGTACGACAATACTAATTATTTACCAAAAGGTTATCTGGATTTCTGCTTACTTAGTCATCAAACATAAACGAACAAACATTTTAAAGTGTTAGGCTGTTTTGCATTCCATGATGTCTGTGCACAGGAAACAGGATGGCCTAGCAGCCTTTAAATGCAAAGTACTTCAATCACTGAGCTTGCAACTGAGAATTCTGTTTTGTCCACAACTCTTTCTATGTATTCTAACCTTCAGTTAATGTATTTAATAGTGCATTTTATTCTTGGTAATTTTACCAAGAAAGCATTGACAATAATTTGATTAATAAGGACTCAAAAATATCTGCTTCTCTAGCAAAAAAAACAATGATTATCTCAGTATTGTAAACTTTAAAGTTTACTTGCAGTAAGTGCATAGTAGTTTTTGTGCATTTCAGGTATTTTTCTGAGATGACCCTTTCATCAGGTGCACAGATTTCATTTGAATTTAAAGTATGCAATATAGTTTTACTATATGGATTGCAGAGGTTAACATTATAAGGAAAAGAAAACAAAAGACAAGACTGAAAGAGAGATGAAGTATTTGAGCATTCTAGTTTTCCAGAGCTGCTAACAGAAGTGTGTTTGAGTGCTGATAAGCTACTAGCTACATTTAAAAAGACAGGAGCAAAGCATAAGTATTGTTTTTCCTTTTCAGTCACTAGAGGATGATCGCATTAGAAGAAACGCAAAACCAAATAATATTTTGAGATGTAGTTCTTCAAACATTCTTTTTTTTTTAAAGATAAATGAAATACATCTGGCATTTTAACTTTTGTTTATTGTTTCTAAACTCATTAGAGACTGATTGCAGTGAAATAACAGCTGTTAGATGAGGTCAATGGGTGCCAAAATCCTATACAGGCCAATTTAACGCCTCATAATTGGCAATAAGATTTGGAATGTGAACTTCTTATCATTTAGACAGATACAATGTTTGTGAAGAAATAAAACACAACAATGAATAGACATAGTTGTGGAAGTTGCCATTCATTTTACCTTAGTGATCTTTTTTTCTGCTTGCTGTTGATTGTGTGTCTTAGTTGTTTTAATGAAGCCTAAGACCTTGGAGGTGATAGTGGCCTTCTTCCTCACCCAACCTCATTAAAAATAGGCAATGCTTGAAATATGCTGTGCTGTTTTAACTATATATGCAATGTGCATGTCTTGCCAAATGAGGTCATCACCTCTGCGGTACATCTGGCCTCTTATCTTCCTGGCACTTTTACTTCTGTTTCTAACCTCAAATTGCTATGCCAATGCCAAACTGTAGAGCCAGTGGAAAATGACACTTTTCACTGTCAGCAAGCAGAAATATATTTGTACACTAGTCTGATTTGAGAAAGAAAATATGATAAAGCATATTACTCTTTGGCATTATTCTTTAAATGTCAAGGGCCAGATTTGCAGGAAAAAACCCAAACTGATCTGACTGGGTACATAAATTAAATTTTATATTGTATCTCATGTGTGTGACATAAGCTAGAACAGACAAAGATGTTCAATTTTAGACAGATTCATCATAGCAGGGTAAACAGTGTTCTGCTGAAG
The DNA here is from genome assembly GCA_013400475.1 of Tricholaema leucomelas. Classification (NCBI taxonomy): domain Eukaryota; kingdom Metazoa; phylum Chordata; class Aves; order Piciformes; family Lybiidae; genus Tricholaema lacrymosa; species Tricholaema leucomelas. The sequence continues at coordinate 893,275 of WAAF01001994.1, read as the reverse complement.
AATATTTAAAGCCTTGTCATGGTGTGATGTGCCCAAGAGCATCTCAGCAAGCTCTCTGATTCATTCTAGACTGAATGTAGCATGAAAAAATGTAAATTAGGACTTGGTGTTGTAGGTAGATTTTCTACAAGGATTCAATAAGTACTGCAGGAGAAACAGTCTACCTGGGAATGTCAATATTAATATCCATATCAATATCATAACAGCGCAAAAAGGAAACTTTTTGTTGTCATTGGTAGTTACTTTAGTGCAAAAAATAATCCACACAGTATTAGTAAAGTTGAAGTCTAACTAGATCTAAAATTTGGTTTACTTACTGCCTTTTCTTTACATGATTATAACATGAAAGCTGAAACGTTCTTGCTATTCTGTAATATATTAGCGATGCAAATAGTTAACACATTCTATATTGAAATGTGAGCTGTTAAGACGATGGCCTCCTGAGGTATATCGGGCAGTAAAAACATTTTGGAAGAGTCGTTAATGAGTCTTTGTGGGACTCAGAAGACGAGCTTGTATTTTACTGGAAACGTTTATCCAGTACGGAGGGGTATTTCTTTTCTCTCTCACTCCTGTCGTCGCCGTCCTCATCCTTCTCCTTCCCCTTTTAAGTGCTTGTCTATCTCTCTGACTTGCTGCGTGCTTTTGAATCCGATCCGCAAGCGAGGCGAATTTCAGTCCAGCTTTTTCAGGGAGCCGTGGATACACACAAAGTTGGCTGATGTGCCATTCAGCATCCCAGCAGCTCTTTCTCTTCACACTCGCAATGGCAAAGATTTGTGCGGATGCACTGCTGGATGCTCTTTACTGAAACCGTCTGGGGGAACTTAGCAGGGTTTGGACAGCCTTTTAAAGGTAAGGAAGCGAAAATTGGCGTGCTGGAGACGGAATCTGCTGCTGGAGAGCGTGGTGTGTTAGTGCTTGTGCAAGCTGCATCTTAAGTCTCCTGATGCAGGAGTCTGTGAGCAGTAGGTGGGAGGGGATGCTTTTGTACTTGAAATAAGAAGCCTCAGATTAACTGTTATCGCAATGACTACTTCAGAGCTTGTGACAAACGATGCGGTGATCAAAGCTTTCAGAAAATATCTCTGTCAATTATTTATCCACTCCAAGTTAAACCTAACTGTATTAAAAACAGCAGTAGAGGCCAGCAGCCCAAAGCTGCAAGGTGCTTTGAACATCTCTTTTCTTCCTGCTTTTTGAAGTTCCCTTATTGCAGTCAGTTTGGTTGAATACTCTGGAGAGAGCATTTCATGCACACTTATCTCTATTGGAGTCTTTTCTTTTGCTATAATCCACCAAGGAACAGTATGTTTTAACAATAAAAGGCCATTTTTAATGCTCAAATCTCATCCTGTGCTTAAATATCATTCAAAAGACTACTTTTAGAACCATATAGATGTCTCTGCATTTAAGTAATAATGGTGTTTACATTCAAATATTGTAATAGCTAAGTGCTTCACTAAAATGTATTTTACATTTCTATTCACTTGTAAAGCAATTCAGGCTTTTTGCTTAAAATAATTTGTATTAGTAATGCTGGTTTTACTTTTGAGTGATCTGTTTCATCCATTTATTTATCATCCTGTCAAATGTCAGAATAACACAAAAAAAAAATCTGATGTTAATGCTCATAAACGATTAGAATTTTTACTAGTTTGATGATGAAGTGGGTTTTATCTTTTGTAGTATTTTCCAGGTATTTTTAAAGTGCTTTTCAACTGCAAAATCTAGTATCAAGTGCGTAGTGTTTATCAAGTTAAACTAGGTAGTGTTTTAGCAAACAGCTCCTATATATTAGACAAATGGTGGTAGCATGCATGCTTCTTAAAAAGTTTCCACCTGATAATAACTCTGAAAACTTTGTTAAAGAAAAAAAGCACAGAATGTTTACTCCCAAGTCTTTAAACATTTATTTTCTAGTAAACTTTTCTTTTTGTGGAATTTGTGTCTTTTTAGAAGTGCTTCTGTTACCTCAGGTTGATGTTTCTTTCTGCTGTTGCTTAAGTATCTGACAGACATTCCTGTGCGTTTTCTAATTTGAGTCTAGAGTGAATTAAAACCTGAGTTCACACCAGTTGAGTTACATTTTAAATTAAGTACTTCAGGTAGTAGTAACGTGAAGTAAAAAATAACTATGTATGATTTTTTTTCATACCATTGTTAGCATAGTTTATAGAAAGTATGAGAAGAGATTATAGTTTTTAATATTGATTGCAGATTGATATTTTTCAGTGTTTTTTTGTCATTACAGTTTCTGCCATTGAGGCAATGTGAGGGCTTTGAGAGAGATGGAGTGCTGTAATTACCAGGTGCACATGTTCATTAATCCTTCCTGGCTAGAAAAAGCTTCAGATTCTTCTCCAGTGGCATATTCGTAAAGCTATAAATATCTAAATTGTGTCAGCCAAGAAGTCACACAGAATGGAGGCTCTTTTTTACTTCAATTTCATGCACTGTTGCTTTGGTCTTGTGAGCGAGTGCTTTGCATTCCTCATGATGGATATTTGTCCTCTTCCTTATAAAAGTTCAGAAAACAAACTGTTAGGTCATAGATTAGTTAGTTTAAAGTATATCTGGATATATTTTAGCAGATATTCCTCGGGATAAAACCATGTAAAAAATAACCTTCATAACTGAAGACACAAAACAGAAGAGTTGCCAAGATAATTTTAAGTCTTAAATATAACATTTTAGTAAACAAATGAGGAAAGCTAGAGCCTAAGCTTTACATAGAGTATTTTAGAGGAATGTCTGTATTAACCTGCTTGTACTGTTTTTCATTCAGTTATACACTGACAAGTTAAATATTATGGTGCTGGAATTCTGCATTTTTATCTCCTGCCTTAAGAATTCCAGTATAATTGTCACTCTCTAACTTTATATGGATAGAAAGAGTAGTGATTCTGTTTGTATCTCTACCTATCTATTTCCATGTGGATATCCATACATAAGCATGTAGGTATTGTATTTAATTACAGAGCATGTAAACATAATCTTTGTCAGATGCTAGCTTTTAACCAATATTTTAAATGTACAATGGCATTTTTCACATGTCTGTGTAGAATTTTTTTACTGACATATACATATGTATGCACAGCTTTCTGAAAAATACTCTTGTTAGCATTTAGTGGCATTGCACTGAAATGTTGATTTTACAGTCAATTGTATGTCTTCAATCTGTCATTTGACTTGTAGAACTGTTTCAGGACTACACACGTTTTAAGTTTGAAAAGCACTGAAATAATATGTCTTATTCTACCACAACTCTCAGTAATTTCAGATTCTCTAGCAAGTTCAGAATTAAGATCTTTGCTAGTTGAGAAATTATATAGCAGATTTCTACTTTCTTGCAATGAACTCAGAAAACTATGAAATAGCAGAAACAGAGATCACACCTTACTTTCTTGAATACTTGAATATTTTTTTTTATAAAAAATAAGCTTGAAAGAAGATACAGATGTTGCCTGTAGATAGTACACTTCATTCGCATTATGAGTCTTCATGAACTGCTGAGGAGATTGATTCCTGTCCTACAAAAGCAGATACAGATCAAGAGATTTTTTTTTTAAGTGACATTTTATCTATTTGTTAAGAAGGAAAATAATAGGACTGTATCTATGCATTATTTAGAATAGAATGCATGCAAAAGGTGAAATGGCAAAATCACTGGATACTGCAAATGGCCTGCAAGTTCTCTAACACCATCTTTCTCTCTCCTCCTGATGCTGCTGTCACTGGCGAAGCCATGGGAACTGTCCAGCATCTGTGCTGCTCGCCAGGAGCAAAACAGCTCCCAGTGCCCTGACCCCCTTGTCTAATGGCTTCAAGGATTTGAACAAACATGAAATAATGAGGTCTTGGGATTTACCCTTCTAGGAAGCTAAGACTTAGGTGTGAAATATATACCTGGTGTGGATCACAGGCAGCTTCTTAAAGGCGTGTGAGATTTGGGGAACAAGTTAAGATCATCTTGTCTGACAGTGTCACAGTACAGCACCTCAGCAGTTAGCATTTAGCCACAGTACAGTGACGTGGGCTTAGCCTAACATTCTTATGTTAAATAGCACACATTTTAGTGAAGATATTTAGTTACCAGTATAGTTCTACATCTTGTATAAGCGCATTTTTCACTTTTTTGTATTGATTACTCAATTACTATTTCTTTTTTTGTGCCAACAATCTCCTTGTCTGTCTGCTGTTGTTTTTCAAAGTAGATTTTTTTATCTTAGGAACTATTTGGTTATTTTTCTCTATTGTGGCAAGGCTAGAACCACTTTTAGGCATTTTTTTTTTTCAGGTTCATCAGTTCTAGTGATTTTCAAGGTGAAAACAAACCAAAGCAAATCAAACCAAAACCAAAAACAACCCCAAAGAAAACCCAGAGCAGAACAAACCCATAATCCAAACATGAAGTCACTGGAATATTCCTTTTCCTTTGAGATATTTGGCTAAAAAATTGTTTAAGAAAGACTGAAAAAAAAAGCTATCATTAATGTATCCATTTCAGATGTCTTTCACAGATACATTGTTCTGCTCATGTCGTTTAAATATGCAAATCCCCAGCAATGTGGGCTATAGTCTGGGGGCTGAACCAGATGATTTTTTGAGATCCTTTCCAGCCCCTGACATTCTATGATAATCTGGCTTGAATTTTAGATCTGGTTTAATTTGTAATTGTTGCTATATGTCAACTTATATATGAAGGGATAACAATAAAGAGAAAGAGTTGTTGATTCCGACTGGATATCATTTCAGACTCACGTCATGCACATTTGTCACATGAAAGAGTAGTGCTATTGAGTGTCACTAGTAGGAAAAGTTGATCATAGAATCAGAATCATAGAATCAGTCAGGGTTGGAAGGGGCCACAAGGATCATCCAGTTGCAATCCCCCTGCCACGGACAGGGACACCCTACCTTAGATCAAGGTGGTTGATCATTGTCTGTTAAAAGAGATCTGTCTGACTTCTCCTTGATAAGAAAGTACCAATGTGCATATATTTATTCCCTTAACTAAATTATAATGAGAGAACACAAAATTCTATATTGGATCAGATGAAAGATCTGTCTAGCCTAACATTCTGCACGTGGTGTGAACAGTAGGAGAATTCCAACAAGAAAAAAAGGAGCTCCATATGGCATGGTACTTCCCAGGTATATCTGCTCATTATGCAGAAATCTATATTTTAGTGACTTTGGGAGGCACTGCTTTTTTTTGTTGTATGTTTTCATGGACTTTAAAATGTTATCATGCAATATTTTATTTTTTTTTGTTTTGAAAAGGTTTTAAAAAAATCATTCTTAAGGCTACTTCATTGCGTTGTTTCCCTTTTAAATGATATATCTCTATTTTCTTCCTCGCTTTTATTTCTGGCCACCAGCAATGACTGGCTGGATGTCTTCTTAGTCTTGGTTCATCAGAAAACAGCTAAGACATTTCTGCTAGCTCCAGCATACGTGTAATGAAGATTAATGATGTCTTACTGAAAATATGTTCAGCCTTGGACACTCTTCCTTGTTTATTTTCTTTCATATTTTTTCTTTTCTTCTCCATACCTCCTTTTCCATAGAGCCTTATTTTTCAGCCTAGTCTTCCAAAATGCTGACTATTTACTCAAAGCTCCATTTGAGGACAGAATGAGAAATTATACTGTGCAGTAGCACTAAAGTACATTCACATTATGTTAAGTACACTGGTGTAAGCATGCCGTTGCAATTTCTTTGATGGACATTGAGTATGTGATGAATTTGATCAGCTTAGAGTGGTTTTATAAATGACAATCCCTTCTGCAAAGTAATGTTTTTCAGTCTAACTTCTCTGTAGCCAGTAGTGTAGATTTGCATTGCCTCTGGCAAAAGAGGGAGTGCAAGATCAGTCTCTCACTTCTTGGATGAATATAACTTAATCTCTAGGCTATAACATAATAAGGGAGGCCCCTGTTTTTAAAGAGGAAATGGCAGCCATAATTGCTTTTTTGCAAGGAACCCAAATCTGTAAGTTTATGTTAAGCATGTTCTGAGAAAATTTAGGAGCTCAGCCTCCAGTTTTTGGCGTTATTTAGTGCATCATGCATTGTATATGATAGTGGTAGTATGCATGTGCAGGTTTAGCCTGCCTCTATATCCACGTGGCATTTATGTGTATCTCTAGGTAAAATGGAATCTAGATGTGTAGAGGCATGAGGTAGTTACTGGACTTTACAAGTGTATTGAAATCACAGCACGCATTTTTGTCAATGTATAATTATTTTCAATTGTGATTTCCCCAAGTAAGGGGAGAAAAGAACATAAATGACATAATTTTGGGTGCAAGAAGGGCATGACATGGGTCATGCTACGTCTTGTTCTTTGCCTCACAGATTTTGCTTCCATTTTGAAGAAGTTACTTAGACTGACATTATTGTGCATCTGTGCCTCTTTGTCTTTTCAGCTTTTGATTTGATTTCATTACTGATTTGCTTTATATTTTTCCTGTCACATTTGACCAGCTTTATATGATTTCTGTACAACAGAAACGACAAGATTTTGTCTTCTGTCTTCACAAAATCTTTTAGCCAAAAGGCCAAGGCCTTTTGCTGCCTGTGTTGCAGTAAAAGTTGTAGTTACAGTGCATCATACACTTACCTTGGTCTGGTTGATATTAATAATATAACACCATAATACAGATCCCAATGTGGACTGTAACATAATCAATAAAGCTTTTACCAATGGTTCCTACCAACTACATTGTAAATTGCCTTGAGGTTAGCTGGTAATGTTATCTGGGCTCTGACTGGATTTATGGATGTCCATGAACAGCCTGATGCGTCTTTAGATCACCTAACTTCTGCACCTATCTTGATATCACAAAAGCAATTTCTGTTGCCTGCTCTCTGACAATCAGTGTTACTGCAAGGAATGACAGAGGGAAGAAACCTCTGCTAAGTTTCTATGCCCAAGTACAAAGCTGAAATGCGTTGCCATGTGTTGTCTCCTTTTCCAGTGCTACCTGATAAACTGCAGTCTGCCCTGTGCTGTGTTTACTTTATGGAGATTAAAAGTGTTTGGAGGTTTGTGAAGGGACAATAGAAATGTAGAGGATTAGAAACTTAGTATGAATGAAAGACATATAAAGTCAACTGGATTTATCAGACATCCTTATGCCAAAATGATATTTATGAAGACAATTTTGAAGTGATTATTTTACTTGTTAATTCAACATTAGTGAAACCTTATAAACTCCTTCATCTTCCACTTTTTTATATTATATGTTTATAGCAATCATAATCCTTATAGACAAGTAATCACTGATGTTTTTGAGAAGATGCAAATACGTGTTTGGGTATTTTTGCTCATTTGTTTGTTTTTTTTTCATGTAAGCAATTGTAAATTAGAATAGTTGATTCCATTGATTGATTTTTTTTTTTTTTTTTTAATTTCGCCCCCCCCTCCCTTGGGTGTATATATATATTAAATGTTCAAACTGTGAGAATCATGGAGAAATTTACCCAATGGTGATATAGGCTCTTCACCATATTTTGTGACTGTTCACCCTCGAACCTTGCCGGAAGTCAGCAGTGTTGCCGAGTCTTAAGCAGTTGAACTTAAAACACCTCTGCTTTCGAGCTTCATGAGAATCAGTGTGTTTGATGCCAAGGAAGTTTAATGATACTAAATATAGTATCAGTTAGAGGGCATATCTAGTAACATTACAGTGAGCTTCAAATGTTACCATCATTCATCAGATTTTCTATGTACCTAGTCTGTTATGACTTGCACATTCTGGCAGCATTACTCTTATTATTCATGACAACAAATCTCCACATCAGCATTTTTTTGACAACGACCTAGCTTTAATAAAGAGAGCATTCTAGAGGTGGTCTTATCATGTGTACTACCTAACCCCTTTTATATTGTAATATTTCACGCAGTGCTGCCCTAACTTTTCCCTTGCTACCTGCTCTCTGTGTGTATTGTATTGCATAGGGTGTTATGCTTTAATAGTGAGTGAAAGTTCATCCAAACAGGTATTTTGTCTTCATGGTTTGGCCAGTAAGAAATGTAGTTTAAAAAAGACTTTGTAGTATTTAATGGGCAGCCTACTGGCTATCTCATTATTTCCTTAAGGAAAGATGATGCTCAGTTTACTCTCCTGGTTCCTTACTGTAGTGTAGAAATAAGTTGTCACAGATGGCATACATGGCACTGTAAGTAATCTTTCTATAAACACAGAACTACATCTTTCTTTAAGAGCAATTAATTTCTAGGTGATAGTTGCTGATATATGAAGAACAGATTTTTACAGATTTTAATGAGGCTTTTCATTCAAGACTTCAAAAGAAACATACCTACCTGTCTTGTTTGTATTCTTTATGAACGAGTAGTCATAAGCACTGGAATGGGCTGCCCAGGGAGATTGAGGAGTTTCCCTCTCTGGAGATATTCAAGAACTGTCTGGATGTATTCCGGTGTGATCTGCTGTAGATGATCCTGCACTGACAGGGGAGCTGGACCAGATGGTGTTTCGAGGTCCCTTTCAGCCCCTGACATTCTGTGATTCTATAGTTTGTCAAAATGTATATTTCAAACTTTTCTAGGAATCTAATTTATTTTATTTCAGTAGCAAAAAGCCTGAAATACTTTTCTCATGACTTTATTAAATGTTACTTTGATTTTTATTTCTTAAGCATCTTCAAAGTTAGGGAATTGTAATTAAGTGTTATGTGCTTTGCTTCACTGTTTTATTACATCTGATGTTGCAAAAGGGAAAAAAAAAACACCCAAACAACAAATAATCCCCACCCCAAACCCAAACCTTGATCGCTAAAACAAAGCCTAGAATTCTTCATATAATTTAGGCTATTGAAGGAAACAGGTTAATTGTTTCTTGATCTCATATTCAGTGTATCTTTGAGTTTTTGTTGGTTTTTTTTTCTTTCTCTGAATATCATACAGTTACTTAAAGCTGTTGATCTTGTCGAAGTGTATTCAACCACTGTTTGCAAAGACCTTTCTCGTCAAATACAATACAAAGCTTTGGCTTCCTGATATATTTTCTCATGCATGTGTTGAAAGTTAACAATTAAGGAAACTTCAAAGAAGTAAGTTTTATCTGACTGGGTTTTCTAATGCTACCTTAGTATATCATTAGACATTTAAATTAAATGTGAATCATTCCATGTGCCATGCAAGCATGCTAAACGTTCTCCTGACTATTTTAAATCATTTCAGTTGAATTTAAATATGTATATGAACAGCAGTGAGTGAGTGGTGTGCCTCAAGATGAAGCAAAGGATGCTGCTTCTCCAAGATATGCATATTAAGGGAAACACACTGCAGCAAGGTCAGCTTTAAGGATGCCTATGAATGGTAGAGTGAGACTAGAAGGATAGACATGATTTACTATAGCATGTAAGGAAAATATGTGATGAGGAATAACATTAAAAGAACTGCCTGAATCTCTAGGAGTCTGAGGTTAGAGTGGCCTCATGTTGGAAAGAAAGATATGAAAGGCTGTAGCTTCCAGGCAACTGTTCAGAGGTGAATCAAGGACTGTTCTTCTAAGTGTGCTCTCCCTGAGAATTAGACAGAAGGGATCCCATATTTTGTATTTGAAAGACAAGTCTTACCAACATGGAACTAAATAGATATTTAACAGGTCACCAGGGCAACATGTCCCATTTCTGAGCTGACTTACTCTCTCTGGGTGTTCTAAGAGAGGTAGCACTCCTCCCTAAAGGAGCTTGATAGCTACTGATCATGTAGTGTGAAAAACACCATGTGGACAGGAACAGCTTCTTTAGCCCCTTACCTTCCAGAGACCATTTTATTGTTGTTTAAACTGTCTGTGTAAATAGCTGCTAAATAAAGCTTGGTTAGCTTCATATTGATTCAGAACACAGTGATCTGTGAAACAGAGCGTTTGTATTTCATTTAAAATTGTTTACTATTTCTACACAAGAGAGTTATGTAGTCTGTGAAGGGATTGTTGATGAGAAAGTAGCGAGGCCCATGTTACATTTTGAGAATATTGCTGAACTTTTTGACTGTAAACTCTACCCGTCAAGAATATAAACAGGATTGTGCTGCAGCTGCAGATTGCATCTGGCCTGCATAAGCATATTTAGACAAATTGTGCATGATTTGCATGTTTTTATTTGAAACCTCTATCATCCATTATACAGTATTTTCCTGTAATACTGAACTGTAGCCAGGCAAAGAGAATGAGGAAGCTGTGGAGATATAATCAGATATTTAAAGGTTTGGTGCACAGGGAACTCTGTCTAGAAGATTTCAATAAGCTGGGTACAACTTCCACTTTGTTTCTTGACGTCCATTGCCCCGGAGGGGAAAAAGGAAAGAGGCAATACAATAAACCAAGAGGAGGTAGATACCTACCTCTAAAGGCAAGACAGAGTTGAAGTTCACTTTGTGTATGAGGAAGGTGTTCATGGAAAGAAATAGCCTGATGAGGTATTGTGAGTGAAGAACAGTGTGGAGACATATATGGATGCTTGGTAAAATGCTAGAGACAAGCAGTTGTTAATGCACAAGACTGTCAGTAGATTAAGATGGTATTTCTTAACTCCTACTGTATCCATCAACCTAGAGAAAGTGAACTCATGTGCAGCTCACGTCTGAGTTGCATAAGTATATCAAGACAAATCTTGCAATATTTTGCTTATATGTCTCTCAGCTAGAAGTTATTTTTCACTCTTATTTGAATGACTGCCTAAGTTGCTGCTTATGGCACCCATCTAAAAGTTACAAGTAAATGACTGAACAGAAAAGAAATCCTCCCTTTAAAAGCTTGAATAAAGCTGTTGTACCGTTAGTATTACTTGATCTCTCAAGTCCTTTTTATTCAAACTACTGCAGTACTTATGCCCCAATTTACACGGGATGGGATTAGTTTTTCTTTTTACTTATCCTTTCTGCCTTTCTCCAGAACCTATTAGCTCCTTCATCAAAAATTTATCCAGTATTAAGATTTGCCTAGCTTTTTCTTTCCTGCTCTACGATAGGACCGTGAGTTCCCCAAGCCTTGTAGTGAAACTACTCCCACCTTTTCGTTTGAAGTGAGCGTAACAAAAGACATGAAACAGCTCCTAGTCTTTAAAGCTAAGTGTATTAGAACACAGTCTAGTAAGCTAGAATAAGTGACAGAAAATTCAGATCTGCTAAGACAGGTGAAACAAGAGCAGCTAAACCAAAATTTACTCTTTGGTTCCTATGTGATTGTGTGGTAGTCCTTTTCTGCATCTTTCCTCATGAGTCCCATGACTTTCAGTGTCTTCTTAGTTGAATTAACTCTGAAACATCCCTATGGGTTCTCAGGAAGTTTTGCTTCCATCATCTTCGGGCTGGAAAGAAACCTGCTCACTGCTGATACGACATCCTTACTGTACTCAAAAGTTTGCAGTTTGCTCTGTGTTGGTAGTTTCTATCTGTCTTGCTCTGTGCCCTCAAACTTTGCCCCACAGACCATGCTGAGAGCCTCCAAGAAACTGAGCAGCCTGTTTTTTTTCTTTCCCGAATGGATACACAGTGCTTGTAGCTAGCAAGCACCATGCAGAAAGACTGGTTCCTTTACTGCCTAGCTTGTCTTGCATTTTAAAGAAGTGTGGTACGTGGCACATGGATAGTAAGCTTTAAACTAGCAAATAAACACTGCTACCATATGTTATGTGTATGTCAAACAAGATAATGCTGTCAATTTTATCTCATGTAATGATGGAATGTATAGACTGATGAAGTAAGGGTTTTAATGGTAAACTGGACATCTCACTCAAGATTGGGAGAGATCAGCATAGAGGAGGATAAGAAGTCTAATATCCTGGCATATGTGTCAATAACATGCACAGTGTGCAACCCATGGAAGATGCTGATCTAGAGATAAAGAGGAAATAACAGTAGCTAAAAGGGAGTTGATCAATGTGTGAATGGAAACTGGGAAAAAATGCATAAGAGGAATAAGTGGAATGAAAGCCACAAAACACAAGGAAATGCTTCACAGGATTTGACAGGAGGATTACTCTAGGTACAGAGTTTTCCTAAGGTTATGTAAAAGTGTTACAGAGGGCAGAAGAAGATTCTTCTCTGACTGGCGAGACTTAGAGGAGTATTTAGGTAAGGATTTGTATTTTCTAGTTTGGAGAAAAGATGATATCCTGATAAAAGCAAACAAAAGCATCAAAGAAAACACCATCAGGTCTCTTCAAAGTAGAATTAAGGTCTGAAGGAAGAGGTATTCTGACTATAAGGATTTTAAGTGACATCTATAACCACTTTTACAGGTCATATGGATATCGGAGGTTGCTGGTATCTCAGAGCTATGTGCAAGATTATGTGAGATTTTAACTACAGTTTAAATAACCAGCAGATAAATGGGACTACACATTTTTAGGAGGACTTATTTATAGCATATACAATTTTTGAGGCTTCTAGTGGCACTGGCAACGTGCCAGCTGAGTTCACCCTCAAGAGGAGATTTTAAGAGTGCTGTTACTACTTTTCCAAATGTGAAACAAACAAAAAGCTCCATGTCTTTCTTAATGGTAGACTGTGTTCTGCCTGCAGGAGCAAAAACCCAAGAGAATAGCTTTTCCTACCTTTCTCCCAGGAGGGACTCTCTACTACTTATCTTGTTAGTGACTTAGGATAGATACAAATGTGTATCACTGTAATGGTGTATTGATGCTGCACCCTCTCAGGCAGTTAACTCCAATTTGAAAATATCTACCTGAATCCCATTGCAGGCACTGTTGGTTCCTTACTTCCCTGTTGGAAAAACTTCATACCTTACTCCACATGGTGGAAATGCACTCCATTGGAAGCCATAACCACAGAATATACCTTAATGCTAGTGTTTGGAGCGGTGTAAGTGTGTATCCCTTGGGCTCTTCCAGAAGCTCACTGCTAAATCTCAACTGGTAATACGAATTCACTGTCTTAACCATATTACTTCAGTGAATGCTGTGTAGTTCTCAAATTCATCACAGCAGCAAGAGAAACCACCTTTGGCAGTAGGAATTTAACCTCCACAGAAACTACACATGGAATAGAAACAGTCTATCTCCTTTGAAGAAATACGGTCTTTATGCTATAGTGAGAGAAAAGCCCCCTAAAAGCTATAGATGTGCTTGCTTTCTCACAGGCTCCAGCTGAAGGCAGTGCCTTGGCAAGCTTCTTTACTGTGCTGGGGGCAGAAGTCTTGCCTGGGAAGGTGACAAGCATTGAATCCTCATCTTGGTGCAGCTTCTCAGCTGAGATCAGCACCAGCCGTAGCACTCCACTCCTTTTCCAGCATGAAATCAGTCAGATTAGTGTAAACTTTTACAATTGCCCGTTTGCTTTGCAACACGCAACAGAGGAATGCTCCTTCAGTCAGGCACTGATCTCAGTGGGGAACAGCAGTTTGTTGTTGTCCCTGGATGCAGAAGTGCATTTAATCTACCTTGAGAGATGTGGAGAGCTGCAGCACCACAATCACTTTAGACAGCCAGAACTATAGGCTGCTATTGAGAGATACAGTTCCACCCCTTCCTTTGTGATAGAAGTACTCTTCTCACTGCTGTGTGCTGAGTAGGGTTAACAAACTGAAATGAACGTCTCTGCCGAAAATGAATATTTCATTAAATTTATCTGAAAGCTAATCGGGAGGAGAAGGGTTTTGATGCTCATGGCTATAGGAGTACTAGTGCTGGCACAAGGGAGGGGGGCGAAGGGTGCCTTGCAATAAGTAGCTTGTGTTCACCTTCCCAGGACAGGGTATTCCCTAAGAGATGTGAGCCTTCTCAAAAATCTGGAGGAGGAGCAGCCTCTCGTACCATGGGTACAAACTTCCTCAGGTTAAAGTAGCTGCTCTCTCAAGCAAGTTGTTCTGTAAAGAGGCAATATGCTTGTGAGTTTTACTAAGCACGTTTGCAGTGTATGAAAGGAACAAGGTACTATTTTAAGTGGTTCTCCCCCTTTTCTGATGTTTTATTAGCAACATTCATCACTGTATTCTCTGCATAAAGTAATTTAGTACTGTCTGTTAAAAGAGTGGAGTAGAATATTACATTAATAAACAAAAAAATCCCATATTTTTTAATCTGAGGATGCTTTGTTTTCTTGAGCAAATAACAATAGGATAGGTAATAATACTACAAGCACTTAATCATGTAATTCTTCATGCAGCATATTCAAGTAAAAAAAAATCCTGTTGTTATTTCTCTGAGTTCTCCAATTTCCCTTCTGGACTGTGTATCAAAAAATCCTTAAGAGATGTTGAAGGTAGAAAAAGTAAAATATTTATCAGTGTTTTAATTTCAGGACACAATTTCCAGTGCAGTGCTAAAAACATTGCACACCTTTTCTGCAGTTTAAAAACTGAAATACCAAGATGTACAGGAGTGAAACAGCTGTCTATATTAATATTATTTATCAAGAAAAACAGTATTAATAATAAATAGGCAACAAACATGTTTTGGCTTAAGGCATTTGATGGCTAAAATTTGTTCTTGCTGTTTCATAGTATCATAGAAGGAACCAGATTGAAAGAGACCTCCAAGAATATCCAGTCCAACCTAGCACCTAACCCTATACAATCAACTAGATCATGGCACTAAGTGCCTCATCCAGGCTTTTCTTGAACACCTCCAGGGACGGTGACTCCACCACCTCCCTGGGCAACCCATTCCGATGGCAAATCACTCTATCTGTGAAGAACTTCCTCCTTATATCCAGCCTATACCTCCCTCAGCACAACTTGAGACTGTGTCCCCTTGTTCTGTTGCTGCTTGCCTCAGAGAAGGGATCAACCCCCACCTGGCTACAACCTCCCTTTAGGTAGCTGTAGACAGCAATGAGGGGCAAGTGTGGGTGCTTTGAGCAGGGGATTGTGGCATTGTACAGGTGGCAGCAGGGCCAGGCCATCATGGCCAGTAATGCAATTTGCATCCCCTGCTGTATATGATATTTCATCAGTGTTTCAGCATTTCTTTTCTGCTGCTCCAGTACATTCTTAACTCAGGGCTTTTTGCCTTTTTCTCCCAATTTTCCTTTCTATACAGTCAGGGTATACTGTGGTGGGCAGTTGCATGAGCAGCTGCATGGGGCTGATCTTCAAGCTGAGCCTGAAAAAATGTTCATGAAAATGAAGATTAGAGATTTGAGGCCAGACATCCTAACTTGTATATGTCACACCAAGACGGGTAGTTAGAAGAATCTTTTATATCAGCTTTTGCCAAATCAGTTGTCCCATTCCACCTTTATAGCCTGTCTTGTTAATGTCATTTATTTCCATCTTTGGGATATTTGTCAAATATTAGTCTGTCAGGAAAAAAAAAGCTATGCAGAGATATTAGCTGAGAAGGCAAAGTAAAGCAAAGCCTTGTCGATCAAGATCTGCAGATTGGTGGAAATTTAAATAACAATGTTTACTTTTTTCCGTTTGATAATGGTATTCCATGTTGAAAAATAGGCTCTGTCAGTCATATTTTTTTTGTGCTTGTCAGCAAATCTTAAGTCAAACATAAAGTAGAAATACAAAATACTGTTTATTTGGGATTTCAATTTAGTATGCAATAAGAAAAGGAAAGTTTGCCTGTAACTTTCAACTAACAAATTGTGACAGCAGTAATGTAGATAACATTTTTTTTAATTTAGGTAAATGTAGATTAATAAATCATTGTGTAACTTCTGAAATATTAAGAGGTGCTATTAACAACCTTAAGAAATCATCCTGAAACCTGGCTTTAGCAAAATGGTAAAAACATATCTTTTGTGTTGAAAAGGGTTCATCTTATGTTAAAAAGTTAAGATGGTATTGTTAAAAGTGCTTATGAAGATCAAAGACTTAGGCTGTGGCATTAAAAGAATTTGTCAAAAAATTCATGAAAGAAATTTAAAAGATCAGAAAACATTTTTATGGCACTGGCAAACAACGGTGACATTACTCAGTGTGGTGCTCTGAAATGCTTTTAATGTTTTGTGGTTTTTTTTTTTTAGTATGGTGTTCATCTTCTTTGATTCTATTTTGCTTCAGGTTTCTTGAGTGTCTTCTAAGCTTAGAGAAAATATTTTGGGTCAAATTATAACTTAAAACTGTGAGAAGGCTTTTTTATATCATAATCAGCTCTTTAGTTATGATTATCATAGAATCACAGAATGGGTTGGATTGAAAGGGACCTCTAAAGGTCATCTAGTCCAACCACCCTGCAGTGAGCAGGGACATCAGGTTGCTTAGAGCCTTGTTGATCCTGATCTGGTATATCCCCAGGGATGGGGCCTCAACAGTCTCCCTGGGCAACCTGTTGTAGTGTTCCACCACCTTCGTGATAAAGAACTTATTCCTAACATCCAATCTAAATCTACTATTCTCTAATTTCAAACCATTTCCCCTCATATTATCACTACAGGCCTTTGTAAACAGTCCCTCTGTAGCCTTCTTGTAGGCCCCCTTCAGATGTTGGGTGGCTGCTATTAGGTCTCCCCAGAGCCTTCTCTTCTCCAGGCTGAACGACCCCAGCTCTCTCAGCCTGTCCTTGTAGGAGAGGTGTTCCAGCCCCCTGATCATTTTCATGGCTCTCCTCTAGACCTGCTGCATCAGTCCTGTGTTTGGGGCTTCAGAGCTGGATGCAGTACTCCAGGTGAGGTCTCACAAGAGCAGAGTGAAGTGGCAGAATCACCTCTCTGGATCTGCTGGCCATGCTTCTTTTGATGCAGCCCAGGATGAGATTTGCCTTCTGGGCTGCAAACACACACTGTCAGCTCACATCCAGTTTCTCATCTGCCAGCACCTCTGAGTCCTTTTCCGCAGGGATGCTCTCAGTTTTATTATGCCTCAGCCAATATTGATATTTAGGATTGCCTTCAGCTAGGGGCAGGATCTTACACTTTGCCTTATTGAACCTCATGAGATTCTCAGCCCACCTTTGTGGCTTGTTCAAGCCTCTCTAGATGACATCCTGTGCTTCAGTCTTACTAAGTTTGGCTTTAGCATAGAGTGATAATGTTTTTAATGTGTGTTTGCTTCAAAGGACAACTTTCTGTTCTTCCTCAAGGCGTATACCTTTCAGGGTTGTAAATAGTCCTAAACTCTCTGACCATGTTCTTTTAGACATTACACATGAAAGCTGTTTAGTGTTTTAATGCCAGGTTTACTGGAAGACATTTGATGTTGTATAACTTTTGGATTTAGCAAAGCGATGCAGCGATGTACTGAGAACACAAGACAAGTGTAATGCAGCAGTAGTAATTCAGCTGAATCACAATAAAAATGTGATTTCCATTAGTGGTCTCTGTATGCTTATTGTCGTGATGCTGCACGTCCCTGTCTTGGGAGGCTTGCTTGGCTTGAGGCCAGCTCAAGCCAGTTGCTGTGTTCAAAGTTTATTGTTGGTTGTTCGATTTTTACCCTCTGTGTTGAGCTGAGCTGCAGATACACTTCACCCATGCTGCTCTGGCTGTCTCAGGAAGATGATACTTTCTATTGATTATTTTGGAAGGCCCTTTGCACAACTTGTTGAGCCACTCAACCAATGCAGATCTTTATCTAAAACAAAGGCCATCCTCTGGTGCTCTGGGCATTGAGATGAGGTCAGGTTCCTCTACAACAGCTGTGGTCACTCCCTAGATTCTCTTCACAGCTTCATGAGCACATCTCTCATGCCCATCTCCTCTGAGCTTCCTTCCATTTAAGAGTTTTGTTGATCGGTTTGTTGATTCAGGTAGAGAAGTGTTATGTGAAGTTCTGCTTTTTTTCCCTATATGTTAAAAAAGCTCTAGTCTGTGTACACTAAAATACCTATTCTTCTACAGAGCTGTGCTTAGGAGAGGAAATGCACATTCAAATTTGTAATGTGTTAATTCAGATAATACCTATATTAAGGAAGGGCACATTAGGACTAAGGAAGACTCTTTTAAACAGACATATTTCCCCATTCTTTCTGCCATATCTGTTCCATTCACTCCCTCTTGAAGGGAGGGAATGTTACTAAACATGTATTTTTTAATCTGTTTTTGCGTGACACTTAGATCTTAATTTGTTACAGTTTTCTGTGACTACTTATACACAGCCTTTATTTTTTAAAAGGTGCCTTGTTCTAATGGTATCTTGTCACCTATTTAAAAAGAAAAATGGAAGTGGAGGTTCTAGCATTTTTTCTCCCATTTGAAATCAGAAGAAAAATTAAAACCTGAACTTTTTCTTCAATTAATATAGTGGGAAAAATCAGATTGAGAGATTCAATGATTTTGATTTATAAACCAGCAAAATGTAATAAAATATTGAGTATATTATTGCATGTCACATTTTATATATTTCAGTATTGTGATTAGTATTTTACTGCAGACATTAAGTGTATAAGGTTATCAGGCTGAATAATGAAAGACATGAGAATTAGGAGTTTGTTGTTGTGGTTTTTTTGGTTGGTTTGTTTTGTTCATTTTGTTTGGCTGTTTTTTGTTGTTGTTATTGTTTAGGTTTTTGGGGTTTTTTGGTTTGTTTCATTTAGTTTTGATTTTTCTTTTTTAAAATAGTAATGCTCCTGAAAGCTGACATATTTCAGGCATAATTCCAAAAATAGTTTTTAAATTTTCCAACATAACTTTGTTCTCTCATCTTCTCATCAGTGTATATGAAAACAATAAAAAAAACACAGTAGTGTTAATGTTCATCACATGCAGTAAAAATGAAAGAGTAATTAAATTGAAGCTCACCTGGACAAGATACAGGACAAATTAAACAAAAACTTTAATATTTCATTCACTGTTTTGTTCAGTCATTACTCTGAGTTTATCGTTTTGGCTCCTGATAAAAATCAGCAGTTGTCATGGTCCATGGTTTAGTTGATTGGATAGGGCTGGGTGATAGGTTGAACTGGATGATCTTGAAGGTCTCTTCCAACCTGGTTGATTCTATGATTCAAGAGCTTTATCCAAAAGCTATTAATGTCGTTGAACTGGACATTATCTCCTGACTCAGGTACAACTTTAAAAAACTACCTATTGTATAATTTAAAAACATTAGGCTTTTGTTCTTTTGTCTTGGGCATAGTTGCACTATTTCTTTCAAAGTAAAAAGACAAGTTGTAGACCAAAACTTTGCAATGTGGAGGAAGGCGAAGAACATTCTTCTCTAAGTACTATAGGTTGCATTTATAATGGGAAATTAAATACTGATCACATTGAAGTCAGCATGAACTTATGTACTGAAATGATAGCTATAGACTCCTTTCAGCAGTGGATCTGCAGTAAAAATGAGATCAGCTCCCTCAAAAGGTCATTGTTATTGACATAAAATAATTTGTTACTGTAAGTTTTGTTTTCAAGACACCTTTGTGATCAGTGATGCTAGAGACTTTCAAAATGTATTCTTCCTTTGATTAAAAGGAAAATTCCAGGAATGCTAGATGTGTCAATTTTTTTTTCATGATTTGTTCAACCATGAGCAGAGCTGAGAAGAGCTAAAGAGTATCTCTGCTTGCTCTTGTCTACAGGCTAAAATTCATGTAACCATTTCCAAGAAAATGAATCACAATAGGCAGCTTTGAGTTCTTTTCCTGTTTTCCTTTCTTTTATCTTTGTAATGGAAGTCTCTTGTCTTTCAAACATGATTACCATAGAGTGTAGACTATTAACTATGTAAAATACATAGTGTTAGCAATTCCTTTAGTTTGTACCATGAATCATTATAATTGACTATATTAAGGTATATGTAGGAATCTGCTAAACAACCAAAAAAACTCAAAGAATCAAGTGATTCACTTCAGCCAGTGGTCTCAAGGATGTAGTGAGTAGTCTTTTACACACCTTTGTGCAAACACTGAGACCTCTACAAAAATGCAAGCTTCTTGTGACTGAAGACATCCTCCATACTTCTGCTTCATACACTTTAGTGATGGGTGATGACTATCCAGATATCTAGGAGAAAGAAATGGGAAATATATTCATTTCCATGCTAGGGAATAATGTGTTAAAACTAGTGATTCTGTCTTTGCCGATATAATTACTGAACACTTAAGGGGTCATTACTGATTATATACAAAATTATTCATTTTTTTTACCCCACTCACATACCACTTGATGAATTGGGTCCCAAATCTGAAAGCAAGAATCTGCAGGGGAAAAAAAAACACAACAACAAAACAAAACCAAAAAACAAAACAAACAAACAAAAAACCCCCAACAGCAACAACAAACAAACTTGGAAGAAAAGTAGGAGAAAGCAATGTGTTGAAATAAAAATGGACCTGTGAAAAAATATTGTTTAGTCTCCTAACCTTAATCATATGTGGATTTTGAATTTTCAGAACCTCAAAGCATTTTTGTTCACATTAGTTAGATTTACAATAAAAAAAAAAAAATTAGAATTGATTTATTCCCCTTTACTTGTCACTCAGTGGACCATATGTAAAAGAAGGTGTCCAGTTATGGAGTGCATAGTTTAAGAGTGTTACTGATCAATAAATGTGTTGAGGGCCCACCAAGGTAGTCAGGAGGCTGAAGACCATATGCTTTGCTCATCCTGGAGAAAGGATTGCTGTGGGCAACCCTAACAACCACCCATCCTTACTTATGGGAAAATCATCAAGTTGACACAGACAGGGAAGAAAACAGAGGAACAGGCCTGCATCAGGAATGGTGTGGTCAGCAGGAGCAGGGAGGTCATTCTGCCCCTGTACTCTGAACTGGTTAGACCACACCTTGAGTACTGTGTTCAGTTCTGGGCCACCCAGTTTAGAAGGGACATTGAGATGCTTGAGCGTGTCCAGAGAAGGGCGACGAGGCTGGTGAGAGGCCTCGAGCACAAGCCCTACGAGGTAAGGCTGAGGGAGCTGGGATTGTTTAGCCTGGAGNGTGATACTGTGATACTAACTGGAAAGGATTGGTGTAACTGTAGATGAGGGAAAAATATCTTCATGAGAATACGTAAACACACATCAGAGTGCCCAGAGAAGTTGTGATATCTTCATGAATGGTGGTTTTCAAAACCCCATCTGGATGAGCCTTTGGGTAACCTGATCTACGTTCCCTATCTACTGCTTTGAACAGGAGGCTGGAGAGGATGACATACTGAGTGACCGTGTGTTTTTTCAGGCTACACTTTGCATGAATGTGTTTATGGATAGTATTGAATTGTCTCCTAAGACTTTTTTGATAAAAATATTACTAGCTGGCATGATATGCAATATACGAAGTTTATTATAAAAAAAATAATAAAACCTATCTGTTGCCACATATTAACAATGCAGATTCTGCTAAAGTTTGAGTTAATTCCTTGGAAGCTTGGCTTCAGGTCCAGTGCACAGAGTGAGAATTGTTTGTGTTATATGTTTGTTTGTTTTTTTTGCTCTGGTGAAGAGTGAAATTTCCATAGTGTCATTTGTCAAGGAGCAGAAGGAGACAGTGCTCATTTTTACTTCATTTCTGATACTCTCAGCATTTGTACCTGAGCCAGAGTTTGAATGAAGTAAACCTGATTCCCTAGAAGAAAAACAAATCAAGTTTNGACTATTTACACGGTCTAGTAATGTTAGGACGAGGGGGAATGGGTTTAAGCTGGCAGAGGGGAGATTTAGACTGGATGTTAGGAGGAAGTTCTTTACGGTGAGGGTGGTAAGGCACTGGAATGGGTTGCCCAGGGAGGTTGTGGATGCTTCCTCCCTGGAGGTGTTTAAGGTCAGGCTGGATGAGGCCTTGGGCGAGCTGCTCTAGTGGGAGGTGTCCCTGCCTGTGGCAGGGGGTTGGAGCTGGATGATCCTTGAGGTCCCTTCCAACCTAAACCATTCTATGATTCTATGATTCTATCTGTTGCCACATATTAACAATGCAGATTCTGTTAAAGTTTGAGTTAATTCCTTGGAAGCTTGGCTTCAGGTCCAGTGCACAGAGTGAGAATTGTTTCTGTTATATGTTTGTTTGTTTTTTTTGCTCTGGTGAAGAGTGAAATTTCCATAGTGTCATTTGTCAAGGAGCAGAAGGAGACAGTGCTCATTTTTACTTCATTTCTGATACTCTCAGCATTTGTACCTGAGCCAGAGTTTGAATGAAGTAAACCTGATTCCCTAGAAGAAAAACAAATCAAGTTTGAAGCTGTTAATACTATTGTCATGTGAAGTCTTTATTGCAATACCTTATATTTCACAGAAGAACTACAGTAACCTTCAATTTGAACAAAAAAAGCCCACAACAACTTTGTCATCAAAGTGTCATAGTGCATACAACCCTATAAACGTGTTGTTTTTTCAGTATTGTTTTTCTTGTAAGACTCATCTTTGCTTCCTATTTATTAGCTTTGAACTGGTTCTCATTCAACTTTGGAATCTCTGCCAACTATAAATGAAACTCAGATAGATCCTTAGACAGCTCAGTTGTAGTTCATAATTCATTTTTTCCTGTCTGGCACATCAATTTTTTCTTGGTTTGAAACATTGTTATGTAACAGTTTAGTTTATTCATGAATTAGCATTCTTAGATGGAATTTTAGGGCTGTCTATGGATTAATTACACTTGTTTAGCCTCCATTTAAACAAAACAGAACTGCAGGTCAGAGGTTAAAGCTATGGTAAAAGATGTTTGATATGCCTACCTAGAATTCAGATGCACACATGTTAGCAGATGACAGTATATAATTTTACACCTCCATTTGAATTAAGGTACCTCTGTTGTGTTTTTGAGAAAGATAGTTAAGAATAAGTGAATTTGCCAGTCTTCTTAATTTCAGACAAAGATCATTCTGCGTTATTTATATTTGATTGTTATCTGAAGAAAGGTTTTATAACATAGTTCTTTTTTAAATAATATTTTTATATATTATGAAGGACAGACTTTTCTGCATTTTAGTAAATTCAGACAAGCCTATATGAGTTTATTTCTATAAACTCCTTCTCTGGAGACTTTCAAAACCTGCCTGGATGCATTCCCGTGCAAACTACCCTGGGGGATCCTGCTTGGGTGGAGTTGGACTTGATAATCTCTGGAGGTCCCTTCCAATCTCTAAGGTTCTTTGATTCTTTGATAAAGGTGCTTACTTTGCTCCACGTTAGTAGCTGTTCAGAAATTGGTGCAACATGTCTAATGACTAAGTTAATAGTAAGAGACAATCAGCAGCATGTCTGTTTTGTTGTTTATCAGCATTGTTATTAGCAAGAACAATGCCATGAATAGTATCATTGTGCCTCCTTGCCAATGAATTGCTTATTTATTCAGAATCCTTCAGGCAAAAAAATTGAAGAAAATATGTGCTTTTATGTTCTTCTAATGACAAAGAATGACAGCATAATGCATAAGTATATCTTGATTACAGTTGAAATGTATTCTATAGTTCAGAATGTGCCAGAACCTCATACAATTTAAATTCAAAATTATCAGAACACTGATGTACATCTAGAATTATTCATCCCATAGCACTCAAATACTTCAATCTTCCTTCTATTGGGAATGTGCAAGAATAATGCATTTGTCTTGAAAGACATGTATATATCTCACATAGTCAGAATTTATATTAACTTGTAACTGACCTTGTAAGTTAGTTCTGGACCCAGTCCTGTTCAATATCTTTATTGATGATCTGGACGAGGGGATTGAGTCCAGCATCAGTAAGTTTGCAGATGACACCAAGCTAGGAGCAGATGTCGATCTGTTGGAGGACAGGAGAGCCCTGCAGAGGGACCAGGACAGGATCGATGGGTGGGCAGAGACCAGCGGGATGAGATTTAACAAGGCCAAATGCAGAGTTCTACGCTTTGCCACAACAACCCCAAGCAGCGCTGCAGGCTGGGGACACAGTGTCTGAAGAGCAGCCAGGCAGAGAGAGACCTGGGAGTACCAGTAGATAGTAGCTGAAGATGAGCCGGCAGTTTGCCCAGGTGGCCAAGAGAGCCAATGGCATCCTGGCCTGTATCCGGAACAGTGTGGCCAGTAGGACAAGGGAGATTATTCTTCCCCTGTACTGAGCCCTGGTCAGGCCACACCTTAAGTACTGTGTCCAGTTTTGGGCTCCTCAATTCAAGAGAGATGTTGAGGTACTTGAAGGTGTATAGAGAAGGGCAGCAAGGCTGGTGAGGGGCCTGGAACACAGCCCTATGAAGACAGGCTGAGGGAGGTGGGGTTATTTAACCTGGAGAAGAGGAGGCTCAGGGTTGATCTTATTGCTGTCTATAACTACCTGAAGGGAGGTTGTAACCAGGTGGGATTTGGTCTCTTCTCCCAGGCAAGCAGCAATAGAACAAGGAGACACAGTCTCAAGTTGTGCCGGGGAGGTATAGGCTGGATGTTAGGAGGAAGTTCTCCACAGAGAGAGTGATTGGCATTGGAATGGGCTGCCCAGGGAGGTGGTGGAGTGGCTGTCCCTAGAGGTGTTCAAGAAAAGCCTGGATGAGGCACTTAGTGCCATGATCTGGTTGATTGGATAGGGCTG
The DNA here is from genome assembly GCA_013400475.1 of Tricholaema leucomelas. Lineage (NCBI taxonomy): Eukaryota > Metazoa > Chordata > Aves > Piciformes > Lybiidae > Tricholaema lacrymosa > Tricholaema leucomelas. Next base: position 868,887 of record WAAF01001994.1, on the reverse strand, counting down.
GACTGGATGATCTTGGAAGTCTCTTCTAACCGGCTTGATTTTATGATTCTATGTTCTTGCACAACGGTTTGACCCTGAAAAATGGATGGTAACTACAATGATTTACCTCCACTAGGTAACTTTTTGAAAAAAAAAAAAAATAGACTAGCAGTTTAAGTAGTCTAAGTGGTCTGTGAAGCATTCTTATTTTCTTGTGATTGCAGCTGAAAAATTATGAGATAACTTTAAAAGTTTATTTTACAAATGGAAGATATGTACAATAGGAGCCATGGAAACATATTTTAAAATGCAAAATATTCAGCTCTTCTGTGGGGTAAATATGCACTTCCCTCAACCTCAAGAGTGGACCTATTCACCTGGATAAATTCTTGTTTCTGAATATTAGTTATTTCCATTTCTGAAAATTAGTTATTTCCACATACTGAATCCACTGTTGTAAAAAACAACCCTTTTAATAATCCTAGTCTTGATACAGAAAACCTTTACAGCAACTTCAGTCAGCCCTCCTTGATAGCATAGTTTTTATCCTGTTTATCTTTGTGGTGCTTGTTCTAAGTTGATTAGTAGACTTGTGACACTAAGATTTAAACATTCTGTGAGCAATTTCACTTATCTGTACTGACTTCCATTGGTGATTTCAACTGCAAATCCCTATTAGGAGGACTGTCAGTGACTTGCGCTGTTAATTTTGGCTGAAGAAGTGTGTGGTAGTTACATCAATAATTATACTGCAAACGTTACCTCTTATAAGTTGTTCCTTCTTAGTTAAAAAGAACTACAATAAATCAGTTCAAATGTAGCTATACTTGTCATTATCTTAGTACAGCTAAAGTCCAGTTTTACTATGCAATTGAAGCATTAGGACATGTGAAGAAGTGATAAGGGAAAATAAGCCATTTTTCATGACTGAAGTGTTTGGTACACTTGACTTCTTACACTTAACTGATGTGTTTGTGTGATGGAACACTAGTACTCAATCTCTGTTGCAAAAGCTTCTATTTCTATGTGTTCCAAAGAGTATATTAAGTTTGGGGTTTTTTTTCAAACCAGTTAGTTTTATAAGAGACAAGAAATCACCTTAATAAACTTGTCTAACATTAGACCTTGGTCCTTAGACCATCTGGTTTTACCAGATGATTTTTCAAAGTCCTTTCCAGTCTGAGCTGTTCAATGATTCTGTGGCATAGGATAAATTTAGAAGAAAATGATGGGCTGTATCCAGCAGGAAACTAATTGAAATTAGTCCTTCTCCATGGCAAATACTCAGTTTTGTTAAGTTTAAACTTAAGATGATTTATTTTTCCCAATAGCTCTGACCAGTTAGTTTGGGTTTTAACTCTACCATTTGCTGTATAATTTAATGGAAGTCAGTTTGCTTCCTTGTGCTCATTGTTCTTTATGATTCAAACCAAAATAACATTTAACTCTGTTTCTGGAATGCTTCAAAATTTTGAAAGCATTCAACAAATGCAAGCACTTGATAGAAGGCATGGGTGATAAAACGCAGAGATGGTATTACCTTTTCAACTTAAAAAGATACTTTATTTTTTTCTTTGATGTCTTCATGTCTTTTATTGTATAGGTGCCTTGTACTTCAAAGACAAAGTTAATGGTGATTCAGATTTGTACAGCAAAGTTTTGTTTGTTTGTTTTTCTTTAGACTCTTTTTCTAATGTTTAAAAGTAGGAGCAACAACAATGAGTACTGGAGCATGGAAGGGTAACAAAGCTGGTGAGGAGCCTGGAACACAAGCCATGAGAGGACAGGCTGAGGGTGCTGGGGGTGTTTAGCCTGGAGAAGAGGAGGCTCAGGGGTCACCTCATGTGGTGGTTTGGGTGTCCCTGCCCCCCCCCACTTTAGAAATCACCCAGACTAGACTCAGCCAGCTCTGGAAATTTGAATGAAGCTTATATTCACAGCTAGCACAATGTACAAGCAGATATTTACAGTATATACAGATATATACAGAAATATACAATGTAAAAAGTAATACAGAAACACAACTCCCCTCCCAGAAACCTGAGTCCCCAGGAGGGGCTCTTAACCACCCCCTCACCTTCCCCCTACCCCTCTCAACCTTACCCCAGTCCCAAGGAAGAAATGGAGGTTCGGCCAGGGGGATTAAGAAACAAAGGTGAATCAGCCAAAAGCAAATGAAGGGTGAGCTTAGGCAGCAAGATGGAGTTCAGCCAGCAGCCCCGAGCTCCCCAGCAGGCGAAGAGCCGAGAGCAAAGCCCAGAGTGAAGTGAGCAAGTGACCTAATCTATGTTTTGCTTCTCTTTTTTACACATCTCAGCAAGACTGTGAACGAAGTAGACATCACCATTGTTTTCATTTCATAGCCTATGATCTAGTTCTTCTCACCAAAACATTCTAGCTAGGCTCAAACTAGCACACTTCATTACTCTCTACAACTAGAGGAGGAGGCTGTAGCCAGGTGGGGGTTGGTCTCTTCTGCTAGGCAAGCAGCAACAGAACACAGCGACTCAATCTCAAGTTGTGCTGGGGGAGGTATAGGCTGGGAAGTTCTTGCCAGAGAGAGCAATTTGCCATTGGAATGGGCTGCCCAGGAAGGTGGTGGAGTTGCAATCCCTGGAGGTGTTCAAGAAAAGCCTGGATGAGGCACATAGTGCCATGGTCTAGTTGATTGGCTAGGTGCTAGGTCGGACTGGATGATCTTGGAGGTCTCCTCTAACCTGGTTGATTCTGTGATTCTATATGAGTAGAATGTTCATCTTCTTTTATGTAAGTAGATATCAACATTTAAAAAAAGAAGAAAAAAAGAAAACAGGATTTCAATATGATTTAGGTCAGCAGTTTTTGTAATGAAAAGAGCCTTATCCTGCCATGGGACAAGTGAGTGTATAAAGAATTTCTATGCAGATCTCTGTGGAGAAAGGGACTAGAGTAAGGACTTTGCAACATGAATGAGGGTTTTATACATGAAAAAAATACACATTTTTAATTAGGGAAAGGATATTACAACTGATAGCTGGAAATAATCTATGAATATTTATTACTTTCTTATATTACTACACATGCTTTTATATCCTTTCAGTCCACGGTTACTGTATCTCTGTCTTGGAGTTGATGCAGTTCTTAGTGATTCTTGCAAATCCTAATCCACAGTAGTCTAATTCAGAGGATCTGGCAGACAGAGGACATGAAGCTGTTCCGGTGAGGGTTAGTTACATGATTTATTTTTCCTTGGAACCAAGGTGTCAGCAGGAAGATGTGAACACAGATTTTATTATCAACATTATGCTTCATCACAGCAGAGACAGACCTGAAGATAAAGAAGTGCTTCCTGTCCCACGCTGAAGGTGTAGGCTGAGAGCACTGTCTGTTGCTTTTTATTGTGGGGTAGCTGAACAACAAAATTATGATACTTGACAATACATTTCTAACACTGTTATTAATCATGAATCTGGGGAAGTAATTTAATGTGTTTTAGAAGATGCAAAGCTGGATTTATGATCTTTGAAGCTTCTGGTAAAATCTAGTCCTCACCACGTGGTCGAAGAGACAATATAGAGTTGTTGACAAATGTCTGTTGAAATCTTCCTGTATTTGACTGAAAAGTGAAGAAAAATATGTTTTATATAGATCTGTTATAAATATATGCATACATATTAGCAAAAGATAGAGATTGCTGTTATAGACACCTTTTCTTCCTGACTCTGAAGTTGGAAATGGATATGGATATAGTAGAGAAGAGATAGCCCAGCTGGCATGAGAAAGTTCAGGACATTTTTCAAGAATTTGGAATTTCATTTATAGCTACCACAAATTATCCCTTAAGTATTTAATGGCATAGAGAAACATACTAATCTGTCATGTCAAAGATGAAAACTGTGGAAAATGTCCAGAGAGGTTGCAACAAACATGATGATCATATTAGGACTGTTACAGACTTTTTTTCTTGTTAAATAAATTTCCAAGAAAATTAAATTCTTGATGGCTTAGTGCAAACATACAATAAAAATAGAAGTGATTCTTTAGGTCTTTCACTACTATAAATGCATTAGGTTTGCTTTAATACACATTTAAAGTGAATTAAAATGGTTAACTGTATTTTGGAAATTCTGTACACACTCAAGTTTTCAATTACAGTGAAGCTTTCTTATTATTGGTTTTAGTGTCCCTCAATGTGCCTAAAACCCCATCCAGCTCCAGGTTTTTTAGGGATCTTGAAGATTAATACAATTATTTTACCCTCTGTAGCATCAACACTAACCTTTTTGTCTTTCCTCAAATATTTTTAGCTTTTTCTTGGAAGAGATCACAACCTCTCTGTTTTTTATTACAGCTTTGCTACTTCAGCTGTTGAAAGGTTTTCCTAACACCTATCATGAATCTTTCTTGCTACAGTTAAAAGTGTGTTAGTTACTGTTTCATGCAGATTATTCCTATTGTGTTTGCATGACCCTTTGTGTACTTGAATGTAGTTCTTCCGCTCTTCTTTTGCAGGTCATATTTTCTAGATCTTTGGTCTTTCATTTCTTCTTGTCTGCTTTCTCTTCACTTGAGTTACAGTACTTCATTTTCCTTGGGGTATGCTGTCTGAAACTGGATACAGAATTTCAGACAAGTTAAGTGTAAAGATTCATTTATCTTCAAAGTTCTATACACCCAGCAGAGCATTTGAGTTCTTTTTGTTGCAGCATGAGAACATTATTCATATGTATTCCTATTTTGTTCACTGTAATCCAAGATTCTCTGCTGAGGCTGTGTGATGCATCCAGCTGTAGTGTAGTTCACAGTTGTGCAATTTATCTTTCCTACACATTATACTATATGTGTATATGAGTTCAATTTCTTGGTACCTTTTCCAGTCACTTTTCTAATTGGACATGATCCGTCTGAACTCCCATTTTCTCCTCCAGGATACTCCTGGCTTTGTGTCGCATGCAAACATACTTAACTGATCATTAATGTAAAAACTGAACTGGAGTAGAACCAGCATAGATTACAGGACCATGTTCAGTATGTTATTCCATTTTGATGCTTGACTGTAGATAAATATTCTTTAGATTTAGTTATTTAATGCTACAAACAAACAGTTTTATCATTGCTGTTTCCTCACTTGCTTGTGAGCTTATCATCTGAAAAAAATGTTGCACATCTTACTGGAGTAAAATATTTATGGTGTCTATGCTGTGAAGTTTCTTGAGGACTAGTGAAGCATTAAGAGTCCAGGGAGGTAGTTGAGGCCCTATCCCTGGAGATATTCAAGACGAGGCTTGACAGGGCTCTGGGCAACCTGATCATGTTGAGGATGCCCCTGCTTATTGCAGCGGGGTTGGACTAAATGACCTCTGGAGGGTCCCTTCCAACCCAGACCACTTTATGATTCTATGAAGAGGCAATCTGAACCTTCATTTCACCTTTCTTCTTCCTATCATTACCTTCTTTTTTTTTTGTTTGTTTTTCTTTATCGTTTTGGTCAGAATACAGAAGGATATAGAACTAAGTTTTAGCTACTGTGTGAGGCAGAGCTATTGTAAGATTTTTTTTTTTTAATTATGGAATTGGTATATAGTATTCAGCTGGAATAGTATTTTTGATAAATTCTTGCCAAGAAATAAAGAAGAGAAAAAGTTTTGATCAAGGCATTATTATTTTCCTCCATTTGCTATTTGCAAGCAATATTATGGACAAAGAATTTTCAAAAGTTATTGCTGGCTTAGATGCTTGTTGTTTTGTTTTTCTTCTGTTTTGTCCTGTTTGTGGTTTTTGTTTGTTGTGTTTTTTGGTTTATTTTGTTTAGTTGGTTGGTTTGTTGTAGTTTTTTAAAAAAAATATTATTTGGTTGGTTTTGTTTTGTTTTCCCCAACCACCTCCTGTTGCAGTTTGACTTACAATATCTACTTGTATCCTGATCTAGGGTAGGGTGTCCCTGCCCATGGCAGTGGTGTTGGAACTAGATGATCCTTGTGCTCCATTCCAACCCTGACTGATTCTATGACACTTTATGCAAAATTCCTGTTGTGAGACAACCTTCATCCACTCATCTAAACATGCACTTTTGTCATCCATTCTGTTCTGCCAGTAAGATTTTCATCTTTCTTTCAGGGTATGCTTTGCCTCATTAATTTTGTCGGCAGCCTACAAAAATGATGACATTGGTCAGAAATCCTCCTATTTCTGTCCACACACATTTTCTATGTCACTGCTTTCACTGGGCTTTAAGGACATGGTTATATTGGTGGCTTTTATAGTACTTCCAGAAGAATAACTTTCTTGGGCTCAAGTATGGTGGTTTGGGTTTGGTTTCAATTGTTTGTTTTGTTTTTTTTTTTCTCTTAGGCCTATTTGTATTGCTTTTCTCTAAAATAAAATAGAAAATAATACAGTTAGTCTTTTTTAAAAAGGATATAGATCACTTTTAAACATGTAGCCAGTCTAGAGAGTTTTTATATGGATAGATGTTGCTCAGCTGTATTTGAAAAAGGAAAAAAAAAACCCTCAACCCACTAGCACATTTTAAGATTCTGCTGGCACCCTTTGCAAAGTGCACCAGATAAAGGAATGTCTTACTGCTCACAGGAGGGGAAAAAAAAGGCACAAAACCAGTTGGTGCCAAATCATATATTATTAAAAATGAGCATACAACCCAGTTTTCCATGACATTTGTTTATGCTATACTTAAATCTTTGAGCAAAGCAGAAAAGCAGTGGCTTTTCATAAAACTGATTGCATCTGTTTATTCATTTAGAGTAAGCTATTGCTTTAGTTCAAAATATACAAGCAGTAGCAATATAAGTTGCATTCAATTTTGTCTCAATGAATATATTATCGGCACTATTATTAACATTTTCCCCCTCAGAGCAAGGAAGTGCTTTGTTAAATTCTTTTCCAGTATAGCGAGGCCTGAAATTGGTACATTTTCTCTATGCAAAAAAGCCTTTTCTCTGCTTCTTTTTTTTTTTTTTCCTTTCTTCTTTTTAATTAACTTTTGTAATTATGGAAGGAAATGCAGTATAGTCATACTTTACTATGAGTCCTATTTTTGTGGCTCTGATGATACAGATTGCCCACTTTTTTTGAGATGAGCATCCCAAATATTTTTGCTCTTTCTCAAAGTTAGTGTTATCAGTGGACTCTTATGACTTGGGCAATCATTAAGCAAAGTATCTAATCAGATCAATTCCTGGTTTGATCTTGAAATAAATCAGGGATATGCCTGCAGCATTTTTCAATATTTTGTCAGTTTCACTGCTGTAATCTAAACTTGCGCAACATAAATTCATCTCTCTCTCTCTCTCTCTATATGTATATATACACACATATATATATATATATATACACATAAATATATATATACAGAGAGAGAGCGAGAGAGAGGGGGGCCTGGAACACAAGGCCTATGAGGAGCAGCTGAGGGAGCGGGAGTTGTTTAGCCTGGAGAAGAGGAGGCTCAGGGGTGACCTTGTTGCTGTCTACAATTACCTGAAGAGAGGCTGTAGCCAGGTGG
>WAAF01001994.1:768449-861069 GCA_013400475.1 Tricholaema leucomelas | reverse complement strand
TTTTTTTTTTTTTTCCTTTCTTCTTTTTAATTAACTTTTGTAATTATGGAAGGAAATGCAGTATAGTCATACTTTACTATGAGTCCTATTTTTGTGGCTCTGATGATACAGATTGCCCACTTTTTTTGAGATGAGCATCCCAAATATTTTTGCTCTTTCTCAAAGTTAGTGTTATCAGTGGACTCTTATGACTTGGGCAATCATTAAGCAAAGTATCTAATCAGATCAATTCCTGGTTTGATCTTGAAATAAATCGGGGATATGCCTGCAGCATTTTTCAATATTTTGTCAGTTTCACTGCTGTAATCTAAACTTGCGCAACATAAATTCATCTCTCTCTCTCTCTCTCTATATGTATATATACACACATATATATATATATATATACACATAAATATATATATACAGANGTTGATTGGCTAGGGCTGAGTGATAGGTTGGCCTGGATGATCTTGGAGGTGTCTTCTAACCTGGTTGATTCTATGATATACATCTATGTATATGTGTTTTTTTTACTGATCGTTTTCTCTCTTGATCTCTTTTTTTTTTTTTTCTGGAAGAATATTATGCCAGTATAACTGCTATAAATTGTCTTTATTTATATATATTTTTTAATATAAATGTGTATACATATATGTGTTTGTGTGTGTGCATGTAGCCCTATGTTGGTGGTTGTTTCATTTTCTACATAGCCTTCATATCCTTGCTACTAAGCTTTCTGTTATCTTATGTATTATTAGTTTCAGAGGAAAAGCAATTAGAATAGTTTTTGTTTACCTTTATGAAATTCTGTGCTATAGGGATTGCTAATAGGTTGTTTCCTATATACCTAGAACTGCACACACAATGGCATATCTTAATATAACATAACATGGTGTATCTTAACATAAATTGGTCTTCAGCAAGGCCAAATACCAGGTCCTCCACTTGGGTCATTAAAACCCCAAGCAATACTAAAGGCTTGGGGAAGTGTGGCTGGAAAGCTGTCTGGCAGACAGGGACCTGGGGGTTCTAATTGATAAACAATTGAATATGAGCAAGCAGTGTGCCCAGGTGGCAAAGAAAGCCAATGGCATCCTGGCTTGGATTAGAAATGCTGTGTCTAGCAGGACTAGGGAGGTGATTGTCCCCTTGTACTCGGCTCTGGCAAGGGCACACCTCAAGTATGGTGTTCAGCTTTGGGCACCTCAGTACAAGAGGGATGTGGAGGTGCTGGGATGAGTGCAGAGGAGGACAACAAAGCTGGGTAAGGGCCTGGAGAATAAATCTTATGAGGATCAGCTGAGGGAGCTGTAGATGGTTAGCTTGAAAAAGAATGGAGAAAGGGAAGACCTCATTGCTGTCTGCAGCTACCTGAAAGTACGTTGTAGAGAGGTTGGTGCTGATCTCTTCTGACAGGTAATTAGTGATAGAACAAGAGGGAATGGCCTCAAGCTGCATCTGGGTGGGTTTAGACTGGACATTATGATTTTTTTTTTTTTCATGAAAAGAGTGGTTAGGCATTGGAATGGGCTGCCCAGGGAGGTGATTGAGTAACCAGCCCTCAGTGTGTTTAAAGGTCGTTTGTATGTGGTGTTTGGAGCTATGGTTTAGGGTGAAGTTTGTGGAGTAGGGTTATCGGTTGGACTTGAGGGTCTTTTCCCTGAATGTTCTGTGATTCTGTAAGAATATTGACATTTTGTGTAGCTATTAGTAAAGAATGCTCAACAAATACATTCTTTCAAGGAACTGCCACTGTTATCTTTGTTATACTTGTACCCCAAAACTGGAAAGAATAAAAAAAAAAAAAAGAAAGGTAACAGCTCTGGTGCAAACCTGACCTTTATCCATTGTTTGCAATTTGCAAATGATATCTCTACCTAGAGTACAAAAATATAGAAAGTATTCTAATGAGAATCATGAATTATTTACTAACAGGGGTTTTGTAAATCCCCAAGGTACAAAACATGAATAAATGAGTGGTATTGAAAGTAAATTTACTGTTACATCATTACCAGTTTTTCTTCATCATGCTGAATGCTGTCTATTTCAAATAAATATTTTAGTTTTGTTTTATTTTTACAAGAATGCCATTTTACCACAGATGTAAATTGCTAGGTAGATGTGGATGCAAAATATATTCACATACAAAGATACACAGACCAACAAAAACCTAGGAAAGATAATCTGTTAAATGAAGTGGTGGTATGTAAAGCATGGGGCAGGGGGGGTGGTGGGTTTTATTTTGTCTTTTGAACTAAGGAAGTAAAATTTATTTATCAGGGATTTTTCTCTCAATAAGGCTGATAGATTTTAAGAGGAAGAAAAAGCATAACCTCCTTAAATTCTGGGCAGTTTGGGTGAATCAAATGAACTTCTATTTGTCTTTTGTATTGTAACATCTCTGGAGAAAGAAAAAGTCTGTAGTGTAAGCAGAGCCAGAAGGTTTTTGGAGGAACAGGCATTACTTGAAGAAATGCAAAGTGCTACAAGGAGTCAACCTTTGACACCGAAATTTGGCCTGAAATGGTGTCAAGTAGAATATATTTAATCACTGTTGACTTGCTGGCAGGCTTGTCTGAGTTTGTTACAGAATTATCAGTATATCTCCTGAGATCTAGGCATAAATCATCAGTCAGAACTTATATCATTAGCTATTCTGTTAAAATATTTTTTTTTTTCCCCTTGCAGTAACTTCTGACCTTGCAGTCAACTCAAACTAAAAATTCAGAATGACACTCCAAATTGCCAGGGTTTTGAGGAGTTGTTTAGCTTCCATGCTGATGTCTGTCTCAAGGGCATACAAATGGAAGATTTTTCAGAGTATAGTTCCTTAATTCCTTGGATTTCAGGTAAAAATGAGTAAGACACAGACTTCAGTTGTAGCAATTTAACATATCAGTTACGTGTGTCACTTGACAGCACATGGTTCACAGCTACCACAAAAATTCCCAAACAAAAAGTGCATGGAAATACATCACCACAACTGATAAGTGTATGAGAACTTCACAAATACTAACTTCTTGTTAATGAACTGGCAAGACCTTCACAGTATTGCCACAACAACCCCAAGCGGCACTACAGGCTCGGACAAAGTAGCTGGAGAGCAGCTGGGCAGAAAGGAACCTAGGGGTACTGGTAGATACTAGGCTGAACGTGGGCCAGCAGTGTGCTGAGGTGGCCAAGAGAGCCAATGGCATCCTGGCCTGTATCAAGAACATTGTGGCCAGTAGGACAAGGGAGGTTATTCTTCCCCTGTATTCAGCACTGGTCAGGCCACACCTTGAGTACTGTGTCAAGTTCTAGGCTCCTTAATTCAAGAGAGGTGTTGAGATACTGGAATGTGTCCAATGAGGAGAGGCTGAGGGAGCTGGGCCTGTTTAGTTTGGAAAAGAGGAGGCCCAGGGGTGACCTCATTGCTGTCTACAACTACCTGAATGGAGGCTGTTGCCAGGTGGGGGTTAGTCTCTTCTGCCAGGCAAGCAGCAACAGAACAAAGGGACACAGTCTCAAGTTGTGCTGCAAGATGTATGGGCTGGATGTTAGGAGACAGTACTCTGCTCGCTCATGGGCAAGATACACAGTGGTATAAACTGTTTTTTCTCCTCAGCAACAGAATATAATGGTTACAAATGTTGTTGGTTTTTTGTTTTTTTTTTTTTTTAAATGTGGTTTTATTTCCTTTATGGTATTAGTTTTAATATTTATTGATGATCTTAATCTAAACCTCATGTACATTAGAATAGACTTAGTTATTTTATAATACCTCTTGACTATAGACTTAATATTTACTGGATTTTTACCTGTATTTATAGTCTTTATTTAAGATAGTCAAAACTTTCCTGAGCTTAAGCATTATGAGGAACAGCTATTTACATTTTTGCTTTATTTTTGCTTACTTTGTATTTTGATCCTGCTTCCAATTACCAGTGATTCTATGTAAGAAAATCAGCTGATGCTCACATTTTTGGAACAGGCTTTTACTCCTCCTAAACTCTGATATACGATCATTGTATTTGAAAGAACATGGTTCAAACATAATGAAATAGAATTTGTTGAACTTCTCTTGTTAAGCGCTTCATTTATAACAGTATTTGGTCGACATAATCTTGTGTTCCTCATTAAAGATGACTGATGTTAACTTAGAAGATTAAAAAAAGAAACAACAACTTTGGCATAGTGCTGGGACATTAAAAAAAATAGTTCTGTCCAAATTCTTAATGAAAATGAGTATTTACTATAAGGCATGCTGTAGAGAAAAAAACCAAACAGTGCTCAGTGAGCAGGAGATGTCGTTACAGTACAAGAGACAGACAAGAATGTAGTATGGGTAGAAGTATTTATGTCAATACCTTCAGGAGTTTTGTTGCTTGCCTTCTATAGATATGCTTTTGTGTCATCTGCCCTACACTAAGGCTTCTTTCTTGCTTGCTTACTGTCACTGGCCAGCAGTGAAACACTAGGCAGCTGTTCTTCTGCTCCTTCCCACTGAGTTTGAGGGGAGAATTGGAAAATAAGTAGCAAAACTAGTGGGTTGAAATAAGAATGGTTTAATAACTAAACTAATAACAGCAACAATAATAGAATATAATAATAGCAGTAGTAGTGAAAAGGAATTTTATTAAAAGGAAAAAAAAAAAAAAGGGCAGTGGCAGTGATGGAGAGAAATAAACATCAAGAAAATGCAAGTGATACATACTGCAGTTGGTCACCGCCATCTACCTGGTATCTGAGCATCCATCTGCTTCCATCCTGGCTGATTTCCCACCTCATTTCATATGTGGAGCGTGATGCTCTGTGGTAGGGAATATCTCTTTGACTGGTTTGGGTCAGCTGGCCATACACCTTCCCAGCTTCTTGTGTACCTGTTCACTGACAGAGCATGGGAAACAGAAGAACTCTTAGCTTAATATAAAGCTTACCTAACAACATATGAAACATCAGTATATTATGTTTTTTTTATAAGGTTACCTGCCTGGTAAATGTGGGGAAGGCTGTGGATGTAGCATACCTAGACAGCAACAGAACAAGAGGATGCAGTCTCAGGTTGTGCTAGGGAAGGTATAGACTGAATGTTAGGAGGAAGTTCTTCCCAGAAAGAGTGATTTGCCATTGGAATGGGCTGCCCAGGGAGGGGGTGGAGTTGCCATCCCTGGAGATGTTGAAGAAAAGACTGGGTGAGGCACTTAGTGCCATGGTCTAGTTGATTGTATAGGGCTGAATGATAGGTTGGACTTGGACGATCTTGGACGTCTTTTCCACCCTGGTTGATTGTATGATTATCAATATTATTATCACAACAAATCCAAAATAATATACCAGCTACCAAGAAGAACATTAACTCTGTGCAACTGAAACCTGGAGAGTCTTGTAGCATGTAGAAGTTTGAAGAAGGAGAGGATTCAGACCTCAGCAGAGAAAGTCTGACTGTTATGGACACTCAGTTATTCCTTTTTCTACTGGAATTGGTTGGGTCACAATCCCTAAAAGTATTTAAAAGACAGCTTTAGTAGTGGGCTTGACAATGCAAGGTGCGCAGTTGAACTTGATGATCCTTTGAAACTAAATGATTCTATCATTAATGAGAAAACACATATTTAAATTAAGGATTCAAATACTTATTCTCTCCTTATAGTATTGTTTCTTCCTTTGTTTGTTTCTTCTACACTTTAACAGTTGTAGGAGGAGGAAATTACTCTTCCAGTTAAAAACCTCCAGTACATGGAACATCATTTGTGTTACATCAAAATAATGAGCGTTTAACAGGCATGTTAACTAATTTCATTACCTCCAATTTGAGTTGCTTTTGTTAATTACTTTAGGTGAGACTTTACCTTATATGTTCTAATTCGGTAATATTTAGAGGAAGATTCATACTTCTTTTCTAATCTCAAGGGATTACAAGTAGTGAAACGTTCATCCTTTCTTCTTTGATTTCTAAATTACAACTTCTAATTTTCATTTATGAGGTATTTCACTGTCACTACATCCATTGCTTTTTTTTTCTCAGATACTTTTAGGTCAGTATAGCAATCTAGGAAAAGAAGACTTTCCATACCTTTTCTATTTCAGAGGTATGATGGAGGAATCTTGATTTCTGACACATTTTTCTTTTACTTTGGTGAAAGACATGAAGGTAGATAGGTAAGCATTTTGCCATGCCCCTTTTTCCAGTGTTTTTTTTTTTTTCTTCAGGTAGTTATATTCTGTAGCAGCTTTGTTTATAATTGAAATTTAGAATTAATTATTTGGAAAGGTGACTTTAGAAAGGGAGATTCATCTGTAAATATTTATATGTAGATATAATTTAATGCTAGAACACAGTTGCATATATTTCACAGATGATCAGATGATTTTGTGTAAGGATTTGCTATTCCAATGCCAAATCACTCTCTTTCTGAAGAACTTCCTCCTGATATCAAGCCCATACCTCCCCTGGTGCAACTTGAGACTGTGCCATAGAATCATAGAATCAACCAGGTTGGAAGAGACCTCCAAGATCATCCACTCCAACCTAGCACCCAGCCCTATCCAGTCATCTAGACCGTGGCACTAAGTGCCTCATCCAGTCTTGTCTTGAACACCTCCAGGGACGGTGACTCTACCACCTCCCTGGGCAGCCCATTCCAATGGCAAATCACTCTCTGTCAAGAACTTCCTCCTAAAATCCTCTCCTTGTTCTGTTGCTGGTTGCCTGGCAGAAGAGACCAACCCCCACCTGGCTACAGCCTCCCCTCAGGTAGTTTATGTAATGTAGGCATGCCTGCTTTTCCTATGTTCCTGTTAAAAGAATTAGCCAAATATGTCAGTAGAAATGTATGCCAGGTACAGCCACTATTTATCAAAGATAAATACTTTGGACAACCTGGGAACATATGGGTACAGAGCATACCTAAAATGTGTATCATGAGATAGTTCATATATATTTTATACTTTTATACAGCAGGTTTTGTAGTTCTGACTGAAAATGTCAAACTCATTTGAATGATTTGCAGATAAAGTGAAACAAATGGGGTTCAAGGACTGCAGGTTTGGGAAAAGAAGCTGGGGAATAATAGATAAGGTTTCAGCTTGCAGTAAATGACCTTTAAAGTAGTCCCTGTTGCATGAGGCTAAACAATGTTTTTTATAGGCCACCAGTACTCAAACTACCTATGCCACAAAAATGCAACAGTAGGTTTCAGTCCTGTGAAGATTCTTGTTTGACTCGAAAAGTCACCGTTGCAGGCACTTTTTAAATCCATTGCTGGACTAAAGATATAAAACAGACTACTTTAAAGGTCATGCTATTAAAAGAATATTGCCATCAAAGGGTCCACTTAACACCCCTTGACTGTCTGCCTAATGCAGTTTTCATTGGAGAAGTACATGCATGCCTGCCTCTGTTGTCCCCAAACTGAGTTCTTTGTCCAGTGTGCAAAGACCGTTTGACAGACTGAGTCAAGATAATTGTCTTAATCCAGTCCTGTGCAGAAAAAAATCACAGAGATAGCAACTAGTTAGAGCAAAACAGTATTTTTATACTATCTAGGATACATAAACACTCCTACTTACTATGTAAGTGCACTCCTACTTGATAACCATTAGGCAATTCTTTATTCATCTTGATGTAAAAGTGAATTTTGAATGTACACTGCATGCTTGATGTGTAGAAGTCTTCACTTGGAGGTAAGTAACCTAAGTTTTGGAGGTGTGGTTTTCTCGTAATAAGGAGCTAGTTTATTTAAAGGGCATAGGTTGAGAAGTACTTGTGGTATCTCTGAGCTCGTGATCAGGTTCATCTCCTTGTTCCTTATTTCAAGGGCTATTTATTTCCTTTTTCTCCATATTTTGAAAGGCTCTGATGTCTTCCCCACAGCACTTCAGACTCTCTCTCTTCCCAAATCCTGCTTATGTAGAATATGGTTTTGGTTTTAATCTTTTCTTTTTCTTTGCCTGCATTATGCATATGATGTGTAGTTAAATGTAATGGAGACAGTAAATAACATGTGCTGAATAATATAGAAAGAGATTGCATTCAAAAAAATCATAGGTTACTTGAAAGTTCACAAGAAATGACTCATTCCTAACACATTGTGTTAGCTTTTCTTTTTCATTTGGGAAATTTGGGAGATTTTCTGCTATCATTTCTTTAGCTGAAGGTGGAATCCACAATATGCTAGGTGTCATCCAGGTGTTCAGGAGCCTCAAAATGCTTCCCGTCTCCTGGCAGACTAGGAAAAGTGTCAAACACAAAAATTGTTTTAAGGAAATAAGGACAAGGAAGGCTTTTGGGAGGCTTTAGATGACAACAGAAGCCTTTGTGAAATGGATTTGTGAATCATAGAATTGTATAATTGTTTAGGTTGGAAAAGAACTTTAAGATCATCCAATCCAACTATAAACCTAACGCTGCTGAGCCTACCACCAAATTGTGTCCCTAAATGCCGCATAGAGTCAGTCAGGGGTGGAAGGGACCCCTGCCATGGGTAGGGAAATCTCACACTAGATCAGGCTGTCTAGAGCCTCATCCAGCCTGGCCTTAAACACCTCCAGGGATGGGCACCCTGGGCACCTCCCTGGGCAACCCATTCCAGGGTCTTTCCACCTTCATGGTGAAGAACTTCTTCCTAACATCCAGTCTGAATCTAGCTTTAAATTTCTAGCTCTGAATTTCTAGCTTTGTACCATTCCCCCTAGTCCTATCACTACTTGACATCCTATAAAGTCCCTCCCCAGCTTTCTTGTAGCCCCTCTTAAGACACATAAAGGACAGAATAAGGTCACCTCAGAGCCGCCTTCTCACCAGACTGAAGAGGAGGCATCTGCATGTTTTTTAAATACCCCCAGGAATGGTGACTCAGCCACTTCCCTGGGCACCCTGTTTGAGTGCCTCACAACCCTTTCAGTGAGTAATCTTTTTTTCCTAATATCCAACTTCCACTTCCCTTCATGCAACCTGAGCCCATTTTATGTCATGCGATCGCTTGTTACTTGGGAAAAACAACCAGTATCCACCTAGCTAGGTAACTGTGGAGAGCAAAATGAATGCAAGTGGTATCAGGCAATGAAGTTTTCTTAAACAGTGATTTTGAAAGAAGTAACTAATGTCCAAATAGATACAAGACTATTGAGAGAAGCTGTATAGCAGATTTAAAATTGTAGGTAAGTGGTGATGCATAGAGACTCTCTCCAACTTTTATATGATAGTTACACCTTGATGGTTGGTAAACTGATAAGAAAAATAGCAGTGAGAGCTGCTATACTGGAAGAAATATGGCAGTAAGGCTACATGTACTGCAGAGCAAGAAAATAAACAGGGGAGGAAGTAAAGGCAAACATCAGTTCATTTCAGATTATGGCACAATGCAAAGTATTCACAGCATCCAAATGGAAAACAGATGCAAATGTTTATAAAAGACAATTAAAAACCAGAGAGAAAAAAAAGTGTTGTGTTTTGTTTTGTTTTTTTCCTGTAACAGTAAAGATGAGGCTTTGCAGTGCATTCTGTCTGCTCTGAAGCAGGGCAATGACAAAAGGAACAGTCCTCCTTTGCCACTGTCCTCTTCTATGTTCCCAGGCTCTCCCTGATATGGTTTCTGGTTCTTGTACTTGCCTGTTTTAAGGATGGGGGCTTCTTAAACATTTTTTTAGACTTTTCTAGTTTCAGTTGGATGAATCAATGGTTGCAACATCAGTGGAATCAACTTGAAGCAAAAGGGACTACAATGTCAGGATGCTGGGGAAGAATGGGACCACCCTTTTTGTGGAAGCCTGTAGTTTGGTTCACTTAAATCTGTGCTGTGCAATCAGAAAGCTCTTTCTACTCTCTCTCTACGTTTAGACAAGGATTATATGTTTTTGCATACCTTACATTTCAGGTTATATCTATTACAGAGAACTTTGAGTTCTCTAGGGTGCAAAATGGTCTTATAATAGCCAGCTGTTTTAAGTTCTTCAGTCGATCTAGCCAGGTTAAATGTTTCCTCCAAACTTTTCTTGTGTAACAGGGGTTACAAGACTGCATAAACCACATCTATTCCAAGTTAATTCCCCCCCTGACTCTTGACTGAGACCGTACATAACAGTAATTGATTTTTAGGCTGGCAATGCACTTGAGGAGAGTTGATTCTAAAACATGTTTGTTCTAAGTTTAGCATATCATGTCAAAATCACCTCTGTCTATTCTTTTAAAGAAAAAAGAAAATCATCTTATTGGGATGCGTTATCTGCTGGGTGTAGCTGTGATAATTGTAAGCACTCTGATTGTAAGACCAAAACATTTCATTTGGAAGTGCTGCTGACTGCATAACAGGATTAATTCTGTGGAGGAGAATTAAAGCAAGGGCACAAGAAACATTTATCAATTAAAACAAACAAATGAAAAAAGCAAGCAACCAACCAACAACAACAACAAAAAGGTTTGCTAATGCTTGTGCCTACTCAAATGGCCAAACTCACCTCCTGAAGCAATTCTTAAATACAGTCAGATCTCATTGGAATACTTACGTGCACTATATCCATGGATTTAATGTAGCAGCTCTGCACAAATTCCTACAGAGGGATTACTGCAGTTACTATTTAAATTAGCTGACTCCAAATCTAATTATGGAATAGAATGGAGAAATTGTAACCATTAAAGTCTTATAATCAAAAAGGAGAGAAGTTGCAGTGTTTCAGTGCTAGGTAGTTTAACCTTTATATATCTTAAATGAAAGAAGAAAGGAAAAAAGGGAAAAAAGCTAACATAACCCAAAACCAAAACAAAAAAAAATTCAACCCACCCAGTTCAACCTCATAGAAAAAGTTTTTTTTTTTCTTCTGAAGAGAGGAAATAATTTTTTCTTTTCATTTCAGCTGGGCTGTAATTTCTGTTTACAAGGCTTTTACATGTATGAAGTCTGATAAATGAGGGAACTACGAAAACAAAACAAGAAAAACAAATCCTTTGTTTCTTGCTCTCAAGAAATGTGAGAAAGAAGCAGTTTTGTTTGGACTTAAAAATATGGGGGGCAATGAAATTATTTGCACTCCACTCCTTTTAATATTTGCAGGATGAGAAAAAAAAATGCTTTTAATAACATTGTGGAAAATACAAATGAGAGTTGCCTGTAAAAAAGTGGTGAAAAAGAAAGATCTCAGGGCAAATAACATTCATGCTCCCTCAAAGAAGTGAAAAAGGTGGCATTTTAAGAGTCATTCACCATCATGTATGAATTATCATAAGCAAAGTAATGTCTTATACAGTTAAAAATTAGATAAATAGGGCAATATTATTTCAGTTAAAAGTTGATTCAACTTATTCTTAGAGGAGTTTTTAGCTTCCTAATAATGAACCTTAAGATATTTATTTGATGTACAGCTTCATTATTAAGAAGCTAAAAGTTCCTCTAATGAAAGAATAATGGCACCTGAAGAGCTTATTTTGGATCAGCTTGCAGGCTTCCTAAATCTTAGTTTGAATGTATTTATAACTATGTCTGTTTTGTCTCTGAGCTAGCTCTTAAGGTTAGACAGGCTCTGGTCTGAATTTAAGACTTTCAAACCACAAATTCAAATTCAGTGGCAACATCTGTTTGGTAACTTAAGTGAAATGCTCGCACCTTTGCCTTGGATGTCCTGTTTTATGTTTGCAAACAGAAAATGAAGCTCTTTATTTCCATGCTTGAACAGAGTTTTCTCATTGCAGAGGGGTATTCTGCTGTCTACACCGATTGTGGCGGAGGGGAAAAATTAATTGATGCGAGATAATATTCTATAAAAATATATATTTGTTCAGTATTCTGAACTGTCACCACCCCCAACCACTGAATTTTAATATTTGTTCTTACACGGTTATGAAAGACATTATGGGAGTATCTCAAACAGTAACTTGTTAATAACTAGCATATATTCAAACTATTAAACAGAGAGAGGATTTTTTTCCCGCGGCTTAATGCCACTTGGGGTCAGTATGCTGCTTGCCCAGTAAGGTGGGCTGAAAGCTCTTTCTGCGCTATGGCAGGAGGCAATAGAAATTACAGAGGCATAAAAGCATTTACTCACAAATTCTGATTAGTTATCAGTCACCCTCTGGGGCTACATCACAGCCTATTACTAATGTGCAAACTTCAGGGGAGTCTTTGCCCGTGGACTTTGAGGCTGGAATTCTCCCGGCTTTAGGGGAAAGGAGAATCTTCCTGGCTTCTGGGGAAAAGACAGTTCTCCTGGCGAAGGATGCTATCTCTGCCCTGCGAAGGATGCAATCTCTGCCCTCATCTCCTGGCTTCTTCTGGACTCTGTCCAGTGATTCATAGGCAGGACCTCAGGTGCAGAGGGAGTATGATGCCGTGCTGTCTCAGCACGGTCTAAGCGCTGGCCATGCAGGGGCCGATCGCGTACAGACAAGTGCGTCTGCTTCCTGGTAGCTGGACAACAGTGGCGCTCACCAGGCAGTAACGAGGCAGTAGGCGTGCAAGGTGTGCACGGCTGCATGGGAGACTGAGCTCTATATAGAATAGCAGGCTTAAGCATAATAATGAACACAGGCAATGAGGGGGAACCCAAGCACGTTGTTTACCTGTGTACCCCCATTTATTAAATGTGGGCTGAGATAAATGGCCCCTTGGCCACTAGAATGACCAATCAGGTTGTCAGTCAGCCAAACTTTACCATAGTAGGCAAAAGGCACAGGCCTGGACTTCCCAAATATGGGAATCATACAGGCCTTACACTAGGCAGGCACAAGCTGGGCATATAGGGGCTTACACAACCACCTTACATAATCAGGGGCTCTGGGCAGGCCAGACTTTATGGCACCAGGTCTGTTGTGCCCCTTTCTGCTTGTTTAATGTTTTTACCTCTAGTTATGGGCAGAAAACACATCCAGGCAGGGCAAGGCATAAATAAGCCTATTTTTGGGCCTACAGGCCCTCCACCACATCTCTATTGCACTAGCACTTGTCCATGACCAGTGTTCAAGACTTCATGCTCCTCCTATGTGTATTTCATATAAATATCTTCCTTTTAGTTTCCATTGGAAACTAATGCTTGTAAAATGGTCTACCAAAAGTTCAGTCATATGAGCTTGAAGGAAACCAGGCAGACCGTCATCAGAAGCATTTGCAGTTGTCAAGCCTGTCATAAAACAAGCAGTCTCTCTGGAAAGTCCTTATTATCAAGCATTACAAATTCCAGTGAGAAAAATACTTCATTGCATTTTTGTCTGCAGATGTCTAAATAAGGGTACAAATGCAAGATCTATGATGACATTTTGCAATAGAAGATGAAATAGGAAATGATAGGAAATACATTTGGTAAGTGGGACAAAGGAAATGGAAACAGAAAATCATTCTACATAGATATTCGAATTCCACTAAGTGAAGGTAGAACAGTAGGATAATGCTTGCATCACTTCACACTGAAACAGTCTGAAATGAAAGAAAATAGTGCTGCAGTCCATGTAGCAATTAGAAAATCTACACAGAATTCTCTAGGAAACAGATTTCTTACTTCCGCTCTGTGTTGCTCTAAGCATGTAATGTATCTGGCACATTTAACTATTAAAAAAAAAAATCAACAGTTGTCTTAAATGAAATGTGAACATTTCTGAATTAGGCTGTGATGAAGTGTTGCTATATGTAACTAAGATTTGAAAGTAGAATCTTGACAGTCACTGGGCTTGTACATTCTTTTCATGTGCATGCTAGCAGAGGCCTCTACTCTGAAGATGTCAGGAAAAAATGCAGTACTGGATATATCCCTTTTTGGGCATCGATTTATATATCTCTCTCTTTCTAAAGTATTATGGATATATCAAATTTTAATAAACTGTAGTTCAAAACTGTATGCATAATGAAGTAAAATGCTTTAAAAATTCAGTTATTTATAGTCTTGTGAATGGAGAATTTGTGTTATCTTGTGTTCCTTCACCCCTGTACATATATATACACACACACACATATACACGTATACTTGGAATATTGATGATATTGATGTATTTAATGCAGCAAAGAGCACCAAATGTCCGCCACCCTGGTGGTTAAATGATATCATTATTATCACTATTTAATATAGGAAACTTCTTCCTTTTTACTCCTTAAGTTCTTAGTGATATTTACAATTCCAAAATACATATTTTATTCTTGCCAATTCAAAATATCTCCATCTGACTCTTAATTTCTGTCTTAATAATAAATATTACATCCTAATGTTTCAGTAGAAAATTCCCTGATTTTTTTTCTACACTTCCAAGTTACTTTTCATATCAGCTTCTTCACGTCCTACAGTCTTACATCTTCTCACTGTACATGACTATGCAAGATATTATGCAGGGAAATAAGTAAAGTTGAAATAGTAAAGAAATATGTTGTACTGTCTGAGAACACCTGCACCAGCTGCTTACATTTATCATTATATAAAATGTGCTGAAGTCGCCAAATTCGTTTGTCAGAACAGCAGTAATTATTTTCACTCATGTAGTGCAATTCATCTGCAGTCATGAGACCCTCCTTTCATTGGTGCATTTACATTACAAAGCATAACAGCTTCAGAAAATGAGAACTCTCACTTCATTACAGGGTGTTAAGCATCCTTAGTGGAAAACAAACTGATATTTCCTTGTTCTCAGTGAATAACTTGTCTATTTGCGTGGGAAGAATTAGAGCATGTTTAATAAAACACAAAATACGTTGCCTATATTGGGTTTTGTTTGTTTTAGAGCGATGGAGGTGAATGCATGAGACTATTAAGAGTTTCATGGTTTGGGTTTGCTGGATTTTTAACATTTATTCTTGTTATTAGTTCAGATATTTTTGGTAATTAAAAATGAAAGTGAATCATTTAAAACATGCAGAGTGAAATCTAAATATAGGATCCTGAAAGGCTTGGCCTGATTCTTTTTCTGTAGTGCTGAATAGAGAGTTCCTGTTCAAATTGTGCATTTCAGACTGCTTCTTTATTTAATTGCAGACAGTATTTTTAGAGAGAGGAATATAGTACATTTATTAATTTTTCTTTCTTTATACACTACTATTAAAAATCTTTATCAGAGAAGGAGATAATTAACTGTGCCATTAAATCAGGTATCCACTCATATGATGCAGATGTGAGGAGAGGGGAAAAGGAAAGCATTTTAACAGCTCCGTCTTAAGGATCATTAGCAGTTCAAGCTTGTTATGCCACCTTGATCTTGATAATAACGTTATAAAGTAACTTTTCTAATATGTGCTTTTAATTAATGCAAAAATACTCTTCCTAGAGTATGTACTAAAGTATAGTCAAAGGATGTTCTCTTTCCTCTATACTCTGCCCTATTGAGGCCTCATCTGGAGTATTGTGTCCAGTTCTGGGTGCCCCAGTTCAAGAAGAACAGGGAGCTGCTTGAGAGAGTCCAGCTCAGAGCCACACAAATGATTAAGAAAATTGAACATCTTCCTTATGAGGAGAGACTGAGGGAGCTGGGGCTTGTTAGCTTGGAGGGGAGGAGACTAAGGGGTGAACTCAATCATGTTTATGAATATGTAAGGGATGAGTGCCAGGAAGATGTAGCCAGCCTTTTTCTTGGTGATGCCTAGTGAAAGGACAAGGGCCAGTGGGTGGAAACTGAGGCATAGGAGGTTCCATATGAACCTGAGGAGGATTTTTTTTCCCTGTGAGGGTGACAGAGCACTGGAACATGGTGCCCAGGGAGGTGGAGTTGCCCTTTCTGGAGATATTCAAGAACCGACTGGATGCGTTCCACTGTGATCTGCTCTAGGTGATCCTGCTCTGGCAGAGGGGCTGGACCAGATGATCTTTAAAGGTCCCTTCCAGCCCCTGACATTGTGTGACTCATTATGTATGACTTTCAAAATCGTGAATTGGGGTATGTGAGCAAGGCTGGTGAGTATAGGTGATCTATATGTATGATATAGATGCCAATTTCTGCCTCTGTTTTGCTCCTATTCAGTCTTGCAGCCATTTACTTTTTTTTTTAGTGAGATCAGGATTTGACCCTTGTTTTTTATAGACACTTATTTTTCTCCAGCAATTGTATGCTATTGAATAGTATTTGTGGGGAGATGCAAGGCATGCCATTATGAAAGAGTTGCTGCAGCACTAGGTGCTTCTGATTCAAGGTCTTTGTTGGTGGTTTTTCAAGTTTAGGGTTGTGTCGTTTGCTTGTTTGCTTGTTTGCTTGTTTGTTTGTTTGTTTGTTTTTGAGACCATCTGCAATAAGGCAGGCTGGGTGCTCAATCAAGTACCTAACACCAAAACTGTGCTATGTGATCTTGCCTTTTGGTATACAAATATGAAGGGAACGATGAGAACAGGCTTTTCTGATTTACACTGATTTAAAGCTACTTTTCTTATATGTGAGGACTCTGATGAGTCATTGTCAAGCCTTCAGAATTGGTTTTGAGCTGTTCCCTGAAGATAGAGAATTGTTTCTTGCTTTACGCTTTCTGCTGGGAAGCTACAGCTTGGTTTTATTTGCTTGTTTTGCTAACACTAAATTGTGTTATTGTTATGGCTAAGGAAGAGAAAATAATACTATCATATGTGGAAGAAGACTGTAAAGGGGAGATTTAGCATAAATCAGTAGTTTGTCTTCAGAAAGAAAAAGAAACTTTGTGCAGAGTCTGTTAGAGCTTTGGAGTTTATACCTAACTTATTGCAATGTTGAGTACAAAATGCCAGGCTTTCTGGATTTTGTTACATCATCTAAATTACAAGGTATGGTTTTCAAAGTGTAGCTGAGTCCTAAGATTAGTCCATAAGAAGAAATTAACACTTTTGGCAGGACTCGAATAACTGGGAAAAGTGGACTTGGTGTGAGGAATGCCTTTGGTAAATGTCTCAAATCTCACAAGATGATCTCTTATGGTGCTTAGTTACTAAATGAAATTAGGACAGGCTGATGAACTTTAGCTTCCTTTTTTTTTTTTGGAGTGTTTACCTCTGGCATTGTTTGCCGTAGTTTTGTCTTTCAATATAATGATGTTAATGAAGCTGTGGGATTTATTCAAGGCCACATATCTTAATTTTCTAATAAGGCTGTGAGGCACAGTTGTCTGTGGTGTGTCTTAGACTAGTAGGAGTTGTTACTTAAATATAATTGTAAAGAAAATCAGCTTTGCAAGCTTTATATTCAGTGTAAGACTTTCTCTATTAGTTGATTATGCTGTTGTAACTCACAGTTTGTGCATAGGTGTGGGAATATTTGCTTTAAAAGTGTATTTATCTTCCTTTTATTACTTTTTTTTTTTTTTTTGCTGGGCAGCAAAGAATCTATAACTCCTCATTTCCTCAATATACTTACAAATGGGATATTTGTCACAAAGCTTGTAAAGGCTGTTACAAATATTGATGATGCTTTTATAGGTGTATTTTTTTGTCTCGAGTTTTTAAGAAACATAAATATTTCAAAAAAAGCCATTATTTTTTCTAATGAAGACATTAGTCTTCTAAGCCTGTAGATATCTGTGTGGTCTCTTTAGCCCATGATAGCCTATGTTACAGTCATTTGGTTTCTTCGTGCTCAAACCTCATGAAGGTAGTAATTGCCAGCTCTTGCCTCTTATGCTTAATATATTTTAGAGTAGCATTACTTGTGAAAAACAAGTGAAAACTTTGATCAATGCACACATTTAAAGAGAGATCAGCGGCAAAGGATAAGAGACTAGGACCAGTGCTGCAGGGAGGAGAAAGATGAGTCTCATAATGGACCTGAAATGCAGGAAAAAGAACACATATCTTTGCTGAAAGGAAGGTAGAACAGAAGAAGAAGAATTCTACTAGGTGCTGACAGTGAGATGGAATTCATAAGTCTGTTAGTGACAAAATGTGGATGGAATAGACTGGTGAAGGGACGTATGAAGCTTACAGCAAGAGTAGCTCACAAGCAAAACCAGAGTGATAGCTGGGCAGAGGAAAGTTTTGAGTAGTCTTTGCTCATGAGAGTAGGAAGAGGTAAATAGGAGGATGGGGGAAGAAGTAATCTTCATGGCCATTAGTTTAGTTCTTAATCCCTTTAGGTTTAACTAAATTTATTAATGAGAACTCTGATTTGGGAATATGAAGTGGCACACGATAGTAAATAGTCATATTCCATTCATCTCAGAATAGGTATCCAAAGTGAACAGATGCTTTGACCTCATACTCCATTCTGTGTAATTGAAATAAAAATAGACCATTGTTTCAGTGATGGCCCATAGAAAATAAGTAGAATTGGAAAATAGCTAGAGTGCTATGTGATGTGCATGCCACCAAACTACTCATGAAGGGAGCTGATAATTCTTAATGCACACTTCAGTAGCACACAGCAAATAAGACATGAGGTTACTCATTAAATCACCAGGTAGAAATTAATTACTGAATAGTTTCATGTTAAACAATGTCACTGAGTATTTGGAATCTATCAAAATTGTATCTAGTCAAGAGGTGTTAAAAAGTTTGCAGAAGCAATATCGATTCTGTTGATTTTTACCTTTAGGTAAGATGTTTTTTGGTTTCAGTTTGTAATTGTAACACTGTTTTCGTCTATACTTTGTCAAATGTGGAGAATGTGGTTTGTGACAGGTAACCTAAGAAATTACTTGGTAAATCTGGCAGGTGTCTTGCTACATTTTATATCATTTGGGGGTCATATAACCTTGTGTTTAAATAGAACCTGTCTTTCTGAGTCTGTGTTAGTTGTGTCTAAAATCTGTTTTACAGAATTTCCTGTGTGGCCATAATGCCTTCTGAATACATACACAGAGATGTGTGTCTGGACTTTAAAACAACCTGTCCTGTGGTTAGTGTCTTACCTTGTGTTGGAAGTTCAGTTAGTGCCAATAGTAGTACTGCTTTCTGGTATCATGACCAGTTTATTGTTACTGAGAGACATGGGTAGATTTAGACTGGATATTAGGAAGAAATTAGAGTGAGGGTGGTCAAACATTGGAACAGGTTTCCCAGGGAGGTCATGGATGTCCCCTCCCTGGAGATGTTCAGGGCCAGGTTGTATGAGGCCTTGAGAAACCTGGTCTAGTGGAAGATGTCCCCAACTATGGCAAGGGTGTCCCTTCCAGCTCAAGCCAATCTATGAATCTAAGTCTTGCTAGCCTCAGAAGTCTGTGTAGTGTTTGGTTGTGAGTATGAAACTTCTGGCTCTGTTTCAAGCAAAATCCAGTGTCTGGTACATAAGATGGAGAAAGATAAAAAATAGTTTTTTAAGGCTATTTTTAATTGCCCATATGGCTTGAGCAGAGAGAAGGCATTCAAAAGATGTACTCCTTGAAAAAGAATTCTTTGGATCTGTGGGTTTGTGGAAGTTTATGGATTCTTTTTCTTGCTATTGGGAAATAAGAAGCTTCTGAGTTGGAGGATTGTATGTATTCTGAATAATCTCTAAACAGAAACTGGTGAGAAGACAAATGAGTAATTTGAGCTGCAGAAGGGAGTACTGTGTACTCCATCTGTGTGTTTGTGTTGAAACAATTAAGGTTACAAGTCTCTGGAGAAATGAGCTTACTTCTTGGTGGCGGGGTTTATTTAATGGCAAGCTTCTCAAACTTTTATTGATCTGTTGTGAATATTTTCCCTGTAAATGTGACTTCTGGAAAACCAATTATTTCTGAAAGAAAACTTTGATTTCCCCAAAATCTTAGTTTAGGTTGCAATCTTTTTTTTTTCTTCAAGGTATATGTGTAGGTGAGTCCTTTATTCTTCACTGGGAATGGTGGTTGTGGTTTGGGGAATGAGGGGCCCTTAGTTTTATTTTATCCACGTTGCACTAGCTTTTTACATGTCATCTAAAGGGAATACTTTTATGAAATAGAATTTGTTCACAGGAGAATAAAAGTAAAAATCTGATCTAGAGCTCTCGTGGGGAGTCATGGCACTCTAAGGAAATGCCATTTAATCCTCATCTGTCTTGATTTATTTCCTAAATAAAAACCCCACTCGTTTGAATTGTCAAACAACCACAACAGCAAATCTCACTACTTGTTAATTTACAAAACTATCACTTAATTTCATTCAGTTTTGAAAGTTAACTCATTGTTTCTAGATCTGTCCAGGTCTAAGATAAAGGCAAATGTTGAAATACTGTTGTGTCTTGTAATGAGCCATTCTTCTGTTTCTCAAAATTCCTGCTCTTATTAGTGAGAGTCTTTGCTAATTTTCCTCCTTTCCAGACCCTACTTCCCTCACAAGCAAGACTTTGAGGGAATGGGCTCTGGGGGTGATTTTTGCTTTTCTGCTGCATGACACAAATCATTCTTCAAACTACTGAGCTCTGCTCATCCCAGAAAATGGCTCAGTGGAGATGCAAATGTGAGAGGGGATCTCTTGCTGAAAGCCTGGAGGTCCGGTTGTCATGAGTCTAGGGAAGATCTGCCAGGAGTGATTATTAAGAGATACAGTCTTGCTTGTACCTGTGAAAAACAATAGCCAATGTTAATTTCATCCAAGCTGTAACTGTTACGATTGGTTAATTGAATATTTTCTGTAACTAGCCTCGGGCCCTGTTTCATACTTTCTGCTGACTGCTCTGTTTATAGCTATTCAACTAGCATACAAATACAACTGGCAGAGTTCAGGGAAAAAAAAGATTATACTGATACTTTTATGGTTTTGTTTTTGTTTTTATTTTTCAAACTGTTGTGGTTACAGCTTTGTTCTTCTGTCTTTGAACTATACTATTTGTTGATGATCAAAGGAAGAAGAAAAAAAATAGTGTACGTTAATAATGTACACCAAGAGTACTCTAAATTTCCTTTAAGGCTTATTATAATTATTTACAACAGGTATGTATAGATTGTACTGAGAAAGATTAAGGTTATTTGTAGACTATTTGGCACAAAGGAGTCCAGTGCAAGCAAAATGCTTAATAAATAATGCGTAAAATAATGTGGAAGAGTAAGAGAAAAGCACTGCACACAATGGACAGCCATGGGCTCATTTGTATTCCAGCTGGATGTTGAATGCTTATCTGTTTCATAGGCTTTTGTTTTCCTTGTATTCCCAGTAACAGGCTTACAAATAGTTTCTTTCTTCTTTTCTGAAGTCTGTTTGTTCTTCCTTTCACAGTCTACCTGCTTAATTTTAAGCAATCAATTCTAAGCTTATAAAATCTTTAGAAATAATACTTCCAAAACCTCAGAAGGTATATTGTCATTATTCAACCAATTAGGCATGTCTTTGCTCTTCCTGAAAACTTAAATCATACTTCCATTTATAGGCGTTTACAATTATTATGATGTATCTTTTTACTCTATTCAAGGAGCTCTGCTTGTGTGCAGAGCTGGTCTGAGTGCCATACAAATACTAAAGACAGAGTTTTCAGTTCAAGTATAATATGGGAAATTACAGGTGTATATGACAAAAAAGAACAAAAAAATCTGCCCTGGCTAAATAAATGCAGCCTTTAATGAAGACTTTGATGAACTACACAGTAGACCATGGTCTCACCCTGCTGTCATCAGGCTCTTGCTAGAGACATGACTCAACACTGGATACTGTCTTTTAAGTTTGTCAGAGTCCTAGCTGTTTGCCATCGAGTGATAGAGCCAGACTTCCCTTTGGTATAATGGCTGTTTCAATTTTTCACATAAATTAACCTTGTTTAGTAGATGAGTTTGAAGGACAGATGTGACAGCTCAGGTGACAGAGCCCTCATGTAAGATCCAAAACACAACAGAAAGGGGATTTAAATGCTTGTCTTCTCTGCCATAGTCATTAGCCTAAATGATGCAGTCTCCCATAGGGATGTGAGTGGAAGAATGTATATGTGTATATAGAATCATAGAATCCACCAGTTTGGAAGAGACCTCCAAGCTCATCCAGTCCAACCTACCACCCAGCCCTGTCCAGTCAACTAGGTCATGGCACTAAGTGTCTCATCCAGGCTTTTCTTGAATGCACATACATATATGTTTATCTTCATACAACACCCTGCTGGATTAATTTTGAAACATTTAGTTGTAAAATAATTGCATATTCTATAAAGTTTATTTCTTTACATATACTATAAAGCTTCTTTTTCTGTTTGTTTCAGCCCTACAGTGAATCCTCAAACTCAGTTACAAATACAATCCAACTATGTAATTCATGTTGTTGTTGGAGATTTGAAATTTATAGACAGTTAAATTTAGGTTCAGATGGTATTAAACATAAAAAGTACTTTATCATCTAATAGTATAATTTGAAATCTTATGTTAAATTCAATGCAATTATAGACAAGAAGCTCATCATTAACCTCATTAAGATGAAAAGTTGCTCTTCCTGCAGAGGAAAGGGGGAAAAGGGCTGGGGGGGGGGTGGAGGGATGCATCATATAAGGGATTTTTTTCATTGATTCCACTTGCACCTCTGTCTAGAAGCCTGATGAGGTATAAAAGTTCACTAGTGTTGCCCTACACTTTTCTTTCAAGAGGACTGTCAAAAAAAGAGAGCATTTCATTAGTATGAGTCAACAACTAATGGTTTTATCTGTTCAAAGTCAGAATAAATATTCATGTCTGAGGCTGTCTGTCTCTATTTTTCATTTTGCTTATGAATAAGTTGAAATGATCACCTTTAAATTTTGAACTTGTGTTTTGTGAGGTTATTGACCTTTTTATAGTGTAAAACCTGATGTGCTTTGTGATGTTCTAGGCTTTGGTATGTTGTGAGAAGTACTAGTAACTAGGAAGTGAAAAACAGTGTGAGCACTATTCTGTCTTCAAAAATAAGTTGAGATTTTTTTTAATTAGATGTAATCAATTAAGAAAAAGGGTTTGGATGTCTCTTGTGTAAGAATAGGATATTCTAATAACTAAAGAATAGTAATGTTAGATTCATTAAGAAAGAAAATTCTGTAGATACTGTGTTATATACACTGCATTTTCTACAGCAGAAAATATGTCACATATATATGTGTGTGTGTATATATACATACACCCCCCCACTCCCCCCATATAACACTCTACCGTCAAGTCCCATGCAGGAGTTTGGAACTAGGTGATCAGAGAATGGTTTAGGTTATAAGAGACCTCAAAGAACATCTAGTTACAACCTTCCACCGTAGGCAGGGACATCTCCCACTAGAACAGGTCACTCAAGGCCTCATCCAGTCTGGCCTTGAACACCTCCAGAGAAGGAGCATCCACAATCTCCCTGGGCAACCTGTTCCTGTGTTTCACCACCCTCACTGTAAAGAACTTCTTCCTAACACCTAGTTTAAGTCTCCCTTCTGCCAGTTTAAAGTGATTACTCCTCATCCTGTCATTACAAGACCTTGTAAATAGTCCCTTCCAAGCACTCCTGTAGGCTCCCTGATACTGGAAGGCCACTACAAGGTCTCTTCTCTGGGCTGAAGGGCCCCAACTCTTGTAGTATGTCCTCATAGCAGAGCTGCTGCAGCCCTCTGCTCGTCTTTGTGGCCTCCTCTGGACTTGCTCCAGCAGTTTGATGTCCTTCTTGTGTTGGGGACTCCAGAAATGCACACAGTACTCCAGGTGGGGTCTGATGAGAGCAAAAGGGGAGAATCCCCTCTCTTGTCCTGCTGGCCACGCTTCTTTTGATGCAGACCAGCACATGGTTGCTGATTGGGCTGCATGTGCACACTGCCAGCTCAGGTTGAGCTTTTCCTCAACCCAGACCCCCAGGTCCTTTTCCTCAGGGCTGCTCTCAGTCATTTGCCAGCCAGCCTGGACTTGTGCTTGGGATTGTGCTGACCCAGGTGCAGGACCTTACACTTGGCCTTGCTGAAATTCGTGAGGCTGGCCAGGGTCTATCTCTGCAGCCTGTCCAGATCCCTCTGGATGGATCCCTTCCTTCTAGCAAGTCGACTGTGCCACACAGCTTGGGGGCATCTGCAAACTTGCTGAGGGTGCACTCAATTCCTCTGTCCATATCTCTGACAAAGATGTTAAATCGTGCTGGTCCCACCACTGACCCCTGAGGGATGCCACTTGGCACTGGTCTCCAGGTGGACATTGTGCCCGTTGATCACCACTCTCTGCATGTGACCATCCAGCCAATTCCTTATCCAGTAGTCATCCACCCATCAAGTTCATGTTTTTCCGGTTTGGTGACCAGGATGTCATGTGGGACAGAGTCAAATGCCTTACTCAGGTCCAGGTAGATGATGTCAGTTGCCCTTCCCTTATCCACTGTTGCTGTGACTTCATCATAAAGAGCCACTAAATTTGTCAGGCATGATCTTTGAAGTGCTTTCCAACTGAAGTCATTCTATGATAAGGCAGACCAAGAGGCTCCTTTGTCCAGTTCTCTTCATCATCACTTCCAGTATCCCACAACACAATATCATGTTGGAAGAAATCTCAAGTGTCCTCTGGTCCAACCTTTCATGGCAACAGCACAGACTCAATAAAATGACCTTGTCCAGCTAGATGAATTTCAAAAGTGTTCAATGTTACTGAATCCACCTCTGCCTTGGGTATAGGATTCCAATGGCTGATTGTTCTCATTGTGAAAAAAATTTCTCTTTTGTCCAGTGAGAATCTCCCCAGGAGTAACTTGTAGGCACTACCTCTGCTCTTCTTCATGTAAGACCTTGTAAAAAAGGAGGTCTGCATCTTCTCTATAGCTACGCCTTAAATACTGAAACAGGGTGATAAGGTTCTCCTCTAAGCCTTGTTTTCTCAAAGATAAGCAAACTCAATTCCCTCAGCCTTTGCTTATATGGCAGACTGCCCAGCCTGATGATCTTCATGGCTCTTCTCTGGACCCCCTCCAGCATGTCTACATCTTGTTTTCCAGAACTGAACATGGCACTCCAGGTGAGGTCTGAGAAGCTCTGAGTAGAGTGGGATAATAACCTCTTTCTTTCTGCTGATAATGCCCTTGTTGGTGCAATCTGTTGGGTTTGTGTGCTGCAGCAGCACACTATTCACTCATATTGAGCTTGTTGTCCACCATGACCCCCAGGTCCCTTCTCCACAGAGCTGCTCCTCAGATGGGTAGGGCTCAGTCTATGGTGTGCTCCTGGATCATGTATTCCCAGGCAGAAAACCTTATACTTGTCCTTGCTGGACTTCCTAAGATTCTTATGTGCTCAGTCTTCCAGCCTATGTGCTCAGTCTTCCTCCAGCCTTCCAGGTGACTCCCTTCCACAGTATCCACCTTCCCATTTGGTTTGGTATCATCAGTATACTTCATCAGGGTAGTCTTGATGCCATCATCCAGATCACTTACACAGATATCAAACACCCCTGGGCCCAGTATTGATCCCTGAGGGAACCCCATGTATGACAGGTTGTCAGTTTGAAAAAGCTGTTTACCACCACCACCACTCTGAGTGCAGCCTGCCAGCCATTTCCCCACCAATTGCACAGACTCCTGAACTACACCATAACATAATATTCGGTATTCAGATGGCTCTTTCTTTAAAGCAATTCTAATTTAACTAAAAATGTAATTTGAAGGAAAACCTCTTCTGAATATTAAAATAAAGAGAAGGCTAAATTAAATACTCTATAAAAGCCATTAAAGAAGTTGAGATTCCAGGCCTGTGAAAAGTATAACAAGATATCAAATAAAATGTATTTTAAATACCTGTTGATTGTCTTTAAAAAAAAAAAAACCAAACCCCACTTATTTAAAACATAGAAATAAGTTACCATTTTGACTGCATTCCAAACATTTAGAATAAACAAATGGCTCTGGAATTATGAGATTTGATTAAAAACATTTGGCATAGTTTTGTTTTAAAAGGTATGCTCTGATGTAACCTCTGGCCTTTCACAGCATCGCAAGATGTCAGGGGTTGGAAGGGACCCAAAGACATCCTTGAATCCAACCCCCCAGCCAGAGCAGAGTTTCAGATTTTAATGTATATTTTTAAGTGAGGTAAAGTGAAATTTTGTTATTTCATGACCTTGTGGGAGAAGAAGCATAAATCACAGAATCGCAGAAGTTGCAGTCACAAGTCCAGAATCACCAAGTCCAACCAATAACCCTACTCTACAAGGTTCACCCTAAATCATATCTCCAAGCACCACATCCAAACAACTTTGAAACACATCCAAGGTCGGTAACTCTCTGGGCAGCCCATTCCAATGTGTGACCACTCTTGCTGTGAGAAACGTTTTCCTAATATCCAGTCTAAACTTACCCAGTCACAGCTTGAGGCTGTTCCATCTTGTTCTATTACTACTTACCTGTGAGAAGAGACCAGCACCACCCTCTCCACAGTGTCTTTTCGGGTAGCTGTAGACAGCAGTGAGGTCTCTCCTCAGCCTTTTCTTTTTCAGACTAACCATCCCCAGCTCCCTCACTTGCTTTGTGTAAGATTTATTCTCCAGATCCTTCCCCAGCTTTGTTGTCCTCCTCTGCACTCACTTCAGCACCTCCACATCTCTCTTGTATTGAGGCATAGCCTCACCAGATCCAAGCACATAGAGGACAAGGCATGCCACATCAATTTCAAGTGAATACTGCTTTTAAATTAAAATATGGCGTGGCAGTTTGAGATTTTAAAGATACTTCTTGAATAATATGCATACTAAATATTTTTATCCTGAGTATTTACACCAAAAATCTGTGTTACTTGGACGGTGCTATATATTGCCTCACTGAAAAATAATTAGTAGCTTAAATATCTTCCATAAACATTGCTCTGAATTTGTATGTAGCTGTGCTGTATAATAATTATGCAAACTCCTTAGTGGCTGTAGTGGGTGGAGATAGCTGCCAAGCACCCGAGACACAGATTCTGTCATATTTAGATTGTTCCACCGGCAGGTGGTGGCAGCAGCAGTTTCACATTCTCTTAATCTACTCTATCTGAGATTTTTGTGGTAAATTGCAATTTCTTCTGCCTTCAAAACTGAACAATTCAGAGGAGCCTAAGCCTATGTGGGGCTGAGCAACTATGGGGTGAATAATGGTGTGCAAATCTTTCCCTGCCTGCAAGGCTGGTTGTTGTATATGTATGCTTAAAGAGGAAACAGAGATTGAGAATTGTTAGTGTTTGATATATGAATGAAGGATAGGATTATCTATCCTAGTCTTAGGAATGTATTCTGCTAGCATAGTTGAAAAAGGTGGATAAGGTCAAAGGTATTGTGAATCGCTTGCCTTCTTGTTTGTGTACAATTGCTTCAGGTCTTTTGATGGGGAAAATTTGAGAATATAAAACTTAGGCATGTTCTGTACTGTCTTGGCTAGAATGTCATCTCCCTTTCATTCATTATCTCCTTGAATTCTGCAGTTTTATTATTTATTTTTTTTTTGTTTGCTTATGTATTTGTTTTTTCAAGTGTACTCATAGAGGCTGAAAATAGCAGTATAGACTGCCTTGTGCTTCAAAA
The DNA here is from genome assembly GCA_013400475.1 of Tricholaema leucomelas. NCBI lineage: Eukaryota > Metazoa > Chordata > Aves > Piciformes > Lybiidae > Tricholaema lacrymosa > Tricholaema leucomelas. The sequence goes on along the minus strand of WAAF01001994.1, from coordinate 833,848 downwards.
GTGGAAAACATGCAATTGTTTCTAAGGTCAGCATAGTCTACAGGAATATAGATCATGTTTTTACAGTTTTTATTGACTAAGTGCCCATTATGTGTATGCCAAGTATACATCAATCATGAACTGCTATTGCATAGTGTTACCATGAAAGGATTGAAATCGGTGTAGCTTTGTCATTTTACACTCACAGTATGCACTTACACAGGAACCAGTAAGATTCTTGTTCTAAAACTTCAATATGAATGATTTCAAAGCTCAAACGACCAAATAATGAGCTTTTATTGTTTTCAGGAGGTGTGAGTAAAACTCAGTCAGACCTAAGGGAAGGTGCTGTGCTTTGAGGTATGGTGAGCTCCTGTCCAGGGAACTTTCTTTCACAGCAGTACAGAAATTACTCTTTCCTGGGAGAAAGGCTGGCATGAAGGGGCTTTCTTGATTGCAGTTTTCTGACTGGACATAACGTCTCCAAACCTGGTGACATCTGTGCAGTGGGCAATTTTTGCAGCAGAGATGCTCCTCTATTTAAGTCTTCTCCAAACAACCAGTAATTGCTGCTTGTTGCTGGGTTTCTGCTTTCTCCTGTATTATCAAGCAATTGTCTTCTGTTTCCATCCTGACATGACTGATCTGCTGTCTACAGCTCTTCACACCTTCAGAAAATACTTTCATCCATGAGTGAGGTTTTTTTTCACACTGAAAGAATAATAATAAGAACATACGTGACTTCTTCCACACCCCAGAATCTCCAAACCAAATCATATTTAGTAGAAATGTCATTAGTATATACTACGTAATAGTAGGGAAACAGACTTTATGTAGTCAGGTTCTCTGCAGATGCAGGTCTTGTCAATGTGTTTGTGATAGATGAAAGGTATAGAGTTTCATAAACAGAAAATCTGCACCAGAGTACATGTGAAACCAAACTGCTCACTGACACTTTTATAAGAATAAAACAAGAAGAAAACATAATTTTTAAATGAGCACTTTTCAACTTGAGAAGTTCCCTTGCTTGTTAAACACTTAATTGGACACAGAAAACAACTGAAGAAGTCATGCAGTAGTTCCTAACTTAAATGTTTGCCAGGTTTTCCAGTCAGCATCACTCCTTTGATAATTTTTCTCCCGTTTCTCTAGAGTTATTATTCTTTCTATCAAAGCAGCAAATCCTAATTTTATTTAGCAAACAAAGCTACTTATAAAAGTAATTTTAAAGGAAGCTTTGCTAAAATCCCGATTAGAGAAAGCCATAAAATCTGTGAGGCATAAATGGCAATGTTTTTGTTATTTTCATGATAATGACATTCTAGTCAGTGACTTGGTAGTTAGGGAAATTCAGATTTAACACTTCCTGATTGTAAGGCACTAAGAAACGCCTCTTACTTGTTTAAGAAATTGTATTGATCTCTCATCTCATTCATCTGGTTCAGTTCGATTGGGTTTGTTTGGTTTTATTGGTTGGTTGTTTTGTTTGTTTGTTTTGGGGCTTTGTTTGTTTGTGTTTGGTTGGTTTTGTTGGGTGTTTTGGTGTTTGGGTTTTTTTTTTGGTTACTATTCTGTACCTACTGCAAAGTCTTCTGGAATACTTGCCCAGCCCAAAGAGTGGTGGTGATTGGAGCCACATCCAGTTGGTGGCCAGTCACTAGTGGCGTGCTCCAGGGATCAGTGCTGGGCCCAGTCCTGTTTAATATTATCACTGATGATCTGGGTGAGGGGTTTGAGTCCAGCATCAGTAAGTTTGCAGATGACACCAAGTTGGGAGCATGTGTTGATCTGTCAGAGGGTAGGAGGACCCTGCAGAGAGACCTGGACAGGCTGGATAGGTGGGCACAATCCAATGCCATGAGTTTTAACAAGTTCTAGTGCCAGGTTCTGCACCTAAACCATTCTATGATTCTATGAATTTGGCCACAAGAACCCCAAGCAGTGCTACAGGCTGGGGACAGAGTGGCTGGAGAGCAGCCAGGCAGAGAGGGACCGGGGGGTACTGGTTGACAGCAACTGAACATGAGCCAGAATGTGCCCAGGTAGCCAAGAAGGCCAGTGGCATCCTGTCCTGTATTAGGAATAGTGTGGCCAGCAGGACCAGGGAGGTCTTTCTGCCCCTGTACTCAACACTGGTCAGACCACACCTTTGAGTACTGTGTCCAGTTCTTGTCTCCTCAATTTAAGAAAGATGTTGAGGTGCTGGAACGTGTCCAGAGAAGGGCAACAAGGCTGGTGAGGGGGCTGGACCGCAGCCCTACAAGAGAGCCCTATGGCTGAGGGAGCTGGGGATGTTCAGCTTGGAGAAGGGGAGGCTCAGGGGAGACCTTAGTACTCTCTACAGCTACCTAAAAAGGAGGTTGTAGCGAAGTGGGATTTGGTCTCTTCTCCCAGGCAATCAGTGACAGAAGAAGAAGAAGACACAATCTCAAGCTATGCCAGGGTAGGTTTAGGAAGAAGTTCTTCACCGATAGAGTGATTGGCATTGCAATGGGCTACCCTTTGAGGTGGTGGAGTTACTGTCCCTGGTGGCGTTTAAAAGGAGACTGGATGAGGCACTTAGTGCCATGGTTTAGTTACTTAGGGTTGGGTGATAGGTTGGACTCAAATGATCTGAGAGGCCTTTTTCAACCTGGTTGATTCTATGAAATAGACTGATTCCTTATATACTTGCTTTAGGATTCAAGCCAGTTTCTTCAGTTTTTTTAACGAGTGAGCCAGAGCTTTGGAATAACCCTTAAATGTGAGAGGAGCATGACGTACGGAATCACAGAATGTCAGGGGCTGGAAGGGACCTCAAAAATCATCCAGTCCAGCTCCCCTGCCCAAGCAGGATCACCTCTACCAAATCACACAGGAACGTGTCCTGGTAGATTTTGAGTATCTCCAGAAAAGGAGACTCCACAACCCCCCTGGGCAGCCTGTATTTACCCCACAGATATATTCATACATATATGCGCATACAAAATTATTTTCCTTATTTCTTTTTTTGTATGCATTTCAAGTTTCTCTTATTGGAAATCTTAAATTAAGCTATTCTAATAATTAAATAGAATATGTAGAGCTGAAGTAGAATATTAGAACTTATTTTTTCAGTAAGACAGCACTTTAAAAATGCTATTGATAATGTAATATCACAGGAAATCATAGAATCATTGAATGTCAGGGGCTGGAAGGGACCTTGAAAGATCATCTGGTCCAGCCCCCCCCCTGCCACAGCATAGTGGACTTGAAAATGGAACTAAGTTTGCTAAAGTGAAAAATAAGGTTCTAGTCAAGTACTTATAAATATGGTCACTGCAGCAAGTCACTCGTTATAGTGGAGAAATGATTCTAAACTCTCAGAATACTTCTGTTTCTGTAAAATGTTAAAGTGTGCCAAGTAAGTCAGAGCAGTCACAGTTACAAGATTCATAGTGATGGTTTTACATATACCAATGGAAAGACAAACAATGTGGAGGTCTGTTAATGATGTAGAGAGTGCAGTGTTGGAGTTTCCAGCAACATTCTTTCAGATTTCATCTAACTTTTGCATTTTACTACCTTCCTAAACAGGCTATAGATAGAGCCTGAGGAAGGCCCTATCAGTTTGAATTGCCCAATTAATATTAATTGATGTTAATTTTCAAAGCAGCAGGCCTTTAACCACAACACAAAATCTAGGGGATCTCGGTAAATGAGGAATGGAAAAGACAAGGACTTTACCTTTTACTTAATTTAAAAATACTTCTAGCATGCCCTTCTAATATTGACTGCTTCCTCACTGGTCCAAATGCTCATGACTTGTTGCCTAAATTACAGCTGATCTCTTGTGAACTACATTAATTTCCATAGGTTGTCTGTGATCAGACAGCATTTACAGAGGCTGCTGTGACTTGTTTAGAAAAAAATAGGGAAGAACTGCACAAAGGTGGTGTATTTTTAGGAGCTCGTAGTGGGTTGTATGCAGCCAGCAGCTAAGCATCCCACAGCTGCAGCCTTCCCACCCACTGGGATAACACAGAGAACAGGAAGAGCAGAAGAGCAGAAAAGAAATCTTCTGGGTCAAGATAAAGACAGTCTAAATAAAAGAATGGGAGGGTGAAGTGGGGAACACATAAGACACACAGGCAGTTGCCCACCGCCTCTCACAAGCAGATTGATGTGTGCCAGTCTCTGAACAATGGTTACCTCCCAAACCTCTGCCCAATTCTTTACATTATGTGTTAAGGGATATCCCTTTGGTCAGTTGAGGTAAGCTGTCCCAGATGTATTCCCTCTTAACTCTCTGTGCACCTGCAGCCTACTCACTACGGGGAGGAGTGGTGAAAAGAGCTGATTCGGTGCTTGCACTGCTCAGCATTAGCCAAAACACTGGTGTGTAAGCAATGCAGCATTAGTCACAAATCCAAAGCACAGAAGATTAACTCCATCCTAGCCAAATCTAGTGCAGGGGTGCTCTTGAATAGTCTTCTTGCTTGCTGAGTAGCATATAAGAAAAAAATACATTACTGTCAGGCAAACACACCTGGAGCATAGAAAATAAAGCTGTTTGAAAAGCTGTTTAGAATGGAAGGAAGTGTATGCAATTTGTGTATCTTGAAGACTAGCGTACCTTCTACCAGGCAGACATTTCTCATCAGAAAGCCATTTTGTTTAAGAGATGCACACATTCTAAAATTATCCAGTAGCTTTGTAATCCAAAATTTTGTGTCTTTCTCTTGCTGTGTTTAATAAGTCATCTCCATGCTTTCAGAATGCTCAGTACGTTTTGTTTCTCTTTTGCCTTTTGCTGTGCAGCATGTTTGTAATTGGATATTTAACCTATCTAATTCCATGAGGTTATGATATGGTAATCTGCTTGCAGTGTTCATCCCCTTGCACTGTGAGGTCAGGAAATTAAAAAGCAATTTACATTCTCAACGAGTATAAATTTCTCTAATGCTTTGTATTTTTTGTTGCTGTAATATTCAGTTCAATTACTGTATAGATGATAGTAGCAAATCTAAACATGCTTGTTTCTTTACTGGGGATGCTTTTTAATCTTCAGGAAACTATCAGGTGCTTGGGTGTATCTGCAACATGCTAACCATCTGTGCTACAACTAGGGTCTGTTCAGAGCTCATGTGAAAATTAAGCTCCTCTTAAATCTATGTGCTATCCCTTCACGCTTTAAATGTGGCAATATCACAATAAAGTGTTATTCTATTTTTGTAGAATTTCTTCAATTTGGTATGAGACCTTGCATCTTGAAAGCATTGTGTTACTATTATGGACAAGATTTTCAGTTCTCCTATCAACACTGGTGGGGATAATTGATATCACATGGGCAAAAGCAATAAAATCTGGTCCTAAATTTATTTTGCAGCTTTACTGTAGTTTTGCTCTTGTGTTGTCTGGCTCATTACATTTCTTGCTTAGATGGCTGGATAGGATGAACAGGGTATTTGTTTTCTGATTGCCTTTTACAAACTGAATTATATACTCTCCGAGCTGAAGCTACTGTATTTAGAGACCAGGTTTGAATCAGAAGCTCCAAAATCCTGTGATTCTTTCATATGTTTTGAGAAATGACAAAAATCTGTGAGATGCTAAGAATGTATTTTAAAATAGATACCAAAGTGATATATACTGCAAAGGGGAGATAAATTAATCTTACCATTTTATATCAAAGGAACTCACATTTAATTTTCATGGAGTAATTATTTTTTTCCTGATAATTGACTGGATGCTAAACTCTCAATCAGCAGTTTTAATCAGTTAGTAGCTAGTTCCTAGGTTATTGTTTGCTTGCTTGTTTGCATTTATATTCAGTCCTATGGAATTTTGCTCATTTGTACCAGATGAAAAACTGACTCTAAATTGTCTGGTTTTAGTTCTACCAAGAATAAGTGGAAATCCAAGGATAACAGTTCCTTACAAACCTGCAGATATGAAATTCTTGTTTTAGAACTGACATTTAGATGCAGTCAGAATTTAGGTGATGAACATTTTCGTTTTGTTTTGGAAAATGCAGCAGAACATTAGAATTCTGTTTCAGTATTTTCAGAAGGATAAGATTTCTGTATTTTTAAATACCTCTTAAATTTTGCTTGGGTTTATATTTTAATGAAAATTAATCAAAGGATAAAGGTAAAATGTGTTAACTAATCCTCTTCCAACCTTGGTGATACTGTGATACTGTGAAATGTTTGTATGGATGTGAATTGTTTGACTGGACATAAGGAAAATAATTTTCCCAGCAGGAGTGATCAGGCATTGGAATGGGCTGCCCAGGGAAGTGGTGGAGTCACCAACCCTTGATGTGTTTAAAAGTCAGTTAGATGTGGAGCTTGAGGATTGAAGAATCTACACTCTTCATATGCTTTTGTGTTTCTGTTCTTGTGAATTTTTACCACCATCATCATACTTACATGCTAAACATTGATAAAACTCTAGAACTAAATAAATACAATTCATTCATAATTCTCTTCCTTGAAAGTGATAGTGAGGGGAATGCAGTGCAGTACCAAGTCTCAGAAGGACAAAATAAAACTATCATCTAAATCACATGTAGTGTATTTGAAAACATTGAATAAAATATGAGAGGTGCAATAAAAGAGATTTCTTTCTGTTTAGGCATGTTTTTTTTACTGGTGGTTGTGATGGTGACAAATGGCACTGCTAGCAGTCTGAGGGAGGCAGTGCTTCCCCTCTAATCATTACAGATGCAGCCCTGCCTAGTTGCTATCTCCAGTGCTGGAGTTCCCATCATGTGAGACAGGGAGATACAGTATGTGTCAGAATACACAATATGGCCCAGAAAAGGGCCCTGAAGGGGATTAAGGGACTAGGGCATAAAAGAAGAGGCTGAAAGAGTTGGAACAGTTCATTCTAGGGGAAGTTTAGGAGAATCTTGCCCATATTTGTAAATGCCTGATGGAGGAGGGAGTAAAGACAGTAGAGCCATACCCTGCTCAGTGATGCCCAGTGATGGGATGATGGACACAATTGCACATCAAAGTAAGAGGAGATTTTTTTTTTTTTTTCAAGTGAGAAGATGGTCAAAGTTTGACAGAGGTTGCCTGGAGGGTTCATGGAGTCTCCACCCATGGAGATATTAAAAATCTGACTGGACGTGACCCTGAATATCCTGACTAGAACAGGGAGTTGGACTGGCCAATCTTGAGAGCTGTCTTACAGACTCATATGTTCTTTGATCCTGTGTCACAGGAGCATTCCATAGGAGCACAGGCTGAAATATAAGTGTACATACCGCTTCCTGCTCTCATCACATTTAGTCAGTTGTTTAATGCTTGTGCAATTAATAAGAGAATGAAGTATAAAACAGGAGTGCCTCTTTGTATCATATCTGCATTTCAAGATTGTCATACGTTATAGAATGATTTAGATTGGAGGGGAGCTCTAAAAGTCATGTAGTCAAACCTCCCTGAAGTAAGCGGGGACATCTTCAACTCAATCAAGTTCTCAGAGCCCTGTCCAACCTGATCTTGAATGTTTCCTGAGGTGGAAATACTCTACAACCTCTTTGGACAACCTATTCCAGTGTTTCACTACCCTCATTGTCAAAGGAAAAAACAAAATCCATGTATCTAACCTAAATCTACCCTCTTTTAATTTAAAACCATTTCCTTTTGTCTTGCTGCCTCAAGCCTTGCTAAAAAGATTATCCTCGCCTTTCTTATAGGCCCCCTTTATGCACTGAAAGGCTGTGATAAGGTTCCCCTACATCCCTCTCTTCTCCAGGCTGGATAACTCCAAGTCTCTCAGCCTGGCTTCATAAGAGAGATGATCCATCCATCAGATCATTTTTGTGTCACTGTTTCAGACCTGCTCCAGTAGATTGATATCCTTCTTGTGCTGAGAGGTCCAAAGCTGGCCATACTACTCCAGGTGAGGTCTCACCAGAGTGATGTGGAGTAGCAGGATCATCTCCATTGACCTGCTGACCATGCTTCTTTTGATGGCACTCAGGATACAATTTGCTCTCTGGGCTGCAAGCACACATTGTTGGCTCACATTCAGTTTTTCATGCACCAGTCCTTCTCAATCAGATTATCCCTCAGCCTGTATTGATACTGAGAGTTGCCTTCACTCAGGTATAGGACCTTATTTACACATATAAACCGTAGGACTGGCACAAATAAGTAGAAGCTTATTGTCCCAGCCTGATAATGTATCAAAAACATCCAAACCAAACCCAGGATACATAACTGTAGAAAGCCTCAACTTTCAGATCCACTGTAGACATCATAACTCTTTGAGATGTGATGAGAGCAGCAGTAGAAAACACAAGAAGCTTGCTTCAGAGAACAGAAACACAAGCAAGGAAGTATAAGAATAGGAAACCGCTTCTAATGAAAGTCAGAACAAGAAATGAAAGCAGAAAAGAAATGGCAGTAAATGAAGATGAATGGAGTTTAGAAACATAGGTGCCAGGGATACTAAATTTCTTTTCTCCAATATAAGGAGATGAAAATCAGACAATCTATAGGCAGCCAGCTAAAATCATAGAATCAAGTAGGTTGGAAGAGACCTCCAAGATAATCCAATCCAACCTATCACCCAGCCCTATCAAGTCAGCTAGACCATGGCACTAAGTGCCTCATCCAGTCTGTGTTTGAACACCTCCAGGGACCCCACATGAAATGTCGATAAGGTGAGGAGGTGCATGATTTAGTGCTGGGTTTATAGTTGGACTTGATCATCATAGAATCACAGCATTGTTGAGGTTGGCAGAGACCTCCGAGATCATCAAGACCAATGATGCATTTTTTTCCGAACTAAATGAGTATATGATTCTGTGATTTTTATCTGTGCTTCAGACTACAGTGTGTGAGTTACATCATCTTATAACACCGCCTGCTGCAGTACATCTGAATGTAGTAAATGGTACGCTAAGAAAGTTGGCATTTATAGATGAAGTCTTCACTGGTGTAGAGGAGCAAACAAGCATAAAAACTCTGTTGTATTGTAAATGAATTACAGCTATGCAGCATCTTTCTGAAAGGGAAAGGTTGTTTTCTTACCTTAAGTACATCTATAAAAATATCAATGATATTTCTTTGAGTTGCTTCTCCAGTTGAGGTACTGTGCCTTAAAAGATGTATAAAGAGAAACTAAATCAAAGGCAATAGTGAGGCATGTAGTTTCAAACACTCATAATTACTCATTTGTGCACCATGCATACAGGAGCACACATCATAGAGCGATGCTTGTTTTCATCATTGAGGTACTTCATACTTTGGTTTTGGAACATTTGCACTTGCCTTTTTTTTTTTTTAACCCTTGTTTGAATCATTATATGAGAATTCTACAAAATCCTCACCTCCATTAGTAGTTCACTAAATAAAGACCTTACTCAGTAATAAAAGTTTTCCCTTCTTAATTTGTAGCTCTCAGGCACCTATTAGTTATTTGAACTAAAGTAGGTTATAAAACAGCTGATACCTGGACACTCCCTCAGTGTCTGATGGTAGCAGCACAGCCCTCAAAATAAAGCCCAAGTGATTACTCCAAAGGAGATGCAAATGTTGTAGAGCCACTAACTGTACCTTGCAATATAAGCTAACAAGTTTCAATTTTATTTTTACACCAATTATGGGCTTGGAAGAAGGTTATGGTACTTTGGATCAACTGTGAGGGGGATTTGTTGATAAATTTGATAGGAAAATGATACTCAGTACAAAATCTATTTGAGAACAGAATAGCTAATTATGGAATGACTGCATGGTCAGTAAAGTACTATAGCTTGTATAAATAGGAAGCATAATTGCTGTGATCTCATACAATAAAAATGTTAAATTGAAACTCTACTTATGAATGTGATAAATTGTATCCATTTAATTTGCTTATTTGTGGTTTATTTTATATGGCATAATTTTTCCCTATATAAGTCTTAGCCTGTCTTCTACACTCTTGGTCTTTGAGAAGAAAGGACAACTAGCTACTTGGCATGTTTATAGAGAGGAAGCCTCTATAAAGTGCAGGCTGAGAAAGTAGGGGAGAGTAGAGCCTTTGCAAGGGAAGGCTTTATTAATATTTAAAACTCAAGCATAAATAGAAATCAATCAATAAAGGATTTTTTGCTGGAAATTCAGTAGGTTTTCCTTCTGCTTTACTGTGCTAGTAGATCATAAAGCTGCTTATTTTCCAATTCACAAAATAAAAATGATAAATCATAGAGAAATATGGAGTGCCTATGTATTATGCCATTATTTATTACAATGTTCCACTCATCTTACAATTTGGTAGGTTTGCACTTGCTAAGAAATTCTTCAAAAATAAAGGGAGAGGTGAATAACAGAAATAAAAAGTCTAGTGTGGAACCACAAAATAAAAACAATTGTTCGTGCTGGTATATAAGTAGAAAAGGTAACAGCCATTTTGCTGAAGTTATAATTTGTCAATGAAGGTAATGAAAGGCAATTATGCCTCTAAAATTGTCTTTGGAGATGCAGAATTTGGAAAGAACAGTGCATGGGAATCTTAAATACCAGTTCATGTGATTTATGATTGTACAGCAACAGCAGTTAGATGTGTCCCCAGGCCATAGCTTTGGAGAACTAATTGAAAGAAGCAAATAAAGCTAATAAGTTTGTGTGCAGTAAGACGTTGCCATGTATTCATGGCAAAAATATTCAATACAAATTTTAGGGTTTTCAGTTCTAGCTTCTGTTGAGTCCATAAGGCAATAACAATGTTGCCTAAGTTCAAGAAAAATCTTGCTATCACAGAAAAGTTTCAGAAAAATAATGCTGTGGGACAGCATTTAAAGTGACGTTGCATCTTGGACAGCACATGAATCACAGAGTCACAGAACCTTAGAGGATGGAAAGGACCTGTGTTCAGTTTTGGGCTCACCAGGGAGGATAAGAGGGATATGACGGTCCATCAGAGGCTGCAAGGATGATTAGGGGACTGTAGCACTGCTTTATGAGGAGAGGCTGAGTGACCTGTTTTTTTTTAGTCTGGAGAAGAGAAGACTGAGAGGGGATCTAATAAATGTTTATAATTATCTGAGGGCTGAGGGTCAGAAGGGGGAGGACAGGCTCTGCTCACTTGATCCCTGTGATAGGACAAGGAGCAGTGGATGGAAACTGCAGTACAGGAGGTTCCACTTCAACACAAGGGGGAACTTCTTTACTATAAGGGTCACATTAGCACTGGAACAGGCTCCCCAGAGAGGTTGTGGAGTCTCCTCTGGAGACTTTGAAGGCCTGTCTGGAATTGTTTCTGTGTGACCTGAGCTAAATTGTAGGGTCCCGCTCTGGCAGGAGATTGAACTGAATGATCTCTTTGGATCCCTTCCAGTCACTGACATCCTATGATCCTGTGACCTCCATAGATGTCCTTGCCAAAGCAGGATTACTTAGGGTAGTCCTCACAGGAATGTATCCAGGCAGGTTTTGATAGTCTCCATAGAAGGGAGACTCCACAACCTCTCTGGGCAGCCTGCTCCAGTGCTCTGTCACCCTCACTGTAAAGAAGTTTCTCCTTATATTGAGGTGAAACCTTCTATGTTCCAGTTTGTAGCCATTGCTCCTTGTCTTTTTGCTGTGGACCACCAAAAAGAGATTGGCTCCATCCACCCCTCAGATGTTTGTACACATTGATCAGATCTCCTCACAGTCTTCTTCTCCCCAGACTAAAGAGCGCCAGGTCTTTCAGTCTTCGTGAGGGAGATGCTCACCTTTGAACTTTGAAACCTACCTTGTACTTCCAAAAAACTGTGATTGTCATGCTTGAAATCTGTGTGGATCATGACTTTTCAATAATGCTTTTAGTATTTTCATTGTATTTTTATTCATAAAGAGGTTATGTTCTTTGGAACATATTTGGCGGACACAAGTTCATTCATTATGAATGTGATTGGACTGTATAAATAGGGTTTATTTTGTGAATGTGAGCATGGATTATAACTTTCTCCCTATGAAATAAAGCAGACTGAGCAGTTCAGAAAGGTCTGATGGCCTTTTTAACATGCAAAGTGAGAAGTGAAATGCGCAGTAGCTGAGGCATTCAGTCATTCTTCACCCCATTCCCTCTTAAGAGCTGAAGAGCAGGCAATCTGAGTATACGATGAGGAGGAAAACTCAGTGGCTTGTCTGTAAGTGTGTACTTTCTGCATTGCAAGTGCTATGTCTCAATTGTGGTTTATAAATTACTGTAAACTGAATTTTCTGGAGCTACTTCATCCCAAACATGTCCCACTCACCTTGCTACCATTTTTTTTTCTTGTTTTCCTAAAGAATATGTATCTTCTTGTGTGCTTTCAAAGAAAAAATGTATGCATATTTTTGTGCATGTTTCCAGACTTCCCTGGAAAATGCTGTGTGCCTGTCAAACAATCTCCAAAGATGTAATTTGTAGGCTGAGTTTATCTTATTAATTCTAAATGCTGAATCCTTGGGGGGAGATCAAATGCTTCTAGGAATATGAAATATTAAGGAAGGCCCTGGTCAAGATCTCAGGGCGAGAGTGATTAGTCTGTAGAGTCGTGTGTCATGTGGTGACATGTCAGACTGGGAGTCCATGTTGCAGGAATACATCTGACAGACCAGAGTAGGAGTCTGTCTCATGCCATTAGTGATGCTGAAGATATTAATCATAGGTAATATGAAGACGTGATTTGACCCAGTTTTGGGTTCTGTCTTTTTGTCCACTCAAAAATGAAGTCAAATTGTGCAGACTGATGAACTGAGTCACAGCAAATGAAATTGGGTTCATAACACATTATGTATACCAGTTTTTTCCACTGCTGTCAATTAACCCTTACCTTGCCCTTTATGAGTAGATTAATATCACTGTTTCAGCAGTAATTGGATGAATGCTCATGCTGCAGATCACTGTGCAAACTGCAGATTACTTTACAAACTGTTAAGCTATGGCCTGATGACCACAGTGGGAATACATATACATAATAATTCTTCTTTTTGGGTGGGTAGTTTGGAGATATTATCTGCTCTGATTAGCTGGTATCACTCTTGGTAATAACATTATGAAGAGGCTGTTAAGTAAGACACTTAAAGTTTCCTCTTAGTATAGTACTGAATATGTCGATATCATCAGATAAATAGAGTTAATAATGTATGTTTATGTTAATAATTTAATATAAATACATTTTCCATGCTAAATCACTGAAGATTTGTATTTGTGCAATGCAGGGTTTTTTTTTTGTCAAGTGCTAGGACAGAAAATACTACATTTTCAGAATAAATAACCAAATGCATTTGTTTAATAAAAAGTGAACTCTCACAAAGTCAGTGAGGTAACATCGACGAGAAAGGTTGAAATACAACATATGGTGTTCATGGAAAAAGAAAGATGCTCCCACTCAGTATTTCAAAGTGTCCTTGCTAAGATTTGGACATAGTTTATAGAACTGGAAGGTACAGTACTGAATTTACAACTTAGATCATATTTTGTGTTGTGACTGGAAAGTAATACTTGTTAGTGTATAACTTTTGACCTTTTGGGTTTTTTTAATATATTTCCCACATAATCAGTCAGGAAATAAGGCAAAGAATTATCTCACTTGTGCCTGCCAAGAATGATCACAACAGCAGTTCCTGTGAACACAGACTGGGGGTTCATCTTGAGCTCTCTAGCTGCCTGTGCCATCCTGACTTCTCATTTTTTTCCTTTTGCATATGTGAGAAATAGCCCTAGGAGCATGTATATCTTACAAAGGGTGGTTATTACTAGGGTCACACAGCTTGGCCTCTCCTGCTGTTTAGAAATGTGTATAAGTAGTAAAAAAAAAAACAAAAAAAAACACCAAAAAAACCCCCATCATCTTAATTATCTTTTAGAGCTTGGACTCTGTTTGTCCTGTTACCAGGTTTTGTGGGTCTGGGATCACACACTGCCTGGAATGCTGTCATAGCAACTGAGGATATTATCCACATTCTACTATTGCTTAAATTAGGTGAGTCAGACTATTGGTCCTCATATCCTGCAGTAGCAGAAAAGAGTTACAGGTCATGTCACTATAGCTGAATGACTGAAAATAAGTCTAATGGCCAGTGACGTTCATAGTCATCAGTTTGACAGCTGGTGCAGATGTCAGCACTGATATGTCTGGTTGTTGACAGGCTTAAGCAGCCCTCAGTCTTCTGAGCATATGGTTTCATACAACTTCACCACTGTCACACTAACAGTGTTCTTGAATAAAACTGTGAGGGAGCACGTTTAAATGATGAAATAAGCAAATACCTTGAAACTGATTTGTCTATATAGGAGAGAATAAAAGCTCCCTGGTTTTCATATTTATTTGGAGCTTTTATGGTAGATGATTGCCTATTAATCTGAATTCCTGAAGACTTATGAAAAGAATTTAATCCAAAGACAGCAGAACAGGGAAAGTTACAGTCTTAGTTGTTTAGTAGCTAGTTCTCAGACTGATAGAAGACTGTGATAATATATATCAATACCATATGTGGTTTCAGCTTTCTCTACAGTCTTTCTTCATTGGCGATTTGTTTGTTTGTTTAGTTAGTTGTGGTTTTGTTGTTACTTTTTGTTTGTTTCCTGTTTTGTTACTGTTGGTTGGGGTTTTTTGTTTGCTTGTTTTTCATTGGTTGTTTTTTATTGGGTGTTTTCTGTTTGGTTATTTTTTGTGTTTCCCCACCCCCAGTATTTCTACGGAGACTAATACATCTTTTACATATGCTTTATTGTTCAGCAAAATGAAAATTCCCAAACGTTTTCTCTCCATTACATTTCTACTCTTTTCCAATTACACTTCTCATTTGTCACAAGCACAAACTCCTTTGTTTCCTTTCTCTGTTGGTGGCTTTGCATATGTCATGGCATTATACTGTTTTGTTTAATGATTTGGCATTGTTCGTATGCTTAATCCCGTTGCTTGCTATTACAACCTCAAAACATATTGCTGCATATCAGAAAAAGGTGATAGAATCCAAAAGTCCATTTACTTTCTCTCTTCTATTCTGAGATAACACATCTATTCTTACGCTACTGTTGTAAATTTCACATTTATTTATTTAAACATAGGACAACTCTCCTAAGTAAGCCAGGGCTGGTTTTAAGGAGTGAAGTATTCTTGTACCAGTGGATCTTTAATTATTGGAGCTGTTGAGGAAATGTATAATTTGATCAAACAGGTAGCAGTGAGGTATGATATTGGATGTGCATAGCTCCTTCAACTCAGATTTCTGTCTTCATTATGATTTAGTACACAGAATCACAATTTTATGTAATGATAAATGCTTAGTGAATTTTCACTGGAATTTGAATATCAAATCTAAAGTAAAAAAAAAATCTATTGTCCTTTTGCATGTTTTCTCATTTAGCATTGGTTGCTGTGTGGGTACTTGAGATTCCTCTGATTATCAGCATGGATTGATATGATTTTAACACAGGAATTTTAAACAGTGGGCCTGATGTCTTGAGACCCATCAGAGGTATTAATAACATACTGGCAAGAACAAAAAACAAAACGCCACCAACCAAAAAAATAAGCAACCTAAAATAATCAAACAATAAAAGAAAAACATGACCTAACCTATCCAATAAGAGCAAATGAAAATATCCCAGACTTCCTTCTCTTGTTCTAAAGGAAAAAACTCATGCTGAGCCACATAATGAGTTTAAGGTGTTAGTAGACAGCAACAGACATGTAAGCTACTTCACTTTTATTCGGCTTATCAGGTGGTAGGATGTATAAATTGTAGCACCATCCATTATAAAAGAGCTAAGGGTCCTTTGAATTCATTGTCTAGTTTATTATTCTTCCAAGACTTGCCTTTGCCAGAAGGGATAGTTGAATTTATAACCTTGCCTGTGACACTGTTGTATATTCTGGTCTGGTGTATATACAAGAGAAGAATAAGAACGTGTAATAGGCTTAGGAAGAAAAAGACAGGCCTTTTTTAAACTGATCAGAAAAAAAGAACAAAATTGGAAATGTCAGGTTTCTGTTGATAAAGATATGACAGTGGATTAAATGTTAAGTACTTTAGTGGTAGGCAGAGTACAGAAGTCTCTTAAGTGGGAGACAGGAAAAAAGGATGAAGCAAAGTCATTGTTTCTTTAATCCAGTGACAAAACTATCTTTATGCTGAAGTAGCCTCCATGTTCTACTAGAGTCTACTGCCAGCAATAAGTGGTGAAGCAAACCCATTTATTCTTTTGTTTTCTCATAATTTATGTTTACAAAAACGTTTTTCCAAATGTGAGTTTGGATACATTAATGTTTAGAATAACCTTTTCAACATCAGAAGTCTAACTGAGCCTGAATAATTTTGAGAATTTCAATGTATTTGCTTCAGCAAGTTCTCAGAATAAGAAAAGATGTTCATTTGTTTTCCATTGTGGGGATGGAGAGGGGAAAAAAAACAGGGATTGATGATGTTTTATTTGGAAAATCCTGTTGTCATTGTGGAGAGCACAAGGTATGTCTCTGTTAATAAGCATGATCTGTATAACTCTATTCTCCCAGGAGTCTGGGAAATACCCCAGTCTGACCAAGCTACAGGCTTTAGAAAACCACATTTTATATGCTCTTACAAAAGGCTTCATTGAATTTTACAAGTATATGCCCTGAAGTTTCCAACCAAATGAGCTTATTCCAGTTCAGAACTGCACAAGTTTTGTCTTTACATGAATACAGTTTAAGGTTGATTCTACTGGGTCTGACATACAGTAGGCTACATGTGAGATGAGTGTGACAGTAACTGATCAGCAAACAAAGTCTCAGTAGTTGAAGAGAGTGAATTGGACCTAATGTAAGTAGGAAAATGGGGAGAGGCAGTGAAACCCTGACCAGCAAGGTGACTAAGATTTAGTGCTGGATAGTGTCTGTATAGTGATAGACAGGGTGTTGGGACTGGAAGTTAGACAAGAGGAAATCATGACTAGAAGCCAGTTGGGAATAGCAGAACTGGTTGATACTGAGACCTGAGAAGGAAGCCAAGACAGAGATTTGATAGAGAAGACTAGTGTTGGACAGAGAAGGGACAAGAATCTGATATTTCAAATCTGTATGCTTTTAAAAGGAAAGGGAAATAGAAATGTGGGCGGTAAAGCAAAAAGTAGAATACTGATTTGGAAGAGGAGATGAAAAAAGCCAGAAAGGGATTCAGGATGGGTCAAAAAACCAGTAATATTGTATCCTAATGTGGTGGTTTGGGTGTTACACCCCACCCCCCACCCCCACCCCCCTTTNCGGTAGGTGAGGTTAGAGAGAAATGCAGCCCACAGCCCAGACAGAGAGCAACTCTCTTATCTATGTTTGGATTCTTGCTCTTATACTTCTCAGCAAGCCCATGAGTGAAGTAGACATCACCATTGCTTGCCTTTCACAGCCTCTAATCTAGTTCTTCTCACTAAAACGTTCTAGCTAGCTTCAAAGTATCACACCTAAGGAGTGAGCAGAGGCCTCACTGCACAATGAAGTGAGATGCAAATGGTGATGTGTTTCCAGTTCACAAAGAGGCTGGGGGTGAGATGGGGAATTAGGCATAACTAGATAAGAACCAGGATCAGAATGAATGCTGCAGGAATAAGCATTGGAAAGAACTGACAGAAAAGTCTGTTCTCTCTCGAGTCCCTGCCCTTTCATAGTCTGAATTAGAATGTAAATTTCATTGGCCACTACTGCTTTTTGAGATGAGAAGATACTGGACAATATATGGCTCATCTCCTTGTACTGCTTATAGAAATCCAGTGAGATTATCTGTAAGGCAAGCCACATGTAGAAAATGTTTCTGCAATATCTGGGATGAAACACACCTAGGAAGTGCTCTTTATGGAGAGTTTAGGGCTAGTCATCCACTAAAGCATTCTTAATTGGGCTTTATGATTTTAAAGGTCTGTCCCAATCTAAATGATTCTATGGTTCTGTGATTCAGCTCCATCTGTAATAGTAATCATGTAGAATTTCTTTCTAAGAGACTTCCACAAAAGTAGGTTAAAATTAGGGAAACTTTTCATGTTTAAGCAAGGAATTTTCAGGAGGAAGGCCATGATGAAAATAATTGAGTGTTCTTCTGGAGACCTATCTATGCCAGAGAGATCCTGTGTGATACTGAGCAAGTGCTTCCTCTGTTCTTGATTTCTCAGAATCTGTCTGGCAGAAGTTCTGAACTCCACAACTGTATTTTCACTCATTGGTTTTTGACATTGGCAATTGTTCCTGAATTGCTGGATACCTTGATAGGCATTTCAAAGTGATACAATGATGAAGACGTTCCCGACCTAAATTTCACTGTCTGTCAGTTCTGTTTTGTGTCGGTGCATTACTGTCTCCTTTGTACATAAAAGAAAAGCTGGAGATGTACAAAATATGTAAAGACTATGTCTCTGAAAAGACCATTGTCTGAATTGTGAAGATGAAATAAAGTCTTATGTAGGTTGTCACAATGGGAACACTTTCCTTCCATTTCCTTGTTGATGCAGAGGTCTTGACTGCAAATGGGCTTATGGATTACATGGGCAAAAAAAATGTGGAATAATGTATATGCAGAATATGACTAAAATAATTCCTGGGAGAGTGTATTCTGATGTTTCTCACTCTTAGAATTTTTAGGTTTGCAGTCTTAAATGTGCTTTTTCAACACAGACTTGTGTTTGTATGTGTAATATGCCAGGGGAAATTTAGGCTTGAGGTGAAGAGAAAGTTCTTCACTGAGAGAGTCATTGGCTACTGGAATGGGCTGCCCAGGGAGGTGGTGGAGTCACCGTCCCTGGAGCTGTTCAAGGCAGGATTGGACATGGCACTTGGTGCCATGGTCTAGCCTTGAGCTCTGTGGTAAGGGGTTGGACTTGATCTATGAGGTCTCTTCCAACCATGGTGATACTGTGATAATTGTGATAATGACAGCTTAATCTGCAATCAAGTTACACTTGCATTGAACTATGATGAATTTGCCTGTATGTTAAATTACACCATGTGAAGGTGTGGAGTAGTATAATGGCATGTCAGGTTTTCATTAGGCCTATTTGAGTATTTGGAGTTTCTGAACAGTGTACGTGGAAGGCCAAGGGCTAGATTTTTCCTCCTTCAGATAAGAATTTTCCTTGTCCATTCTATAGCCACAGGCTTGAAATGCACACAAAGATTTTTGCTATGGATATTGCAACTTCTTAAAGTTTTACAATTCAAGAGAGTGTGTGTTTGCTTGTTTGTTTCTTCTGTGGATCTTGATTAAGTTAAAAGAAAATAATATTTATAGCTAAATAATAATCTATTTTATATAGATGAACATTCAGTTATATTAATGGCTTCACTCAATGATTTTCAGGGTCTTCCTCAGCCTAAATAATTCTGTGGTTCCATATAGAATTCATGAAACCCATGAAATTCATTTTCTTTTTCTTGGACAAAGGAAAATATCTCTTGCATCTTTTTAGAAGTCTTTTAGATCTACATAAAGTAGATTTAAATCTATATAAAGTCATAAATGCTGGTGATGATGAGGGATGATCAAACTTATGCAACTAGTATAATTATTCTCTTACTATGACAGTATGAGGGGAAAGGATTGGGGGAGGCAATAGAGGGAAAACCTGGGACTCCTGCCAGCTTTCCAGACTCTGCTTACACTCAAAACCTCTTAAAAAAATTATATTGAGCGTGATTAATACACTTCCTACTTCATATTTTCTCTGAAGATGCTCTTAATTTACCTGTCTCCCTTCAGGGAAGTGGGCTAGATAATCTAATAGGTTTTCTCTCTGTGTGTTTGTTTAGGAACTTTTTTTTTCAATTGTTTTTGCTTAAATATGTTAGTGTGACATTTTTCTACAATTATTCATGTCTCTGTGCTTTAATCTTAAAGATGAGGTGACATGGAGAATAGATTCAATAATGGTGTTAAGAAAAACCTTTTTCATATACCTGGTGGGTGGACACATGTCAGTTCAGAGGATCACAGGATGCCAGGGATTGGAAGGGACCCAAATCGATCATCAAGTTCAGCTCCCCTGCCAGAGCAGGAGCATACAATCCAGCTCAAATCACAGAGCAATGCCTCCAGACAGGCCTCAAAAGTCTCCAGGGAAGAAGATTCCACAACCTCTCTGGGGAGCCTGTTCCGGTGCTCTGTGACCCTTACAGTGAAGATGTTCCCCCTTGTGTTGAAGTGGAACCTCCTGTGCTGCTGCTTCCATCCATTGCTCCTTGTTCTATCATAGGGAGCAAGTGAGCAGAGCCTGTCCCACTCCCTCCTGACCCTCAGCCCCCAGATAATTATAAACTTTCATTAAATGCCCTCTCAGACTTCTCTCCTCCAGGAGAGAAGCCCCAGGTCTCTCAGCCTCTCCTCATGAGGCAGTGCTCCAGTCCCCTAATCATTCTCTGAGCCCTCCACTGGACTCACTCTCTGTCCTTCTTAAACTGGGGAGCCCCAAACTGAATACAGTACTGAAGATGGGGTCTCGACGGTTATATCAAAAGTGTTACAGTTGAGGGAAATGGTTAAGTTGATGAAAGAATATTCTTTAAAGTTTATTATAAGGAGGAAAAATGCTGTTGGTCCAGTGAACAATTTCTCACTCAAAATGTTTGAGAGGTCAGGGTAGCTGCTGTACTTTTTTGGGGCTCATACTATGTTGCCTCAATTTAGAACATGAAATATTTCTGATGTATTTATCTTGTGTAGGACACATTCTTCTGCTGCCTTGGCTTTGATTGCTGCATCTAGTCTAAGAACTTCTCTATGGAGACTCACTTGAAACTATATCATGCAGAGATAAACAAGTTAAGCCTATCAAATCTTCTATGTTTTGCATCAAGGAAAGCCTCACTACCTTTTTCTCACAGTCTTAGCATCCTTGCCAGAGAGGATCTCAGGAACTAATTTCTATACATTCAGTCTATGAATCTTAATTGCCTGTGTTAAGACCTACCCATGTGAGACTGTTTCTAAGTGTGAATTCTTGACTCTGGAGTATATACACATATCTGGGAATAATACATATGAATATATGGTTCTGGTGTAAGTAGATGCTTTCTCTCAGGTTAACAATATTTTTATATCCAAATGTATTTGTATTAAGGTGAAGCAACTGAAACAAACTGCTGCAGGCAAAAAAAAAATCATTTAATATTTCACAGATAGTCTGAAATGTGTTTCCAATAAGGTTTCTGTGTCTCGATGAAAGTGAGAAGAGAGATGTTAAAAGCAAAGAGTATTCTGCCTTATTTAGAGATGTGTTGTCTATAAGTGTTTTTTTTTTTTTTCCCCAGCTCCCTGATACACAGCTATATTTTCTAATTATGTGTTCAGAAGTAACTAACTGACTTTGAAGCAGTAGGCAGGCAGTTTCTTCTGGTCTTATTAATTAGTGTAAAATCTTTCGCAGCAGTTGGACCTGGACAAACAGTCCTTATTATTGTAGGCATTCTGAGTTAGGTGAATCAGAAACACTGAATAGACAAATGGCAACAGCTTTCTAAACATTAGGGATTACATTCAAAATAAAATTACAGATATGAAAAGAATACAGAATACAGTAGGAAGAGAAGGAAGTGAATTGCGCCATAACAACTTTTCAAATGATAACAACTTTCAGATGTAGTAGCACTGATTCACATATTACTTTAGGCAGAGTTGTTGCTGTCAGCTACTCTACTAAGAAATGTGCTTAAATCAGACAGCTGTGAAAAGAGAGAACATCAGGTGTGAGAGACTGTAATCTGAGAAGCTGTTATCACTAATCCTGAAAGGACTTGATTTGCTCATTTACTTTAATATCACATATACTATAAAACAGCTTTTGAAGGAATAGCCTTCCTTCTTAATTATTCCTCTCTTGGTTTGGTTTAGGTTTCCATGACATTTTTTCTTACTGGTGTTGGAGTTTTATTCAGATTTTTTTTTCTGTTACTGTTGCATGCCTATTTGCACTGATATATTCTGTATCTCTGTAAAATCATTTGGCAATCCACAAAACAGTGACTTAATATAATACACAGAAGGGAGTATATAGACACATGCGGTCTGTCCCTGTGTAAACTGTATTCTCTATATGAGAAGAATCTGTGTCTGTCTATGGGAAGGGATAAAATGTGAAGAAGGAATTTGTATAATAGTGTAGGAAAAAAAAACAAACCAAACCAAACCCCAAACCTGACAACACACACATACACAAAAAAAGAATATTTTCTTTAAAAATGTGTTGTAATTTTTTTTCCAAGTTAGATAATTTCTGAAAAAAGAAAAGAAAATCCCTCAGTTTCTTAATAGAATGTATTTCTTCTTAAATTAGGGGAAGAATATCTCTCCGAGATATTTAGAACCCACCTGGATGCTTTCTTGTGTGATCTGCTCTAGGTGATCCTGCTCTGGCAGGGGCATTGGACTGGATGAGCTTTGGAGGTTTCTTCCAGCCCCTGACATTCTGTGATTTTGTGATATTGGAAAAATAGTTTATCTTTCTGACTTTCTCGTAGCTTTCCTACTTCTAATGAGGACTTCATTCTTCTAGTGTCTCTTCTTTGTGTTTCTTTTGGTGATATGTGTCTAATACAGATGCACTACATGTTTTCTGTGGAACTTTTGACTTCAAAGCAGCAACAACAAAGCAAAAACAGAAAACCTAAACATTTACGAAAATATAACTTTAGGACATAGGATCATAGAATCAGGCAGGGTTGAAAGGGACCACAAGGATCATCTAGTTCCAACCCCCCTGCCATGGGCAGGGACACCCTACCCTAGAGCAGGCTGGCCAGCGGCCCATCCAGCCTGGCCTTTAGCACCTCCAGGGATGGGGCCTCAACCACATCCCTGGGCAACCCATTCCAGGCTCTCACCACTCTCATGCTGAACAACTTCCTCCTCATGTCCAGCCTGAACCTACCCATCTCCAGCTTCACTCCATTCCCCCTAATCCTGTCTCCCTGATATCCTGAAAAGTCCTTCTCCAGCTTTTTTGTAGGCTCCCTTCAGATACTGGAAGGCTACAGTAACGTCTTCTCAGAGCCTTCTCTTCTCCAGACTGAAAGGCCCCAGCTCTTTCAGTCTGTCCTCATAGGAGAGGTGCTCCAGCCCTCTGATCATCCCAGTGGCCCTTCTCTGGACATGCTCCAACACGTCCACATCCTTCTTGTAATGGGGACTCCATAAGCAAGACAATGAAGTTTGGAATGAAACTTTAGGACAGTAATCATTGGAGTTATATAAGGTTACTGTGCCTAGTGTAGGTGTAAACGTAGTGAGAATTTCTAGATTTAGTCCTCTAGTGTAGCTTGAATAAAAATATATTTGACTCCTGCTAGCAGTTAGTGTTGCACATAAACTAGCACTATCTGCTATGCTTTGAATGGTTAAAGGAATGTTGTTGAAACTGTCAGCTAAGGAATACAGGAGATTTTCATTTTAAGTAAACTGAGAGATTCGATGACTTCATCAACAACTCCATTTCCAGAATTTGAGGGTGAGGTGGTGGTTTCTACTCAGAATTTAGCATACTAATCTGAAATCCTGAAATGTAAGAAACTTGCTGTAATTCCTGTCTTAAGCAAGACTCTAGCAACATTAACTCTCACATATCCATTTGGGTTCGCAGCAGTTTGTGCACTGCTTTCTCCATTATGACTCCTATTCCCAATCCCAATGGAAGCCAGTCCATTGCTCAGTTATAGATGAGACATATTTCACTGTTTCAAGAGAAATCTTCTAGTCACAGGCCCTAGAATTTCCCATGATCTAATTCTAAAGGGTTTATTTTGAAGCAATTTTAGTCTTGTTTATATTAATTCAATGAAGTTGCCCATTTGCTGGGGAACGTTTAGTTGTAGTTGGATTACCATGGCCAGAGATGCAAGTTTGCAGAACCAAGGATAGAAGGCAAAAGCTACTTAGTAAAAGAAGTCTGAGCTGTACCTTTATAGTAAAGAAATAAATATATCAGTGTGATAGTTAATGTGTGTTTTAAAAAAAAGAAAAAACCCAACAAGATAAAATTGCAGTTTTTGAAAGAGGCTTAGTCAGGAGGAATCTGTTGAGATGTTCAATTTACAAATGTTGATTCTGTGAACACAAATTAAAATGCAGTTAATATGATTTATATTAACCAATATTTACATTGTTCAAGTAAATATTTATTTCCATATTTTTTTTTCTTGAAGTGTTTAGATAAAATGATTCATATAATTTTGTTTTCCAATTCATGATGATGTAGAAAAGCTATGCAGGTTGGGGGTGTTATGAAACCACAGGGCCAAAACACTGTGAATTTGGACACATATAATTTAAAGTATATTTCTCTTCAGTTGATAGATGACTAAGTAGAAGAGAGCAGACCATACATATCTAATAAATGCTGGTGGGATGCCAGGAATAAGAACTGCCCTATGGACAATTAGAGTGTGAATGTTATATGTAACATATGGAGACAACTGTCTTAGAGTAGGTGTCTGATTTCTCTGGAGCTCTTGTTTTGAAGTTAAAATGGTTTGCCTAAAATAACTTAAAGCTGGTATTGGCGGATAAAGTATTGGCCAAGAGGTAGAGAATGTCTTGGGCAGAGAAGCTGGGCACAGGCTGGAAATGGGTAGAGAACAGTTGTGAAGATGGGCAGAGTGAAGACTGACTTAAAACATTTCTCATCGGCAGTAATATCATTTTAATCAAGTTTTACAAAGCATTAATCTGTAATTGTTGCTTATTCTTTTGAAGAAATGGTGAAATAATCTTTCATTTAACAATGCAGATATAATACATATAGGATACCTTTTTTTTTTTGAAGTGATGATTTCTGACATACAAGCTTGAGGGTGTATTATCCTCTCACTGTGTTTGCATTGGTTTCATTAATGCTAATTATCCAATAATGAGCAAGGTGCTGGGGTTTGTTTGAAGATTAAGGAGCAGCTGGAAGAAGCTGATAAACTGTGATACTGCTGTAGGCCATTAGCCCTAGCAAATCATTAATCTCTGGAAATACCAGGTGCTGCTATCATAAGATTACAGAAGGGTTTGTAGATGGGAAGGAGTTGGCATGGTGCAGGTAGAAGATTACAGGAGTACCCAGTCTCATATTGTCCACATGTGGCTCACAGGAACGGATCTTCCAGGTGCTGGAGCAAAAGGTAGGCTTCTGGATTCTGTGGGTATCCAAGACATTAGATTAAAAAAGTTAAGTCTGTTAAGGAAGGAGTGGAACATCATTTTCTGTACAGTATCAATTACAACTTGCATATGTTAAGAATCTAATTCCTCCTAATTTAAATAATTTTAATGTTTGGTCAATATGGGCTAAACAATTCATTTTAAGATATAAGTAAAAACACTTCACCATTATCTTGTTATGTGTGATTCAAAACCTATGGTTACATCATACTTGCTGACTGTGTGCTTTTATAATGAGCTATCAAGGTATTGGCTTTGGATGCAATATTAGCTAGGCCTTGGTTTTCTTATCTTATTCATAGAATGGTTTGGGTTGGAAAGGACCTTGAAGATACTCTCAGTTCCAGCTCCCCTACCCTCAGCAGAGGCATCTTCCATTTGACCAGCTTGCTCAAGGCCTTATCCATCCTGACCTTGAACACTCCAAGGTATTCACCATCTCCTTGGGCAACCTGTTTAAGTGTCTCACTACCCTCACTGTAAAGAACTTCTTCCTAATATCCAGTCTAAACCTACCCTCTTCCAGCTTAAATCCGTTTCCTCTCACCCTATCACTTACATGCTCTTGTAGAACTCCCTTTCCAGCTTTTTTTGTAGGTTCTCCTCAGGTACTGGAAGGCTGCTCTTAGGTCATCATAGAGCCTTCTTTTCTCTAAGCCTCAACTCTTGTAGCCTGTCCCCATAGGAGGGGTGCTGGAGCACTCTGGTCATTGCTGTGGCCATCCTCTTGGCCTCCTCCAGAAGCTCCATGGTCCTTTTACACTGTGGACACCAGAACTGGACACGGTACTGCAGGTCAGATCTCAGGAGAGCAGAGTGAAAAATGAAAATTTCACTTCATGCTTTTTCAAAAAAGGCTGGCAAACAAAATAAGTAATTTAGATATTTAAAATCTCAAACCCATTTAAGTATATCTGTTAGAGAGGGTTTTACAGATTCAGGCAGCAAACATAAAAATTATTTGGCTCATCCCAGCCTGAGAAGGAATTTGTATTTTGCACAAATCCTTAAGTGTCCACAAATTGACTTTTGGAACTTCTAGAACCATTTCGGTTGGAAAAGACCTCCAAGATCATTGAGCCCAACCATTCTCTGACTATGCCAAGTCTGGTGCTAAACTATGCCACTCAGCACCACATCTCTGCCTCTTTTAAATGCCTCCTGGGCTCAAGATTTAAGCATCTTCACAGGGAGCATACTCCAGTGTTTGATAACCATTGCAGTCAAGGTGTTTTTCCTAATATCCAATCTAAACATCCCCTGCTGCAGCTTGAGGGCACTTGGTCTTGTCCTATCACTTGTTACTAAGGAGAAGAGCTCAACACCCCCCCCCACCGAGTCCAGTTTTCTTTTGGAGAGTTGTAGACCATAATAAGGTCTCTCCACGGCCTCCTTTTCTCCAGACTAAGCACCCCCAGCTGGTCCTCACCAGACCATCAGACCTGTTCTGCAGACCCTTCACCATGTTTGTTGTCCTTCTCTGAACATGCTCCAGCACCTCAGTGTCCTTCTTGGAATGAGAGGCCCAAAACTGAACCCAGTAGTCTAGGTGCAACCTCAGCAGTACTGACTTCAGCAAAGCTGCAGAGACAGCTGGCTTTTGTGTGTGGTGCAGCTGCAAAACTATTGTCAAAAGGTGATAAATGGATGGTTTAATAGAAATGGTATTGTGAAAGAATACTGGATTTTACTTTTCTTTACCCATTAACAAACCTATAATTCTTTTGCAACAAATAAGCAGGAAGTCTCAAAGCTTTTTTTTTAGAATAAACTTGTATGTTTTGTGCTTTCAGACTTTCTCTTTGACTTTCTTCTTAGCAAGCTTCCTTCTGAATAACCTAATCTTCTGTGTTGAAATATCTTAGCATCTCTACATATGTATACTCTAAAGAATTTGTTTTTTACTTTCAATGGACTGAAATGCCAAAGAGTAATACATCCAAGTACATCTGTAACAGACCTACTATCTTCTTTTCTTTACTATCTTGCCTTATTCAGCTAAACTTTAGGTATCTGCAGTTAATGTAGTGATATTATTTTAACTTGCAGCATTATTTGTGATAACACTTTGTGACTGGCATGATGCTGTTTTGAGGTTCTTTATTTTCATTATATGTGTGCTAGTTGTGTTTGGAGAGAAGTCCTGAGATGGGTTTCTTTTTCCTTTCTGTTTGTAAGAGCTTGTTGGGATTGTGGGATGTGTGGTTGTTTGTTTTTTTTTTTGGTTGGATATTTCATTGTTTTGTTTTGGTGGGGTTTTGTTTGTTTGTTTGCTATGTTTTAAATTTATTTTTTAATCAGAATGTAGCAGCTGAATCATAAAGTTTCTGTGAGTATGAATGTCAAAGTGTTTTCAAGTATGGGAGTGGCTGAAATGTGTAAACAAGCAAAAGGAGTGTAAACAAGCAAAAGGAATCACAGCAGGCTGTCAGCATGTTGAAAACAACAACAAAAACAAAGGCAAAAAAAGTCAAACAAGAAAATGTACAAAGCAAGCAGCAAACGCACCACAAACCAAACCAGAAAGCCCAAATAAACTGAAGATTTATACAGATAATTGTAGCCAGGGAGGAAAATATTAAAAGAAATTATGCACTGCTTGCAACTTTGCAAACTTTAGATTCAGTTCTTCTTGCAGTAATTCTCTCCATACAGTTTTGGATTATACAACTGAAGGTAAAAACATGAAAGATTCAGAACCAGTGACAGGCTTTTTCACAGACAGGGTGCAGCATTCTCCTGCAAAACATGGTATCTGAAAGGAGTTTTGAGCTATATTTATTTCTAGAAAGAAGCTGTTCTACTCTTAAAAATGAAAGATATACTGAACAAAAGTAATTTATTTGGAGTCAGTACCTATGCTGTTTCACATTTGTTGTGAAGCAGTTCATCTTCCTGGGAACGTAGAAGCTCTCAGCTAACTGTGCCCAAGACCTTCAAAAATTTAAGACCACTCTGATGTTGTGGTGTTATGAAAAAAAAAGAAAGTGTTAATTTGACCATTAGTAAAGAAAGTTATTTCCTTTTTAGATTTTTAGTGATGCTTCTAATCTAGCTATATGAATGTTGGTATTGTTAAAGTGGTATTAGTTCCTACATTTAATGAGGGCTCATTTGCATTCTTCATTCAGCTAGGCATTTGTAAGCCACTAGCAGTTAAATGACTTTATTGATGTTAAAGGCTGCATATTACAGGCCTTTAGTTCATTTCCACATCATGGCTTTTGTGCCAAAATATATTTGTGCTTCAGTTTATTTTTTTCTCTCCTGATTGCATAAAAAACTTCAGATATCCTCTTCTTATAAGGCTCATTGATTAATCAGACTGGCTCAAATGATCACTTTCCTTGTTTGAAAGAAGTGGATTTTGTTTCGCTCAAGTGACTTCCTTGAATGAAATTCAAACATTTTTTTTTCTTGGAAAAACAACAAAAAAAAAAAAAAAAAAAAACAAATTGAAATGCAGCATTTATTGGAGTGGAGTTCTGCTTCACAATAACATATATTTTATTTCCATTTGAAGAAATCTTCCACAACTTTTTTACATAAAATGTTTCATTAGTTCCACTGAAGTATTTTTCTCAAGGTAAGAAAGTGCTAGTTGTTGGTCTCAGTTAAGTTGTTAAAAACAGAGCAGTGTGCTTCTGGAACTACTGTTAGTGGTCTCACTTGGTGTATGGCTCTATAGAACCATAATATGATCTAAGTGGTGCCAAGCCGAGTAAATTCTTTGTTTATTTAATCCTTTCATGCTGGGCTGACTTGTGTGAAAACCTTTCTCAAAACAGTACAAATCAACCGTGTAACTTAGAAAATTAGTATGAAATTTACAGTATGAATCTGCCATTTTTTTTTTCAATTACATTTCTTGGGATTTCTCCACTAAGAAAAGGTAGAATATATAATTGGTTAATATAGTGTTTAGAATATATAATTGGTTAATATAGTGTTTTAATTAAGACCAATGTGTGTTGGTATTGTACGAGCAGCTCTCTTTTTTTTTTTTTGTCTTTAATTTTATTTATGTTCTAATTTGTAAACCTTGAAATATGCAAAGTAGTGGAAATCTGACTTGCATAGGAATGATGTTTTAGTTTTAATGTTTTCTGACTTTTTGCCTTAATACAGCACTGGGGAGGTTTAAAGAGAGGTTTGTTTGGTTTGCTCTTTTAGTTTTGTGGCTTTTCTTTTGAAGAGAGTATTTAAGTGTATTTGTTTTCCATCCTAAATTGGTCATTACTAATTGATTTAAGCATATGTTCCACAAATGAACACAACTGGTGAATTGTGTGTTGCAGTGGTGCATTCTGAAGACTAGTTGAGAGAGTAGTATATTAAATGTGTTGTTTGTTTTTTTTAATTAATATTAAATATTGGTGTTTGGTTTTTTTAATAGTTAAAAAGCTCAGAAACACATTTGATTAAACATGCATGTCAGTTAAGGGTACTGGTGTGTGCATGCATGTGCTAGTTTGAGCCTAGCTGGGATGTTTTGGTGAGAAGTGCAAGTGATGTTGAATTAGAATGAGGGGCCCTCAACCTGTGAGCTGTTGTGATGGTTTGGGTGTTCCANACAGCAAGCAAGTGACCTAATCTTTGTTTTGTCTTTCTTCTTTGCACATCTCAGCGAGACTGTGAGCGAAGTAGACCTCACCATTGTTTTAATTTCTCAGCCTATCATCTAGTTCTTCTCACCAAAACATCCCGGCTAGGCTCAAACTAGCACAGCTGTAAAGTTCATGATTCAAACTGCCCCTCCAGGTGGATTGAGCTCAGCAGCCAGGCTTTGTTCTGAGATGGCCAGAGACATGTTTGTAAAGTTATCCAGGTAATAGGGCCAGTGAAAGTGGTGTAAGAGACAGGGACACAGCAGCAAACGATCAGGCTATGGTAAAGGTTTAAATTGGTGATCCTGCTTGATGGATGCAAATATGTCCTAAGCCTTCAGTTTCTTTCTAGTGGATTATGCTGTACTTCTCTGATGGAATTCTTACAATCTTTCCTCTTGATGTTTGATGTGTGGATTTTTTTTTTCACTTAAACTTTAAGAAACGTTGATAATCTGTAAGCAGTTTTTGTTGAGGCTGGAGGGAGGAATTTCACACTTCTCACTCAGCAGTGCCTTTAAAATATGTCTATATATTTGTAATATATGTGCTATAGAACCTGATGTGTGGACTCTGGGTTTTGTATCTCTGAAATGTAGATTTTACACTAAGGTAAAGTGCTGACCTGTCATTTAGGTACGCTTATGTAAAGGAAAACACCTTCTAAAAAGGTAAGACAGGAACTTCCCAACTTTCAATGCTATAATATATAATAGGTGGTAGTCTTCTGAAGAGTAACAGAAAATGATCAGTAGCTTAGTGTTTCACACTCACAGAGGTATTTCAGCCTCTATAAATGTTCAAAAGATTAGAAATAGAACATTAGCATGAACAAAACTAGATAACAGCTAACTTCTTGCAAGTTTTCATAGCTTGGTGTATAAATGTTGGTGTGTATATATATTGCATATATTTATGATCCTGCTCTGGCAGGGGGGGTTGGACTAGATGCTCCTGACATTGTGTGATTACAAGGCTTGGAAGCAGAGTGGTGAATACCTTACTAAAGCAATAAAAAATAGTAGGTGGAGAGTTGAAGAAAGAGAGGAATAGCTCAAAGAGAAATTGTGCTTGTATAATTTGAGTATTGCAATATGGAGGTAGAGGTTACGATGGAGCAGAGAAACAATGGATTATACTGTTCTAAAAAAAACCTACTTTATTAAGAGATTGCAGCAGGCCGGCAAAGTGGGCAAAATTTTTGTTAAAGATTTATTCTGAGCTAAATCACAAGCTTTGGGAATTTTAAACTGCGTATTATATTCAATGTGAAAAAGTCACCACTTTAACACTTTGCCCTCGCTAGGAAAGATTATACCCTTCCTGCTCTTCCCCTTCAAATGTACTTCCATATTTGAAAGTTAATGGATTTATTATCTTCTTTTTCTTTTCAAGCATAGAGTTTCTGGTTCATTTGCCACAATTGCAGTGTATGTAACACAAGGATCCTTGATTAGAACTGTCTTCTTTTATAGCTTACTCATAGAATTTGCTGTGTAGCTATGCTCCAAAGTAAATGCTTTCTATTCTTTGTTAAAATTCAACATTAAAAACACAAATCAACTGTAGACTTTCTCATTGTTACCTGCAAATGCAAAACTAAAGACCAGGTATGCCTCTGTCTTCAGGGAAATTGTCGATGAGAAGAAAGCTTAATCTAGTGCAGAAGTTGATATTTCTCCCAAGTGACATGGGAATCCTTATTTTATGGGAGCTGACCATCCAGCATTTGCTCTTCTGATGCCTATTTTACAGCAGATCATCCTATTTTGGAGGTTTAGAGTAGGAGCTAGCTGTGGTCTCTATGCTGATGGTAGCTCAAAATGCTGACCAGATAACAGTGTCTAAATGAGTTGTCCAGAAAGATCAGGACTATCACACTTTATGCTGATTCTGTAACTTACCAAAAGAAAAATCCTGAGCCTATTAATGCACTAGCATGTCTCATGAGAGATGCTGTTTATTTTGCTGTGTTCAAAGATGTATTTAAAGCTGAATTTCAGTTCTGTCTTCAGCCCATCTTTGAACCCCTCATGATAGACTGTAATGCTTTTGAAGAAAAATAGCTGTTGGAAAAAAAATTAAGACTGTCACCTGACACCATTTAATTACCTATTGATTATCATTTCTCATTCCATGATGACAAATCATTGTCCTGTTTTAAGATGAAGAAACTATCCATATAGACTGTTCTAGCTTCATGTTATCTGTGTTTCCAAAGCCAGTCTTATTCTGTTAGTTTGGCATTATACTTGTGGAAATGTTAAAAAATATGATTTAGTATGCTTTGAGATACATTGTTTTGGAGAGAAATAGGCTTTTGCATGATTTATTATTTCTCTTATGAATCAGCTCATTGCCTAAGTGAAATTTATCCTGCATCCTGGCCTGGATCGGGAACTGTGTGGCCAGTAGGACAAGGGAGGTTATTCTTCCCCTGTACTCAGCACTGGTCAGGCCACACATTAAGTACTGTGTCCAGAGCTGGAGATCTTTAGTTTGGAGAGGAGGAGCCTGAGGGGTGGTCTCATTCATGTTTATAAAGATGTAAAGGGTGAGTACCAAGAGGATAAAGTCAGGCTCTGCCCAGTGATGCCCGATGTCAGCACAAGGGGCAGTGAGGGGAAGCTGAGGCGTAGGAAGTTCCATGTAAACATGAGGAGGAATTTTTTCAGTATGAGGGTGACAGAACACTGGAACAGGCTGCCCAGAGGGATTATGGAGTCTTCCTCCCTCGAGATATTCAAGAGCTGTCTGAATGTGTGCCTGTGTGATCTGTTCTAGGTGATCCTGCTCTGGCAGAGGGGTTGGACTGGATGATCTTCTGAGGTTCCTTCCAGCCCCTAACCTACTGTGATTCTGTGGTATCTTTGTTGTTCAATACTGTAGCTGTTAGCCTCCAGAGTATATTAAGTGTTTGATAATTTCACTGAAAATTATAGTATGATTAAAATCTTACACATTAGCTACTGTATTTTTATGTAACAAAAAAGTGGACATGAACATGGGATAATTTGTGCTGCTTTCCTTCTTTTCCTTCCCACTCCCTTGCCTTCCCTCTAGATCCTCATTCCCGATGGAAAAAAAATTATGCTATATGATGTGCAACTGTGTCTTTTCCCCAAGCAGCCTCTCACTGCTGCTGCTAGTTATTCTTTGGCAATCTGAATCTTTCATCTTCACATTATGATACAGTCTGAATGAGAAAATTAGCATTAATAGCTGCAGCAAGTGTGAGGAGAGCTAGTTTAGGATGCTGAATTTCATTCCTGTCTAGTACTCTTGAGGGGAGTAGGACCACTGAGACTTGATGTATGTGGAAAAAGAACTGAGACAGTGTTTGGACTTTACTTCCTCTTGGTCTTAGGAAAATATTCTTCTTCCCTGCTGCGTCTTTCCATGCTCTTTTATGTTTTTCTTTTTAAAAACATCCTCCTGTGAATAAATTTATTCAGAGAATTAATTCACCTATGAAAAAAACTCTTTGGATGGATAACAAGTTCAGATTTTTGTTGTTGTTGTTTTGTTTCTCTTGAGTTTTCTCCCCCATGAATGTCTATAAACAGTAGTAAATGCTCAATTTTGTTAGCTGAAAATTGAGGAAGAATAGAAAGCAAGTGTTCAGAATGATTTTTTTTTTTAAATACAGCTTTTTTCCTGCTTGTTTGTTTTAGGAGGTGACTGAGAGTGTTTTAAAAAACTAAAATTAATGGCATTATTGTAAATTACATTCTGGAAGACTTTTGGCTTGATGCTAGGTTCTGTTACCAATATCAGCAACAGAAGGGAAATGATTGTGCTCAGCATCTATTTCAAACAAACAGGAATGAAATTTCATAGGACCAAGTCAGGTCTCTTGGCTACTTTCTCTGATTTTTCAGAGGCTTTCTGTAAATGACAGAAGAATATGATGTTGAGATCTGCATATAGATGATTAGATTGTGACCTGACATTTAGATCACTGAACCAGCTGAGAAACTGCAAGGCAAGACCTGAGAAGTCACTGGCCCTGTGGAGCAATAGAGTGAGCAGATGGCAGGACTTCTAGGTAGCATCATAAGGAGTGGCTGGTTTTCACAGGTTGTTTAGGTTATGAGCAAGATGGCCAAAACTCATCAATAACTAGAGAGAGTATGGGAAACCCTTCTGGGAAGTGAGACCTTGCAGAACAATTGGTGGCTTGTTAGTTCTATCACTGATACTATGTAAGGCTGAGACAATCTGAGCAACAATAACAGAAATCCTGAATTTGAGGACATAGGAACAAATCTGGGATTAGTAAGAAAAATGTAATTAGGTGGAAATGGTTGATTGTTAAGGAGGCAAGCTTAGACATAAGGATGAGGAAGAACAACAGAGAGAAGAGGGCAACTCCGACCAAATCAGGTTGCCCAAAGCCCCTTTGAGCCTCCTCTTTAATATCTCCAGGGATGGGGCCCTAACCACCTCCCTGGTAAACCTGTTGCAGCATTCCGCCACCCCCATGGCACCTCCCTGGTAAACCTGTTGCAGCGTTCCACCACCTCCATGGTGCAGAACTTGGTCTTTAGCCCCCCAGACTGCAGCAAAGTGATACCAGGAGTTCAGGACCAGCTGCCAGGGATCTGTGTGGGTGATTGCCAGTGGCCTCCTGTTCTGATGTCACAGTGAGGTCAGGTTCACTGTGCTGTTGGGTGTTTATGTGGGTCACTTTAAAGGCCTGTTTTTCCAATTGCATTAACTTATGTGGCCAGGCATGCTAGCACCTTGTACACTCCTGACACTTTGGCATACATGTGGATCCATACCGGGTGAAGGGAATCACAGTATTCAGTTTCTTTCAGACTAGGTGTAGATGGAGCACAAGTTGCAGAGTTCACTGAAGTGGGGAGCCCCTGGCTAATGTGGGGGGCTTCAGGAAGACTGCTATGGGGCAGACTAGGGCAGGGATCTCCCCCAGCAGCCGTGTCCCACTGTGCCCATAGATGGGTGAACGGAGACAAGATAGTGACTATGGCTGTGGTCCCAATACTGCCAGTCATTGCCTTGGGGACAGAAGGTGCTCCATAAAAATACCAGAGATAAGTAGATAGGATGTAGCATCGGAGTGCACCTCAATGTCTGCCACCCATGTCTGTCCCTGTTAGGACACCACATAACTGTTGCAAGTCATGGGATATTTATTAGATCTGTGATAAGCAGACTTGTCAAGCTGTGGGCATTACACCTGAGATTTGTCATCCTGTCCCACTGTCTCCCGAGCCCTGTGCCTGTGATGAGCCTTTTCACCTGCTCTATCCTAGGTGATGGGTGAGACACATCTGAACTAATAGAAGTTATAGAGTCACTGAGTCCAACCATAACCTGTCATCTTCCCATACACAAGGAGATGTTAACTTCCCCTGAGAGTCATTTCCAGTAGTTCAAAAGTAAATTTGAACTTTTCAGCACAATGTTTGTTTTTTTTTCAGTAGTTTCCCCTGAGAATAATTCCCAGTCAGTCAAAAATAAATTTGTATTTTTCAAGTGTATGTACAGACCTCTACTCAAAGTCTATCTATACTGACATACTTGTTTTCTAAAACCTTACTGGGAAATATCTCTGTTGAGCAAGTTGTGTAGCCTACTTTGTCTATAATTTGAGTTAAGTGCTTTGATCCCTTTCTCATTAACAGTTTCTTACTGTGTTGAATAAGCATTTACAGTTTGTTTTTCCAGCCCACCTGAGGTGGCTTCCCTTCACACAAACGATTTAAAAAAAGAAGTTCAGTGTGATTAGTTAACATTTGAACACAGTTGTGTTATTTAGAGGAATCTGTTCTCAGCTCACTAGTTGAAGTATGTGCTGTAAAGTAACACTAACGTTCATTTCATCAGAATTGTCTGTGATTACTGTAATCTTTCTAAGGTGTGCAATCATCCTAGCATTTTCTGAGAAAGGCCTAGGGTAATGGCCCTATGATGAAGAAAACCACAGTGTAAACTGACTATTCATGTGGAGATGAATTTGACTACTGTGCACTTGCATTTCATTCCCACATCTCGTGTCATACAGCTTTTTATCAGCAGTTTGTCTCATCTTGCAGAGTTCCAAATGTGCTATGAGAGGTAGGTTTATGGTTGTTGTGACAAAAGTGACTTCAGCCATCTGACACATTGTTTATTGTACTGTGACAGAAGACACTTAGATGTAATAACCAAAAATACTTAATTCTAGTAATTTGTTCCAATAAGCAAGACTATTATTAGTGTAAGCATCAGCACTGTGGACACAACTTGGCTCCTGCTAACTCTGATGAACACAACTAAAAGGGTGGAGTGGATAACTCAGGAAAATAATCAGGGATATGTCTTAATACAGCAGCTGCATTTGGTCTCAGTGTATGGCTGTTGCAGTCACCCATAAGGCTATCCATTACTGTCAAAATTCTGTAGCTTATAGCATAAGAGGCAATTGTAGCCTTACAATTACTATTTTCAATAGCTTTTTCTAAAACATGTTAAATCATGATACTGCAAAATATTTCTAGGGTAATCCACTGTAGATTTGCTCTTCTGGAAACAGTTATGTAGAAGAATATAGATGCATCTATTGCTTGTATTTCCAGACTTGGGGAACAAACTCAAATTGAAGTTTAAAAATGCAGTTAGATCTTGCCTTAATGTTCCATTCATAAACAGTTAATAATCTGGTACAGAGTTAATCTATTACATTTTATAATAATCTATTATTAATTCACCATTTTAGAATGCTTTCTGTTGCTATATCGCTATAGTTGTAACTGCCTTTTGCTCTTCTGAATAGGCATGTTTAAAAGCATCATTGGATTAAACCCTTTATAAAAGGGAAACACTAATGCAATATGAACAGTAAAGTATTACAAAGCTATTTAATAAGTAAGTAAAAGTGAAATGTGATTATTTAAAGACACCTAGAATGTTACCATTAGGATATTATGTGGATGTTAGGAACCACTTCTTTACCATGAGGGTAGTGGAACATTGAGATAGGTTGCCCAGGAAGGTGGTTGAGGACCCATCCCTGGAGATATTCAAGGCATGGCTGTTGTAAAGGGGTTTAATTAAAATTTTGGGGAGATCCGAGGCCGATTTAATTGTTATTAAATAATTTATTAATATACACAAAAAATTTCCCCAAACTTACATACAATAAACCCACACGAATCCTTTGTACACTGTTAGTGAAATCACTTTACAGAATGTCTATTTACAGTTGAATTAAACAGTTTGGTATAGGTTTTAGAGAAGCTCCAATTGCTCAAATCAGAGTCTTGTGGCAGAAAGTGCCACTGGTGGAGTCAATAAAGGTCCTTTGCAACTTGAATAAGAGAGTTTAAGTACTCACAAATCAGAGTTTTGGTATCTGTGGTTCCCAAAATGAGGTGAAGGCAGTCACGGAGTGGATCCCGTGGGGACAACAGTTCTTCGGGTTCTGGGGCGCGCTGTCTGAGAAGATCAGGCTGAATCACTGCAGGTCGTCGAGACAAAGGCAGTAGCCTCAGGCAGAAGTCAGACGGGTGGAGAATAGAAAAGGTGGTGAAAGCTGAAAACAGGAGGCAACAGGCAAAAGCCAAAGGCAAAAGGAAGGTCCCGAAGGCAAAAGAGGTGATGTCCCGAAGGCAAAGGAGGGTCCTTTGTTTTCTTAGATTGCCCCATTTATAAGCAATGTATGGAGATCGATGGGTTTGTCGGCCATAGCACTGTCCAATAGGCTTCTGTCGTCAGGCAGGGACATGCCATATGTGGGAAGGTCCACAGGTGCGGTACCCCCAAATGTGGAAAAAGCACGAGCAAGCCACACGCCCAACGCGTGAGCTTATGCAACGAGACTACCCCGTGGGCCCTGAGCAGCCAGACAGTGTGGCGCCAAGCTCATTGTCCCCCCAGTGTGCCTTCACCGTGTTTACCTTCTGTCTGGGGTGTGCGAGCATGTCCAGACAGGGCAAAAGCAAAATGAGGAATAGAAATAAGCCTATTTTTCGGGCCTACAGCCCCTCCATGACAATGGCTTGACAGGGCTCTGGGCAACCTGATCTAATTGAGGATGCCCCTGCTGACTGCAGAGGAGGTTGGACTGGATGACCTTTGGCAGTCCCTTCCAACCCTGACTGTTCTATGGCTCTATGGTTGTAGACTTCATGGCCATCCAGTTGCGCTATCTCTTCCATGGTAATTTAACTGGAGGTGTTGAATGAAGGCTTACCCTCTTATGACTGCATGAGAAATTTGACCTCAACTGAGAAAGAAGTAAGAGAGTAGCAGTCTAGATTTCAGGATTGTATGTTGTATTTTATATTGCATGTGTTTTCATTAATAATGACAGTGTCCTATTTATTATGTTCTGTTTATAGTGGTTGACTTATCTGAAGTAGAGATTCTTTTTCACATGAAATGAGACATTCTTGATATAAGAATAATGAACAAATTAACACTAATCTGATTTCATTAAAATAGGTAAATGTCTAAGAAAGTGTCTGTTCTCTGAAAAAAACAGAGTAGCTGATTTATTTTTTCCCTGCTATCTTCTGTCATATTTCATTTGAATCTTACATTGACAGCTCCCTGTTGTTGATGCACATTTGAAAGGATGCCATTATTGAAAGCATGTGGTGTGTTCTCTCTTTAATTGCTGGCCTTGTAAGAAAAGTGAAACCTGACCTTTAGCAGTTCGTTCATTCTCATAGTTTGAGATTCTCAGTGCCTTTTAGTACTTGTGGAAAAAAAAACTTCAACCGCCTAAAGATGTGATGAAAATTACAGTAGACAGACTCAAGGGAATAACTCCAAAGAATGTGTAAATTTAATACAAAAGCACAACATCTGTTAGAAGATGTTTCTTAGGGCTAATGCAGTATAAAATGCTGGATGGTGCATGAATGTGGGTGGGAATGTGAGTGGAGGCTGCCTATACCTCAGAGGAAATGCTCCTTCTTTACATCAACTAAATGATCTTTAAAAGTTAAAGGCAAGAGAGTTTTACTTTATCAAAATTTCTCCTTTTTTGTCTTTCCACAAATTTAACTTTTCCTTTTAAGATATGCTGCCAGAAGTCTCTCTTGACACATTGGCTGTATGTGGGTGTAGTGGAGGGAAAAAAAAACCCAAAACTACCAACCAGAGGAAGAATGCCTGGTATGAAGAAAAGGAGAAAGATTTGTGCAGTCTGGGAGCATACATGATAAAGTATGGAATGGCATCAACAGAATTGCTTGGGACGGGCAGAAGTTTGGAGAAAGCTTGGTTTTGCATTATCCTCTGAGACTGCAGGGAAATAGTATCACAGTATCGAGGAAGGATGAAGGATCATGAATGTAATTTCCACTTCTAAACCACAATAATTGAGCTTATTTCTGATACTAAAAACTTGGGAAAGAGGGCTGAACTTGGGAATTTTTGTAATGCAAAAGCTGGCACATATTCTTTTGGGTCAGTGGAAGGGAATTCCAAGTAGGTATGAGGAGGATTGGAAATACATAGAAGTGAGATGCCTATTCTAGGCTCTGAAGGCAAGCATAATATTCCTTAGCATCTCCTCTGATTTTGATAGAGGCTGATACTTGGTATGCGTCTGTAATGACACATAGCCATCACATAACCTTCTCTGCTTGGTTTTCTCTTCTTCATGCTTCATCCTGAAGAGCATTTATCCCATGAGACTATTTTTTAGCCATTTTATTTATTGCTAGAAAAAGAGTCTGCAAGATCATGCATTTTGGATAAATAGTAATTAACATCTATTTGTTAGATTTTTAACTTTCATGGCTTCAGTTGTCTTACTTTCCACTGTCTTGGAAGAAAACTTAGTTTTCCTTAACTACAATGTAGTAGTCTATGTTACACATTTTTCTTACATACAGAATATCTAGTAGCTGTGACTTAGAAGATATTCACATTGTTGTGTGAAGGGTAAAGGATTAAATATATAACTCCTCGTTTGCCTTTAATGGAGTAACAAGAGTTTTGCCTTAGATTTGGACAAACTCAGGGCTTGGTGATCTTTACTGGGATAGAACTTGGGTGTTTCTTTCAGAGAAGCATTCAAACGTTTCATTATTTCACCCCAAAGCTCAGTGATGACACATAACCAAAATGCTTTGATACTATATGTACTAAAAAGACAGAAAAATAGTTAGAAAGTATTTTTTTTTCAATTTTCTGAAAATGATTTTAATTTATGCAGACTTCTTAACTACTGTGTGTGACATGTAGTAGTGCATATACAAAATTAATAAATATTTAAACATTAAAACTTAGCACTTTATTCAGAGGTAACAATGCTGATGTTTTAGTTTCATAATGAAGTGTGGTGTTGCACCCTACCATATCAGCTTTGGTGAGATAAAGAATTTATTAGCTTAAATGTAGCTCTCCAATGCAGCAGTTGTATTCCTCTGGGAATTGAGCAAGTATGATGACATGGCTCTGCCCTTTTCTCCTACAGGTGTGTAGGCATATGCCAGCAATAGCTCAAGTGATCTTATAGGACTTATCTTTCAACTTTTACATTAATAATAATCCAAGCTTTTTGTTCCTCCTTGTTCCTTATCTAAATCTTTCTATGGACACAAAAGGAATTAAAATATCCAGAAAAAACTACCATAGTGTTATGTGGCATTCCTATATTGAAGCCTGGAAAGTCTTCAAGTATTCTAGTAGCCAAATGGCTAAAGAATTGTATTAATAAAATGAAATAAACCAAAAATATTGAAGTAAGTCATTGGCAATCTGACAAAGATCAAAACTCCTCCACTGGACTTAAGGCAGCTTGCTTTATTCTGTGTACATGTAAAGATAATCAGTGACTAATTTAGCATTACCTTTTCAGCATGTTTTGTTTTCTAGATGATATAATAATGATTAATTTATGAAACTATAGCTGTTTTTTTCAGGAACTCAAATCTCCATTTCATAGAGGTCTTACTCTCTGTAAGTCAGCGGTAAAAAGAAGTGTCTTTAGCTATTTCTCATCTAGTAGTTTGGGCTTCCTGGCGTTCATTCATTAATTATTTATTTGTCATCCTGCTTTTATCACTATGACAAATGAATGTTAGAAATCCACAGAAACCATTTGAGACCCAGAAAGCAGTTTCACTGTCATTGAACTTCTAGCTTAGAAAGTTCAAGTATGAATCACTTGGCTGTAATCCTGACTGAAATCAGAGGGACTGTTTCTGCCTTTTAGTGTCTTAAAACAATGTATTATACTCTGTGGAAGGTCAATTTTGCAATAGCACCTGCAAAGATAAGGTTTTAACTTATTGATACAATTGTTATTTTTTTTTTTTAACAAAGAGTTTAGTCTACACTTTCCAAAACAGAGAGATGTAACATTTATACAATGCTAAAGTTAGTAATAATTTTTACAGGTACTAGTGATTTTTTTTTTTCCAGTACTATAATTTCTCACTAAACATTTTTATCTCAAAATCATTGTTACTTCAAAAAAAAAACCTTGAAGTCAGTCAAAACCCTTCAATAGCCTTTAGCAATAAGGCTGATTTGCATAAGCTTTGTGTGTATTTATGGCTTTTACACTTAAAATTGTGTCTTGCACCTGTAGAGGTATATAAACCAATATGTCATAAAATACAGTATAATAAGAATTTGGAGCCTTTATATAATATTTAAATCTGTATTTTGCTACCTTAGTAGCTTGCAAAAATGCTCAAAAAAAGTCTGATTCCCCTTTTGAAAGCTTTTTAAACGATTATCTGGCTATTATTTTTGTTTGAAGTCGTGTTTCTAGTCAAATTATTTTACAGTAACGTTTATGCATTTGGAAGAGTCAATGGGCATCTGACTATTTTGCTTCACTGCTGTTCTTTTTTTCCTTGAGCATCTGGAGTCCATTAAGTGTTACCAAAAGTCCCTGTCTACTGAGCTACATTAAAAACCTGGTGGTTAGCTTTATGGCTTGCAAAATAAGCACATGAATAAATGTACTGGGAAATATATTAACCTGTCACTCTTATCATTGATGTCTTCAACATGCTTCTGTTCTGTGTAGGAAACGTACCTTTCTGTTTTCCTGTATGTGAATTTATTTTTTACCCCTCTAGAGTACAGTCTGCCACAAAAAAAAAAAAAAAGTAATAACATAGTTGATTGTACTGCCTCCCATCTTACCTTTTTTAAGGGATATTGCTGTGTTCTTTTATTTATGTGCTGAGCCAGAGGTTGCTTTTAAAATATTTAAGCTGCTTAAATGAAAATGAGATTTAAAAATAAAAAGTATTAATGAATCAGTGGAGGTTTGTGTTCAATTCCAGAAGCTTATTTAAGACAAAGCAAACAAGTTTTAGTGGGTGCATAGGTGCAGGCACTTATCTCTTCCATTCAATTGCATGAATTTTTTAGTGCTTGGGGTGGATGTAATTACAGAGGAATTGCGTCAATCATTTGCGTGCAAATGGGAGGGAAGTGTTTTTTGAAGTATTATCTTACTTAAATAGAATAGTTATTTCTGCTAAATTTATTTAAATTACAGTTAATGAAAACATTTAAGTAGCTATGCTTTCCTGCATAGATGGCAAAAAAATCTACTCCTTTTGTTCTGTACATCAGCATTAGGTAAAGAGTCTCACGATTCCGTGTTTCACTTTCTACCACGGAGGCAACATGAGAGTTCTTGGTTGATCTGCATGAGGCTTGGAAGGCTCGAGAGGGGCACCTTGACAGGCTGGATCAATGGGCCATTGCCAGTTGTATGAAGTTCACTAAGACCAAGGGCCGAATCACAGGATCACACAGGATGTTAGGGGTTGGAAGGGACCCAAGGAGATCATCGAGTTCAACCTCCCTGCCACAGCAGGACAATGCTATCTAACACAGATCACAGAGGAACACATCCAAACAGGCCTTGGAAGTCTCCAGAGAAGGAGACTCCATGACTTCTCTAGGGAGCCTGTTCCAGTGCTCTGTGACCCTTACAGAGGGAGTGAAGAAGTTCCCCCTTGTGTTGAGGCAGGACCTCTTTTGCTGCAACATACACCCATTGCTCCTTGTCCTATCACAGGGAGCAAGTGAACAGAGCCTGTCCCCTCCGCCTCCTGGCCATCCTTCAGATACTTATAAACATTTATCAAATCCCCTCTAAGTCTTCTTTTCTCCAGACTAAAAAGCTCCAGGGCCCTCAGCCTCTCCTCATAAGCCATGCCCTCCAGTCCCCTAATCATCCTCGTAGCCCTCCACTGGACCTTCTTCAGCAGATCCATGTTCCTCTTGCGAGCCCAAAACTTGAACACAGTATTCAGGATGAGATCTCACCAGGGCAGAGTAGCGGGGGGAAGGATAACCTCCCTTGATCTGCTAGACACACTCCTAATGCACCCCAGGATCTCATTGGTCGTCTTGTCTGCAAGGGCACATTGCTGTTCCATGGTTAACTTGTTATCCACCAGGACCACCAGGTCCCTCTCCACAGGACTGCTTTCCATCAGATCAGCTGCCTCCCCGGATGCAGGACTCTGCACTTGTCCTTGTTGAGCTTCTACTGCATTGTTGAGTTCTGCACTTGCATTATGACAACCCCATACAATGCTCCAGGCTTGGGGAAGAGTGACTGGAAATATATCAACACTCCTAGGTCCTTTTCTGACAGTTAGACAGACAGGTGAATAGGAGCCAGTAGTGTGCCCAGGTGGCCAAGAAGGCAAATAACATTCTGAGCCATATCAGAAACAGTGTGGTGTGCAGGACTAGAGGTGATTGTCTCGTTGTCCTTGGCACTGTTAAGGCTGCACCTTGAGTACTGTGTTCCGTTTAGGCACCTCAGTATAAGACAGACATTGAGTTCCTGGAGAGTGTCCAGAAGAGGCCAGTGAAGCTGGTACAGGGTTTAGAGCACAAGTCCTGTGAGGAGAGGCTGAGAGAATTGGAATTATTTAATCTGACATAAACAAGGCTGAGAAGAAACTCTTCACTCCAGAACTGCCTGAAAGGATTTTTTTAGCTAGGTGGGTATTGTTCCACTCACTTAACAAGTGATAGGATGAGAAGAAATGGCTTCAAGTTGCACAAGGGGAAGTTTAGGTTGAACATTAGGAAAAACTATTCACTGAAAGGGTTGTGAGGCACTGGGATAGGCTGCCCAGGGAAGTGATTGACTCATCATACCTGGAGGCCCTTAAAAGGTTTAAATATAATGTTTAGAGACCTGATTTAG
This sequence comes from Tricholaema leucomelas, assembly GCA_013400475.1. Taxonomy (NCBI): domain Eukaryota; kingdom Metazoa; phylum Chordata; class Aves; order Piciformes; family Lybiidae; genus Tricholaema lacrymosa; species Tricholaema leucomelas. The sequence continues at coordinate 790,016 of WAAF01001994.1, read as the reverse complement.
TAGTGGACTTGACAGTGAACTTAATGATCTTGGAGCTCTTTTCCACCTTAACTAATTCTGTGATTCTGTGGTTAAGATAGCGTGCACCATGTTTTGGGTCTCTGTTTGCTCAGAGTACCACAAAGCTACTCACAATCGTTCTTTGGACTCTTGCTGCTTTCTGGTGTGCAGCATAATGGAAAACTGAAGGTACTTATGCTGTCCCTTTTGGTGCAGCCTGACTTTGGTTATGTGGGTGACATGTCAAGAACAGGAATTCTACCCAAGAAACCATCAGTCACGGTCTCAGCCCTGGCTGCTGGCTTGGGCTCCCAATACTTTCTGCTGGCAAGTCAGGAATATTTTCATGCTGCAGATCAGATTTGAAGAGGAGAAGAGAAGCTTTTGTTGCTCATCAGATGCATAGGAGGATTTCAGTGTGTTGAGGGACAGATCAGGCATTCACTCTTTGAATTAAAGGAGGCACTGTAAGTGCCTCACAGTTTCCACACTGAAGTTTTACAGGTTTATCTAATTGTGATAAAATCGTCTTGATTTTTGATAGCAAAACCATGCAGTTGTGTATTAGCTAAAAGCAGAATAAAAATTAGTGGTAAAAAAACTTCACTGCCACACTTAACCTCATTGATTTTCAATCTATTTAATTGGAGTGCAACAGCAGTTCTTAATGTTTTTACAATCAAAGCTGTGGTTAGACCAAAGCTTTTTGGTTTTGGGACTAGATTCTCATGGAGATCTTTCAGTGAAGCGTGCAGGAAACTGGCCAATAGATTATTTACTTCAGACAATTTTCAGCCTCAAGAAAAACTGCAGATTTTTTTTTTTTTTCCTTCTGACTCCTTCAAGCTTTTCTTTATCCTGTATTACTCCGTTAGTCACAGTTTGCAAACTTGTCTTCAGAAAGAATTATTTCCTAATTGAAAGTAGTTAAACAGCTTTTGAAAAACAGTAGGAGTAAAAGGATCATGAGTGGTTGTCAGCATGCAGAGATGTATATAATATATTCTCTACAATATGTATGCTTTTAATAGTGAAGTTTTTGGTGAGTATTAACCTTAATGTCGTTATGCCATACTTTGTCCTATTGTGATGGTTTGAGTGTCCCCCACCCCCCCACTTTTAAAAATCTCAGTCGGCTCTGGAAATCTGAATGAAGCTTATATTTATGGTTGGCACAATTTACAAGCAGATATTTACAGTAAATACAGTTACATACAGAAATATACAAGGTAAAAAAGGTAATACAGACACAACTCCCCTCCCAGAAACCTGAGTCCCCAGGAGGGGCTCTCAACCACCTTCCCCCTACCCCTCTCAACCTTACCCCAGTCCTAAGGAAGAATGGAGGTTCAGCCAAGAGGGATTAAGAAGCAAAGGTGAATCAGCCACAAAAGCAAATGGAGGGTGAGGTTAGAAAGCAAGATGGAGTTCAGCCAGCAGCCACAGCTCTCCCCAGCAGGCAAAGCAGGAGAGAACAGCCCAGAATGAAGTGCAGAGCAAAGTGACCTAATCTTTGTTTTGTCTTTCTTCTTTACACATCTCAGCAAGACTGTGAGCGAAGTAGACCTAACCATTGTTTTCATTTCTCAGCCTATCATCTAGTTCTTCTCACCAAAACATTCTAGCTAGCTTCAAACTAGCACACCTATGTTTCCTATTTTTTTCTTTGTGATTATGTACTCACACTAGAACTGCAACCTTTGTAATTTTACAGTGCGATTTAGAGGTTAGCTGTTGTGTTCAAAGAATTGCATCTTAATTATGGGTCTCGACCATGCTTACTGCAAAAAAAAATCCTACTTTTCTGAGATCTGAAACTGATTCTTTCTCATAAATAGTACCGGGATTTACTCCTCTTTTAGCTGTTTCCTAGAGGGAAGATTTAGGAAAACTTAAATTTAGTATTACCATAACCACCCTCTTAAAACCTCAATTTTCAGCTCCTTCCTGTAGTGTTTTGGGGTTTTTTTCAAGAAGTGGATGAAGGAATCTAGTAGAATATCTTGTTAGCCTGTTACATTTCGATTACAGGGAAAAAAAATTGCCGAACAAGCTTCAAATAGTCTTCTCCAGGCAAAAGGATGTACTTAGGATAATATCAGCAGAATTTCTGCACTTTCTTTTAGCTCTTATAAGGAATTTAGTGTGGTTGATTTGTCTAGTTTAACATAGTTATAATTCAAAGTGTCTTAGCTGTATATTAAGCACTGTTTTAAACTGAGTATTATACCTGGCCTACAGAACAGGTTGTCTGTAATGATGTGTTATCTTGCTATTGTGTAAGCTATTAAAACAATACATCGTAGCTAGTTGTTCATAACAATTCCCATGAGAACTGAAGAATTAAATTCTCAGTTTCTTGTGTTTTCTTGGACCAGTATTTTTCTGGTTTCTTGTAACTGTACAGCTATTGACACAATCTTGAATTGTTTCATTGTAAATAACCTTTATGTGATGGTTTGGGTGTTACCTGCCTACCCCCCNGGAGGCTCGGCCAGGGGGTTAGGAAGCAAAGTGCATTAATCAGAAAAATGGAGAGTGAGGTTAGAGAGATGCAGCTTGGAGCTCCCCAGCAGAAGTTGTGCCTTATGTTTTGATTCTTGTTCTTATACATCTCAGCAAGCCTATGAGCGAGGTAGACATCAGCCTTGTTTTCCTTTCAGAGCCTATAATCTAGTTCTTCTCACCAAAACATTCTAGCTAGCTTTGAACTAGCATACTTTATTTGTACTTTGATGTATTTAAAAACAAACAAACAAAAAAAACAACAGCAAAATCCAACATGCAAACTAAAAAAAAAAAAAAAAACCAACCAAAAAAAAAAAACCCAAACCCCTCACAACTCAAAACATTAACTGTAGAAAATACTTAAACCAATAGTCTGCTAGGTCCAAATTTGGAGAAGCTCATTTCCATTCTTAGAAGTACCACATGTAATTCCTGTGAGCTGGGATATCCATACCATATTCATGGTGTGCTTGCCTTGTGTCTGGACTGATTCCTTTCTGTTCCACCATCTGTTTTCTTGCCATTGAGCTACAGTTCTTGGGGTTTGGGGGATGTAAGTTCACCTCCTTTTGAGTACATGCACACTTGATGTAGAAAGTATCTTTGTGTGGTGGTTGATTCAATTAAACTAAGACATTTGCCTGGTAACTTTCTTATAATTTGATCACTGATCTTATTAGGAAACTGTCCACACAATAGACTTGATTTGTATGGTACCTGGCAGACAGTTTTGGTATAGTTGCTGTTACATCAAGTTTAGAGACTAAAAAGGTTTGGTCATTTTATATTCGTAATTCACTTTGTTTGAAATACATTATTACTTTTCAGCTGACTACATAAATAAAACGGTTTGGTTGAGGTCTCTATCAGGACAAATGCTTTATGTCTTAGAAGCTGAATGGTGTTTATGAATAAGCCTGTTGTGGAGACTGCTGAAAGTTTACCCTCTGTGATGCTCAGAAATGGAATTTTGGGTAATCTGTTAAAGGTTATTGCTGTCTCAATACCATCTTGTATTTACAGAGGAGTTTGGAGAAATAGAGGAAAATGAGTGTCTACATCAAATCTGTATGGTCCAGCAGTCGTAGAACAACCACTAGAGGTTCCCATTTGTAGGACCAGAGATTTCGTGCTGGGTGGCACTGACAGTGCTACTTATTGATGATACGTCTCTAATGTCCTACTATTCCACTCTCTTATGTTGCTAATAAGGCACTTAGTGCCATGGTCTAATTGATTGGACAGATCTTTGAGGTCTCTTCCAACCTGGTTGATTCTATGATTTTAATTGTAGACTCAGTCAGAGTTGGAAGAGACCACAAGGATCACCTAGTTCCAACCCACCTGCCATTGACAGGGACACCTCACGCTAGATCCGGCTGTCTAGAGCCTCATCCAGCCTGGGCTTAAACACCTCCAGTGATGGGGCTTCTGCCATCTCCCTGGGTAACTCTCATGGTGAAGAACTTCTTCCTAACATCCAGTCTGAATCTACCCATTTCTAGCTTTGTTCCATTCCCCCTAGTCCTATCACTGCCTGCCATCCTAAAAAGTCCCTCCCCAGGTTTCTTGTAGGTCCCATTAAGATACTGAAAGGCCACTCATCTCAGAGCCTTCTCCTTTCCAGACTGAACAGCCCCAAATACCTCAGTCTCTCCTCGTAGGAGACCAGCTAAGGCAGATCCTGATGTCTCGTAAATAGAAAATAAGCCTCTATCCCTCTAAGCTCCTGTATTTAGCACATTTACTGTGTGAAATTAAATTATTACAATTTGGACTGATAGCATTTTATTGGAAAAAAATCAAAGAGGTTTGTATTTTAGTATAGGTAGTATAGTTGGTTAATACTAAGACCTCAGACAGTGTGTACTTCTTTTTTACCCTGTTCAGCCTGCCATTCTGCAGAATGCTTCCCAAGAATTTAAAAACAGAGTCAACTTAAACTTAGATCTCTTTCCCAAGGATGAGATCAATAGCTTGATTAGCATGTATTTGTGGGAATGCAATTAAGTGTTGACATGCTGAGCTAAACAGAATTTGAGAAACAGCTAAACATGAGAGCTTTCACTTCAGCTCAAAATACTTATATACCTTTGGTCACTGTTGGGAGCTAACTTTGAAGATGCATACCTACACTCCCTGTTTAAATTTCAGTCTCATTATCCTCCTTTAATGTACAGATTGTGCTAGCTCTAAGAACACAATGTGTGTAAGCACAGTGGAAGAGAATATGGCTGAAAACGTTCCCTTCCCATATAGTCAAAAGTGGTTTCTGAAGAATATTGTCCTTGATTAGATTGTGCTTGCACTGACTGAAAAACAAAAGGAGTGAAGATCCATCAGTCCCTTACTTGCTCATTCTGCAAGTGTTGTACCACGTCAAACTATATAGAAGTTTTGTGAAACACAAAACAAGATGTTTGTTTGTTTGGGGGTTTTTGCCTTGGAATTTGTCACTGACACCATCTCAGAAATTATCAAACATTGTTCATTTAAAATACATTTTCTGTCCTTGAATCAATGTATTCAGAAACCAAGGGCTGAAATGAATTTTGATCTTGTACAGTTGTATTCAAGACAACATGAAGGAGTAATTAAAGTATGGCAGTGAATGCACTAACAGTAATAGGGATTGCATTAAGACAGGTGGAAATAGATTCCATATGTTAAACCTGGAGGGGTTAATGAGATAACATTTACTGGCAAATCAAAATGCAGAATAATGGAAGCTAGGTGAGTAACTAGGATTTTTTTATTAAACCGATGGAAGAAAAACTCAAGAATTCTGCATGGACAGGAGGCAGAAAATGGAATATATCTTTGTTAATTCTCCTTGCATGATCCCACACATTTTGATGAAATATCTAAGTTAGATGTCTAAGTCTCCAGACAGTAACTTACTGTAGATTGTGTTAGGATAATATTGGATGGAAAGAGTAAAAATACAATCCTTGATCTCTCTGTTCTCTTTCAGTAGCTTGAAATCAATAGCTCCAAGTGCAGGGTGCTGCACTTTGGCCACAACAACCCCATTCAGAGATACAGGCTGGGGTCAGAGTGGCTGGAGAGCAGCCAGACAGAGAGGGATCTGGGGGTGCTGATTGATACCCGCCTGAACATAAGCCAGCAGTGTGCCCAGGTGGCCAAGAGAGCCAGTGGCATCCTGGCCTGCATCAGGAATGGTGTGGTCAGCAGGAGCAGGGAGGTCATTCTGCCCCTGTACTCTGCACTGGTTAGACCACACCTTGAGTACTGTGTTCAGTTCTGGGCCCCCCAGTTTAGAAGGGACATCGAGATGCTTGAGCGTATCCAGAGAAGGGTGACGAGGCTGGTGAGAGGCCTCAAGCACAAGCCCTACGAGGAAAGGCTGAGGGAGCTGGGATTGTTTAGCCTGGAGAAGAGGAGGCTCAGGGGTGACCTTATTGCTGTCTACAACTACCTGAGGGGTGGTTGTAGCCAGGGGGAGGTTGCTCTTCTCTCAGGTGGCCAGCGCCAGAACGAGAGGACACAGCCTCAGGCTGCGCCGGGGGAAGTTTAGGCTCGAGGTGAGGAGAAAGTTCTTCACTGAGAGAGTCATTGGCCACTGGAATGGGCTGCCCAGGGAGGTGGTGGAGTCGCCGTCCCTGGAGCTGTTCAAGGCAGGATTGGACGTGGCACTTGGTGCCATGGTCTAGCCTTGAGCTCTGTGGTAAAGGGTTGGACTTGATGATCTGTGAGGTCTCTTCCAACCTTGGTGATACTGTGAAATCATTGCAGTCCATGAATTAGAAACTACTCAAACTACACATAGCAGTGCACTGTGTCTTGGTGGTGGCTTTGGGTTGTTTTGGTTTTGTTGGTTTTTGGTTTGTTTTCTGTGTGATGTGTACAGTTTTGTTTGTTTGTTTTTAATTAGGCCTCACTAGGAATTAAAATACATCACATGATCATTATATTTATCCTTCTCCTTGCCTGTGCAAGTTCAGTAGCACTGATACAGTGTGAGAACTATTCTCATGTAATAAGCAAAAAGGGATTTTTGGCTGTGTTATGGCAAATGCCTCAGTTTTGTTTTTCCCTAGACTATCAGCAAAGGTTTCTAAACTGTTATTTACTGTATTATCTAGAGACAAGTTCATTTTAATGCTGCAAGTAACAGAAGCGAGTAGAAAATAAGAATAATGTGATGAATGATTACATCTATTGACAACATAAAGGCAGCATAGTGGTTATAGTGATGTGCCAGTGCACCAGAAGAAGGTGATTCATGCAATTTGCCACCCATCACACTAACAGACACTTACTTGTCAGTACTAATATACAGTGTGTTGTAGAACATGACACAGTTTCAAGCCTTATTGGGCAAATGGATTCAGAGAAACTATACAGCGTACAGTGCAACAGGCAAATTAGATGTTCCCATACAATGTTCAGTCTAAACTTGTTTGTGGTGAAGAGCATGTTCGTGCTTGATGCACCTCTGTCTAATGTGTCTCACATTTCCAGCATTTCTAGTTTGAACGTTACAATGACCACATGGATCAGAACACAGGTCAGTCTAATCTACCACCCAGTAGTGGCCAATGCTAGATGCTAAAAAAGAAGTACAATAACAAAGTAAATATAGAACAATAGTTCCTCACAATTATGTTTCTCATCTCCCAAGAATTTGTAGTACAAGGATTCCTGGACCAAGGCTGATACTTCTTTTCAGTATTGTTGTATATAAACAAAGTTAGTGAAAACTCAGATATTGTGAAGAGAAGAGCAGTATATATATATTCTGTTATTTGAAATGATAGGTCTGATTGTAATTTATGTGTATGAACAATTAATTGCTCATACATTATTATGAAAGTCAGTGTTTCTTGATTCATTTACAGTTACAACAGGCAGGATTGTTCCAAGCTGTCAGAATATTTATAGATAGAACTGTAGAATTGTCAGGGTTGGAAGAGACCTCAAGGATCATCTAGTTCCAATCCACCTGCCATGGGCAGGGACACTTTCCAATAGATCAGGCTGTCCAGAGCTGCATCCAGCCTGGCCTCAAAAAATTCCAGAGATGAAGCTTCCACCACCTCTTTGGGCAACCTGTTCCAGTGCCTCACCACCCTTATGGTGAGGAACTTCTTCTTAATATCTAATCTAAATCTGTCCTCCTCTAGCTTGGATCCATCTACCTTAGTTCTATCACTACCTGACATCACCAGCTTTTATGTAGGCCCCCTTCAGATACTGAAAGGCCACAATAATATCTCTTTGGAGCCTTCTCTTCTGTGGGCTGAGTAACTCCAAATTTCTCACCCTGTCTTCAGAGGAGAAGTGCTCCAGCTCTCTTATCATCCCTGTGGCACTTCCCTGGACACAGATGGATCCGTTGTTGCTTGGGAAAGTAGTTGCAAATGGCATAGAACCATCAAATTCTTTCAGTAGGGAAAGATCTTTAAGATCATTGAGTACAACCATCAAGAAACCAAAGACCACCATAGTCGTTAAGCCGTGTCCCTCAGTGCTATGTCGGATTCATTAATCTTTAAGAAGAGAAATGCATATAGAAATCACTGCTCTTTTACAACTCTTCAAATGTTTTCAGTGTTATGAAAAAAGCATAGATTTTTAAAAATAAAACTTGCATATGGAAATCAGTGTTCCTTTACACCTCTTCATATGAAGTGTTATGAACAAGCATAGATTTTTAGAATAAAACTTGTCTTACTGATTAAAGACAGTACTATAAGGATATAGAAAGCAAGCCATCAGAAATACACTATTCTTGCATTCTGATATATGCATGTTTGTGAGAAAAATACAGAAATTGGGGGAAAACTACACATTTAATTATAGCAACCTCTCCTCATCTGTACTCTCTCCCACCCATCCTTTTCACAGCAGTCACAAATGGTACCACTCACTTGGCTGTTTGTACAGGCATAAACTCATTTCTCATGCTGGTTGCCAAGCAACTATTTTTGTATTTCATGCCTTGCACTGAAGACATTAATTTCTGTCATGTTCCTTTGTTTGTTTATTATACACTGAAGAAACGTGTATAGAAGAGAATGAGGACAGTTTTTGTAAGGAAAACAAAAAGCGTCTTTGGGAATAATCCAGTGTGCTCACTGGATGCCTCAGGAGAATGCTCATACAGTCATTTCACAGAGGACCAAAAAGGTAGCTTGCAGCATGTGCAAAACCAAACTGGGACTTGCTCAGAGTGAATCTTTATGGAATATACTAAATACCTGTCCTCCCAAAGGTTGAAAGGAAGAGAGCAGCTGGCACTAGACATCTAGACATGCTTCCCTAGTCTATTCTTTCTTCCCCTTCTCCAGCTGTTTGTTAGATATCTGTTTTGTGTTGTTACATAGCTGTGGAGCTATTTGTACTTTCTGGTAAAGATGCCCCTGAAACTGGCCTGCATAATTTCCAAATTCTATTTAAACAGCAATAATTCTTTCAAGCAGATAAGTAATCAAGTAGAAGTAGTTAGTTTGATAGCCACCGTCTAACTTAATGATTTTTCTTCTTGACACTGAATTGATTCCTTCCTTTGCAGAAGAATGAAAAGGAAAAAAGACTCAATAAAAAAAGGATTATTTCTTTGCAGAAGCTACTATTTATTAACACTACTTTTTTTATTCTGGTTATGATCAAAATCCTCAAATCATTTGGGTATTTTTGCAACTACATAACAACAAAGCAAAGTGAATTAGCCATAGTTAGCTAATTTTTTTTGTCGTATTCTGCAAGTGATTTTATCCTTTGCTTACAAGCAGCATTGACAAGAGTTCATACTTGCTGAGTTGTCCTCTCATCTTTGCAATTTATAGGAAGGAGGACTGGTAAATTGAGAAATATGTATAGGGAGAGGTTGCACTTGACAAATGTGAAATTATTTTTCATGTACTCTAGTGGACTGGGAAGTAAAACATCAATAGAAATTGTTGGAGTTTTATTTTATTTTCAAAGACCTTTATGACAATACATTTATCTTCACAGTGCCACTGGGGAAAGTAGACAAGTATTAGCATTTCTGCTTTACAAAGAACCTGAAACCGTGTTTGTTTGATACAACAGAACTGTTAAATGTCAGAGGCAGGATTAGTAACCTAGTCCTTTCAGCTTATCTTACATGGGGATAATCTTTACTGGTGAAATAGCTTCATTTTTGCTGTTGTACAGTAGTACATTGCAGCTGAGGAGAAGTAACTTGAGTGGTAATTCTTTTTTTCTGATTCTTGGTATTTGCAGCTAACTTTCAGGTTTTCAGGGATGCCTTCTTTACTCACAATTGCTGTTCGACTAATCTAGCATTCCCAATGGCAAAATCTAATAACTACCCTGCAACCAGTTCTTTATAAAGTTCAATTTACTTTGCTAATGTAACATAAAGCAAATAATTTGTCAGGTGGAAATGCCAGAGCGTTTTCCCTGTATATTTAAAGGAAAAGCCTTTGCACCTCTACTGATGCTGTACTAGTTGAGTAATTCATGCAAAAATAAGGTGCAACTGAAGGAACTGCTTCCAATGACAATTGGGGCAGAACTGAACCAACATTGCACCTGAGTTTACTGTCCTTGAATGTCTGCACCCAGCAGCCTAATTTCAGGCTGCACTCCAGCAATGAAGCTTTCTGGTAGCTGTCAGTGGGGAGACTGAGGAGGTGTTCTGCCAACCCTTCTTCTCTACTGCCTGAGCCTCATTCCAGAGGTGGTGATGGGGAACTGTAACCTGTGTTACCAATAACAAAAGGCATAACAAGATACTGTCCTACCATGCCCTTTCTGGTTTTATCTTTTTAAGCACAGAAACAAAAAAAAATGATTGAGCTTGGGAGTACCTGTGTACAAGGGCCAAGTGTGCTAGCAGTGCTATCTGTAGGAAAAAAAATGTAAGCTCAGACAAGGTACTTAAACTTCTGAATGATTGGTGGGGGGAGGGAAATTACCAAATAAAATATTCTACACCCTGCTTTCATAGCTGTGGCCTGCATCTTTATATAATAAACGTTTAGAACAAAACTTCAGAAACTCTCTCGTGTGGAGGATATGCTTCTATGCTTCGCTGCAGTTGCTGAAGTAGCTCCTTTTAAAAAAAAGATTAAATATGCATGTTGCAACAAAGAGGAAAGGATGTGCAGTAGGTGCCAGCAAGCACATCACTTAAAATAAAAAGGAGTAATGTTGTTTGAAAAATTCTGTCTTGAAAGTCTACCAGCAAGTGCATTTTAGGTTTTTAATAAGCACCTACCAGCTTCTGTCCTGCTGCTACGTTTGTGCATAAACCAGTGCATGATAAAGACACAGCTGCTAAGGTAAAGGACTGAATACTGTGTCTCCATTGGTGTATTCAAGTGCCTTTTGTTCCACTCTTCAGAGGTGACACAAAAATACGAGTACAATCTAAGTGAAAGAAAGCTTCAGATTCTGTCTTTTCTCCATTTAGGTATAACACACAAGTTTCATCTTTCCTGGTACTGTTTACGCTTCGCTTCAGTTTCTGTGGGAGTTAGAGACTGTGCCAGTGGATACCAATTCATAGCTTGCTGTAAATAAATTCTTGCTTTTTGTTTTCCTTGGAAAAAAGAACTGACAGTATTCAGAAGAAAGATCAGGTGCTTTCATTTTGGTTTTAATGCTGCTGTTTGACCTGCCTCCCGCTTGCTTTCTCAGCATCTGCCACTTTCTACAGCTCACTAATAGCATTCAGAGTGCATCATGGATTGGGACAAAGCAAAATGGCATTCAGAGTGGACCATGGATTTAGTCAAAGCAACATTAAAGTGGCTATTGTGATGTGTCCAGAGCTGTGTTGTGAGGCTGGCATTCTTTTGTGTAAGCATAACATGGTTTGCTTATAATTCTGCAGGATGCTGACCAAAAAAAAACCCCAACCAAACCGACAAAACCTCTGCTAAATGTAGAATAATTTGTTACATAAGTAGTGTCAAATGAAGCACTTTTCTAGAGACTTAGTGATGCTGTTCTAGTGGATTTTCTCTCACAATCTGGTAATCACTTGGAGAATAATGTGATTTAGAAAACACTACAAACTGAAAACTACTCTACTGATTTACCTGTAATGATTACTGCAGAAAATAAAATCCTTATAGAATGAATGACTGGCAAAAGTCTTAGTACACAATTTGTTTACACTATTCTAGGCAATAGTTAGAGAATAGAAGAGAACAGAAGGAATTAAGGAGAAGGTTAGTCCAATTCCCTAGAATTAATTGATTATATATGAGTTCAGTAATGAACATATCCTTGAGAGCTTACTAATAATATGGAAATATAAATGACTTAATCCACTATTGTAACTGTTTTAGTTGCTAGCAATTTAGTTGTTGATTGTAGTTTCAATTGTGTGCAAATGCATTAGCAGTTTTGCCTTGACTATATTTTTATCTGGTGACTATTTTGCATAAAAGAAGCTCTCTTAAGGTTTCTTTCTTCCTGAGCCTTTGTCGTCTTTACTTTATACTCCTCAATATATATATAGGAAAAAACTCTTGAGAAGAGGGCAGGAGTCTTATTGTTCCAATGTGACCTCTCTCTGACAATTGCCACCACTCAGGTTTGATAGGCTGAGGCATTCACCCTGCTCCCCCCTTGCCCCACCCAGGACATCTAGAAACCAGTAATCTTTATTTTATTTAGACTGTCTTTGCACTTAAGAGCACCTCTCCCATGAAGACCGGATGAGAGTTGAGGTTGTTTGTTCAGTTTGGAGTAGAGAAGGTTCCAAGAAGACCTTATTGTAGCCTTCCAGTATCTGAAAGGGGCCTACAGAAAGGCTGGTGATGTCAAGTAGTGATAGAACTAAGGTAGATGGATCCAAGCTAGGGGAAGGTAGATTTCGCTTTGGATGTTAGGAAGAAGTTCTTCACCATGAGGGTGGTGAGACACTGGAAAGGGTTGCCTAGAAAGGTGGTGACAGCCCCTTCTCTGGAGGCTTTTAAGGCCAGGCTGGATGTAGCTCTGAGCAACCTGATCTAGTGTGAGGTGTCTCTGCCCATGGTAGGTGGGCTGGAACTAGATGAGCCCTGAGGTTCCTTCCAATCTGGATGATTCTATGATTTTAATATGACCTTACATTTTAAACAGGTCCATGGTTGTCTGGGTCTGAATACCTGTTGTCAAAGAGAACATCATCATGTCATTTAACTGCAGGTTTGTGGAGCACGTGTTTAGTGTTGCTGTTGGCCCCGTTACACTGCTGGTGACAGTGTAGTCCATTAAACATGTGTAAGCCAGAAAACTGAATGAACTTAAATACTGCCTTCTGTAGACCGTTGTTGTTTGGGAAGGAATGTCTTATAACAGTTTAGATAAAGTAAACATATGCCTTCATTATCTGCAGAGGAGCTAGCAATGACTTAACAATCACTTTCTAAAGTAATCTTTTTTCTTTCTTCTACAGCAGTGCAATTCCCTTGTGTAGAGAAGAACTTACTAGGTTGTCTTCTATTGCAGCATTAAGAACCTTTCCAGAAGGTTTATATGTAATCTATGAGGGCAAAGAATTCAAGTGTTTTTTAGGCTACTTTATAGCATGTACCTTTTTTAGTTTCACAACATGATTTTTACAGCTGGAAAGGACCTGCTGTAACTGTGCAGAGATAGAGGCTTACCAAGTTCATTTTAAGATAAATACCCAAGATAGGTTAGATGAGTTGCCTGTTGGTGCTCTGTGCTTTTCTTCATTTACTACAGAGCTCTGGGCTATGATTTCAGAGTTAGATATCTGAATTTGAATTCAGAAACTGCTGCTGTGGACTAACTGCCTACATAGTTCGTGTAATAGCACTCCTTGCAATCAGTTCCCATTTGATGTAAACATCAATTTTAGAGAGCAAAATCTAATTTCAGTTTTTGAAGCATTAAGGTGGTATCACAGTTTTTTCTTTTTTGCATCAAACATGTAAAGTTTAGGATGCATATTATTTTAATTGAAATATACTTCAAAGTCAGCTTAGTAATGTAAGGGGTTTTTTTGTTTGGTTTTGTGTGGCATATGAATTTGTGTGATTTAGTTAATAAAATGATGCTTGAAAGCTGATTGTCATTTTATTCTAACTTTTACAAGAAGATAGGATTTCAAGGTGTTGAGTTATGGTGCAGGAAAAAAGCACATAAGCTCTTTTTAAGAAACTTTGAAGTTTGTTCAGTTTTGTTTTTTTTGGGGGGGAGATTTTTCCCTTTGATAATGAAGGGGTAGCCTTCATTATCAAATGTTGTGAGAACATCGTAAAGGGATGAGAACATCAAAACATCACTGAGCAAAGTCAGTCTTGCTGGAGGATAGGGAAGCTGTGTGGTGGGACCTGGACAGGTTAGACTGATGGGCCAAGGCCACGTGCTAGGTCGTAGAATAGAGTAGAATCAACCAGGTTGGAAGAGGTCTCCAAGATCATCCACTCCAACCTAGCACCCAGCCCTAGCCAATCAACTAGTCCATGGCACTAAGTGCCTCATCCAGTCTTTTCTTGAATGCTCCAGGGACAGTGACTCCACCTCCCTGGGCAGCCCATTCCAATGCCAGTCACTCTCTCTGTGAAGAACTTCCTCCTAACATCCAGCTTATGCCTTCCCCAGCACAACTCTCTTCACAGGGCTGCGTTCCTGGCCTCTCATCAGCTTCATCGCCCTACTCTGGACACGGTCCAGTACCTCAACATCTCTCTTGAATTGAGGAGTCCATAACTGGACACAATACTTAAGGTGTGACCTGATCAAGTCCTCCACCTGGGTCACGCAACACCACAGGAAACTACAGACTTTGGGATCTGTGGTTAGTAAGCTGTGACTCTGAGATGCACCTGGGGGTTCTGTTTGACAGTTGATCAAATTATGAGCCACAAGTGTGCCCAGGGGGCCAAGAAAACTAGTGGCATCTTGCCTTGTATTAGAAACGTTGTGGCCAGCAGGCACAGGGAGATGATCACCCCTCTGTACTCAGCACTGGTGAGGCTACACCTTGAGTATCGTGTTCAGCTCTGGACTCCTCGCTACAGAAGGACATCAAGGTTCTGGAATGTGTTCGGAGAAGGGCAACAAGACTCATGAAGGGCCACAAGACTCATGAAGGGCCTGGAGCACATGGCCTATGTGAAGTGTCTGAGCGAGCTGCGGTTGTCTGGTCTGGAGATGAAGCTGAGGGGAGACCTCATGGCTCTCTACAACTACTTGAAGGGAAGTTAGAGTCAGAAGGGGGCAACCTCTTCTCTTTGTTGGCAAGTAACAGGACTAGATAAAGTGGTTTCAGTCTGCACCAGAGGAAGTTTGGGCTGAATGCTAGGAAAGAATTCTTCACAGAGAGGGTTGTTATGTGTTGGAACATAGACCCAGGGAAGTGGTGGAGTCACCATTCCTGGAGATTTTTAAGCAGTGTGTGGACCAGGCACTTAGGAATATGGTATAATGTTGACCCTTCAAGTGCTTAGGGCCGTGGTATAGAATTGACCCTTCCATGCTCAGTTGAAGGTTAGACTGGATGATCTTTGAGGTCTCTTCCAACTGGATGTTTTTTTGTAATTCTGTGATTCTGTACAGTTAACATTTTCGGTCTCCTGCAAGCTAGACAGTGTTAAGTAATTACATTTGGATACAAAAAAATAAGCACCACAGACATACAGTGATAATCACTGCAAAAAGAGGATAGTTTAGTTCTTGGTAATACTGGCAATATTGCAGCCTTTCCAGAAATTCAGACTTTTGCCATAATTGCTTGTTTGGTGACTGATGTTCTACACATTTCAGTTAAATATCTTGTGACAAATTAACTATTTTTTACTAACTGGAGGGGAAAAATATGTCTCTAGTTAGAGTCTTTGGAGTGTACTTACATTTAAGGTAATAGGAGCTTTGTAGGGTTTTTGTTTTGTTGTTGTGGGTTTTTTTATCAGTATAATATTCATTTAAGTACAAACATAGATTAACTTTGAAATGGTCTGCTGAAATATGCAAATGCTTCTTTTTCACCTTGCTTGTGTGATTCAGGCATTTTGCTTGTTCCTCACTTTTTCAGTCATTCTCTGGCCAGCACTCTTTATTACTCTGGCTGTAACTCTCTACCTGTGATCACTGTAAACCTTTAAAGCCCAAACAATTCCATATTCTAATGCAAGCTCTTTCATCTGCTTTAGTAATTTAGTACCGTGGATTTCCTTTCTTGATAAAACCTCATCATGCCACCTTTCTTAGTCATCATAAATACTACATCCACAGTACTCTTGAATGATTTATGTGGGAATTCAGTTATTTTAATTTCAAGATTCAGCTGCTAATTATTTAAGTGCATTTTAATGAATTAAATTGCATTCTGGTGTTGTGTAATATGCCAGAAAATCTGTACTTAGTTTTTCTTGAGAAAAAATGTTCTACTTTGCCAGTTTGTGATAATTAAATTAGACACTGATATAAATCATTGCTAGAAAGAGCTAAAAGTATTGTATTGTGCTTGTAAACTATTTGCTGTTTACCACAACAGCAGAAGCAACAAAATCTGATTCACACTTCTTCAAAGGATTTGTGAGTTTATATGTCTAGGACAATCCTCAAGTGGTTTCTAGTAGCATAAAACCGCATTTTCTAGGGGCTTTTACAACAGCAAATTGAGGACAGATAACTTATCAAAGGTTAACTCAGTGGTTTTGTGGCAGAAGAATAGATACACTTCAATTCATTTTAAATTCTTCTGATTCATCCTGACCAACAATTTGATATAGATAATTTTGTAGTTATCTCATTATAGAAAAGCTTAGCTTTACCACTCTGCACAGGTACGCAACCAGGTGAGTTTTGAAAGTCTACAGAGGAAGAGTCCTTAACTTCTCTGGGCAGCTTGTTCCTAATTTGCCACCACCCTCAAAATAAAGAAGTCTTTCCTTATTTTTAGGTGGAGTCTCCTGTGTTCTAGTTTATGCTTGTTGCCTCCTGTACTGTCACTGGGCACCACTGAAGTGTCTGTCTCCATCCCTTTGACCTCTACCCTTTAGATATTTATAAGCATTGGTAAGATCCCTTCTCAGTTATTTTTGCTTCAGTCTAAAGAGCCCCAGGTTCTAAGCCTCTCTTACAAAAAGAGAGGCTTTAGTCCTCCAGTCATCTTTGCAGTTCTCCATTGGACTCTTTCCAGTCTCCCTCGAACTGGGAAGCCCAGAACAATACTCCATATGTGGCCTCACTGGGACAGACCAGGTGGGGAGGTGAACCTCCCTCAACCTGCTGGTCATACTCTTCATGATGCACCCCAAGATACCGTTAGCCTTTCTGGGCACCAAAAGCATGCTGCTGGTTCATGGATAACTTACTGTTTGCCAACACTCTTGGGTCCTTTCACACACACAGAACTTGCCAGCATACTCACACATACAGCTGATTTCCAGATGTCAGCCTCTAACCCATACTTGTGCATGGGCTTATTTCTCTTCAGATGCAGGATTCTGTGCTTGCCTTTGAACTTCGTTATGTTCCACTTTGCTGACTTCTCCAGTTTGTCCGTGTATCTAAGAAAGTTATACTTTATTTAGACTGTCACAATTTTGGGGGGTGATACACATGAGGTTACAAGACCGTTTCAGTCAGGTATTTGTCAAAGTATTTACTCTAGAATTTCCTCATTGTCCTGTTATGAGCTAGAACAAGCTTCTTCTGGAAAAGCAAGTGATTGGAGGACTGCTGCTGGCAGCAAGGCAGAAAGCAGTTAAACTTTCTTTTTCTGTGGTGTATGAAATTTATGGCTTGTTTGTGCTCAAGACACTGAAGCTGTGGTAGGGTTTTGGTTTGGCTTGTTTCTTGTTTCCTTTCTTCAGTAGGAAGGAATTAAGATCGTTCATTGTGCAATGGCCGTGGGGAAACATTGTGTTTGCTTTCCCCCGCAGAGAAGCTACACTTTCTATTCCTCCCTGTTTTGTTTATTCTTGCCTGCTGAGAAGGGAAGACCAGGGAGAACTGCATGGTTCATGTGACCTTAGCGGAAAAGGAAAAGTTCCTTGAGTTGTGTTTTTGCTGAAAGCATTGCTGTACTGTCAGTTCGTCATGTCAGCAAGGAATGACCTGTTATCTCCTCCTGCCAGGGAAGGGACATGAGTGCACTGAATCCAGAAACCTACACTTTCAATTCTGTAGACTTGTTTTCTGAAGCGTTATCAAATAGATGTCCTGATTCAATGATTCAGGGCAGCAAATGAGATGGAACCATTTATTTATAAAGTTAGATCACCAAAAAGGAGTCCTGTAAAAGTAGTATGTCTGAACATGGTAGTTGGTCTTGCTCATTTATTTAGTTTCTTTTTTTTTTTTAATGATCTTGAACATTATTGTATGCCTGCATTTGATAATAGACCTTATTCTGATTTTTTTTGTGTGTGCCATAGCTATTCAGGACATGAACTTCCCCATGGTTCTTATTCTGATTTTTTTATGTGTGCAATAGGTATTTAGGGCATGGGCTTCCCTATGGTTTTGTTGTATTCAGGTTTGTAAAAGGTTAAATTTGTTTCAGTTGGTAAATTTTACTGATTACACATCCTTGAGTCAGCATACAGCTGGAGAAGATCATTGGTCACTGGTGGCCTCTCAGCACATGATAGAGAGGAAAATCTTTTTCACTATGAGGGTGGCAGAACACTGAAACAGGGCAACCAGAGAAGTTGTGGAGTCTCCTCTGGAGACATTCAAAATACATCTCAGTGTGTTTCTGTGACCTACTCTTGGTGATCCTTCTCTGACAGGGAAGTTGGACCAAGTAATCTTTTGAGGTCAATTGCAACCCCTGACATTCTGTGAAAAATAAAAAGAGGATAAACTATTAAAATGAAGAGACATACAGATAAACATGTACCACTGTATGGCATGGAAATCATTTTGGAAAGATACTTTTTGTATACTTCTGATGTGTTTGTGGAAACGGTGATGAGAAAAGCAGGCATAGGTTCTCATGCAAAGGCAGGAGATGAGCCCTTTTGAGAGAATCGTTAGCTTTATTGTAATTCTACCCACGAAGATCTAGAATCACTGCATATTTTGAAAACATTTCTTTATTGTCCGTTAGTGAAGGCATTAAAGCAACTGACAGAGGCTCACTTTCTCCATTCTCCTTCCCTGAGGGCTGCTTTATTCTTTGCCATCCCTTCCATTTCTTTCAACAAACGCCAAAACATTTCCCTCTTAAATGAATTTTAACTAGGAACAAAAAAGAAGAAAATTAAAAGAAAACAAACTCAAACAGCAACAAATCACAGCAAAAGGAAGATTTTCTTCTGTATTTTTCCAGTACTTTAATCATCCAACTATTCTCAGTTCTATAATATGTGAAATACCTTTAATGTGTTAGTAGCTTGACCAAATTTTATTCATTGGTAATAAAATACATCTCTAAAATTTTACCTTTAACATCATATAACATTATGCTCGCTCTTTTAAATTAAAAAAAACAGTTAAAGATCAGGCATTTTTAGGAGATGGTGTAGTAGTTTATTTTAGTTTGGAAGTTTAAGTTTTTATTTCTAAGAAATCTACTATCTTAAGAATGGGCTTTCATTTTGAGGTTAAAGGGAGGAATCATACTCTTGATGCCTTTCACTGCCTAGGAAATAAAGGCAACTGGTCAAATCCTACCTACAGCTTGTTCTAATTATAGGATAGCCACAGCACAGAATAATATTTGTATATCTAATTTAATGTAATTCTCATCGAACTGTGGTATTCCTTGTTGTGGGACCTTATATTCAATCATATGTATCTGTTAAATGGGTTACACATCCATATTCTATTAACTGCTCATGAAACTACATCAATTCTCTTGCTTCAGCATGTTAAACTAGTTACCTCTGATAGTTTGAGGGATGTGCTTTGGTTTTCTCTGGAGTGTGTTTTTTTTCCTTTTCCCTTTTTCCTGTTTTAATTTTTTTGATATTTTTTCCTTTTTTTTTTTTTTTTGTTAGTTGTTTGGTTTTGTTTTGCTTATTTTGTTGGTTTTGCTTGTTTTGGAATTGTTGAATAGTACTGTCCACCCTTATAAGTTTGGAGAAAGATAGCTGCAAGTGGAAAGATTAGCAGGGTAACTAAATCCAAGGATTGATTACACAGTGACGATTTCAGGAAAATATTCATAATTATTTGTCTGTTTCTGGAATTTTGTAGTGGAGTAAGTCTCAATGTAAAAACCAAGGTGCCTTTCATGCCTCTCAACAAGGCCTTTTGAAATCAGTTCTGAGACAATAACTATTGAATCAGACACTATCCATGTAACAACACATGTATGCTTCATAAGGCACATGTGTTGTGGAATCAGTAGGGAAAGACCTACTTAGTGTGGGAAGTCTGCTGAAATTGGTGAGAGCATTTTATGTGATGGTTGTAGTTAAACTGGATTCACTCTGCCTGGATTCAGTCAATGCTAAGTTCCAGTCATGACAAGACTTCGTTTTTTCCCCATCTGCCTCAGAAAGTTAACATGTTGTTTTGGCATTACTGAAGACTTAAAGCTCGATGACCTTTCTTCCCTTTAAAAGCGCTGTTGGTGTGCTCAGCAGGAAAAGATTATGTACTCTGTAATTTGCCTATTTTTATGCCAGTCAATGAAAGCTTGGTTTGCAATTCATTATTTATCCAACAGAAAGAACATTTATGATGCACTTGTCCATTCTAGTTAGTCATAGTCTTTTGTGAAATGTCCTGATTGTGGAACAACTATCGGATAGTTAACACAAACCTGCTGTAAAAATTGTGTAGCTACTACAAATATACAATACCTAGATTTGGGACAGGCACTATAATAAATGTTAGCTGTGTTTCAGTGTAAGTAGATGAAGGATAGACATCGTCTCTCCTATCCATCTGTCTTTTTGAGGACATATCAGAGGTGATCATGAATTATTACTTCTGCTAAATGCTGTTGACATGCTGGAGGGGATCAAAATATTTCTGAAGGGGAACAAAAAATAGAGTTAAGATCAGGAAAGATACTAAGTAAGGTGTCATGAATGGATTATTTGACCCTCGAGTCAGTGTGTAAATATATCCACCAGAAGAAACAGATATCTAGCTGATTTGTACTTTTTTTCTGTGCAGCAATAGGAACACTGATGTGTTTGTGCTATCCTGGGGCAAAAGCCTATGAATACAAAAAGAGTAAAAGCTGCTGATGTTGCGCAACAGAAAGATTCAGGTGACAGAAACCACTGAACAGAACACAGAAAAGGTTGTTGCACCAAATACACACATCACTTAAAAAAACAAATGACTAGACCACATCAGTTCAGCAAGCTCTGTAGTCTTAGATTTCTCAGAGGTGTCAAGCTCTTTTGTAGTAGTAGTTTGTGGCAGTTCCTCTGAGGTGCAGATAGCAGCATGACTGTCTGATCCTGACATGGCTGAAGTTAGATGTTCTGTATTCTTCTCTTCCTCACACACTAAGAAAATTGTCTACCTAGTCACTGAGGTGTTAACCCAACAGGTCAGTTCAACAGATACTACACAAAGCACAGCAGGCCACATCAGTGGCATCTGCAAAACAGATCATCCTTCTATTCTCTGTATAAGTACATACACAGAATATTCATTGCATGCAATGTAAAATTATTGCTCTCTGACTTCAAGGCACTTAATGCTTTGGGATAAGGATGAAAGAAGTCACCATGCTATCATCCATGGAGTGATAATGCCAATTATGTGACAACTGTAGTACAGGAACATAGCACGGCAAGACCGAAGTTCACCTGCAGTATTATAGAGCATGTGCTTATTTAAGTGTATGTGCTTTTAAGTGTAAAAATTATGGAATGGTATACAATTATATGTAGTCTTAAGTGTGTATACATACATATCTATATGCATGTGCACATATGGCCACAACAACCCCAAGCAGTGCTACAGGCTGGGGACAGAGTGGCTGGAGAGCAGCCAGGAAGAAAGGGACCTGAGGGTACTGGTGGATAGTGAGCTGAAGATGAGCCAGCAGTGTGCCCAGCTGGCCATGAGAGCCAATGGCATCCTGGCCTGTATCAGGGACAGTGTGGCCAATAGGACAAGGGAGGTTATTCTTCCCCTGTACTCAACACTGGTCAGGCC